>CM075851.1:102910683-103288183 GCA_037975125.1 Latrodectus hesperus
TAAAATTTTAAAATTGTTCATAAGGAAAAAAAAAACAAATATAAAATGAATTTTTCTTTTTTTATTTTATAGAACAAGGTACTATCTGGATGGTTTGCGTTCTGGTCTTCAATTCAACTGCAAGTAGGTTCAATTTTACCCTAGAGTTTAGATATTTCTAGAGTTCTGGCATTTACATTAAGTTTAAAATAACGATCTAACTACTTCTTATATACAAAAAAGATTGTTGAATAACACAAAATAAAACAATTACTAAAATAGTGTTTGATTGCTTACAATTTTGTTGAAAAAAAGGCATCTTGTCACAGTCATAACTATTTAATGACAGAGTCAACAAATCAACTTTTATTTTCTGAGTATAAACTTAACATTTACAAGTGTAAGCATAAATTTACATTATGTTCATGATAATATAGATTCATGTCACTAAATATTTTATGATTAATGAAGAACTATAAATTTTTTTCTGTCATGAGCCAGAGAAATCATAACAAATATTTGAAGGCTGTTTTATTATTTCTCAGTCAATTTCATTATCGTTCTACCACTTTTTTTATTCGGATTAAATGTATCATTAACCAGGCCCAAAGAAATGCTCTAAATAAGAGGAATGATTTTCTGTTTGATACTCAAGTAGTTTTGATATTCTCTTTTAAGTAGTAGGTTATCTGCTTATTATACCCACGGGTTCCAATTTCTTTTAATAAAGATTCATGACCGTGATATCGACCTAATTACTTAGCAAAGTGTACTTCCTCTAAAAAATGACATGCTTGCTTCTCCTACTTAATGATTCATGAAAGAAAATTAAATATCTGATTAATCTAGAATGCACTATGTTACTTCTTATAAATGAGATGACTGCATAGCAAATATTAAAAAAAGAAAGATGATCATGTGTTGTCTTCAAACATTCGGTTTTAATTTTTGCCTAGTTGCTGAACTGATGTCCATGTTGCTAATACTTTGTGATATATTTTCTTGATGAAGCTTATATTTATAGGAAACGCACAGTTACATTTAGAAAATCAATAATTTTTCAAGTTAATCAATGTTAACATATACAAACAATGCAATTCTTAATAAAAATTATTTGTAAATGAAAATGAATGAAATGCGTTAATTAAGTTGGAATGATGTTTTGTTATTTTACTTTGACTTTTAAATTTAAAAAGAAAATTAACACATGGTTTATGATCAAAACTTAAAAAATGAAAACTATGATTAAACATTTTTTTAATGTCACATCACAGATTTGGAAGAGAGATGGGAATTATAATTTTTTTAAGAAATTCAAGCTGTGTCACCATCACTTATTGTTTCAAAATATTGTATTCTCCGAAGTATTGTAGGTCTCCGAATTCTATCATTTTGTAGCATATTCCTACTTTCTTTCTCTCATTGACACCATTTTTATTAACATAATTATAACAGTTTAAATCTGAGGGAATAAAATAGGACTTTAATTGATACACTAAACACTATATGTATGTTTATATATATATATATATATATATATATATATATATATATATATATATATATATATATATATATATATATATATATATATATATATATATATATATATATATATATATATATATATAAACATATATATATATATATATACATATATATATATATATATATATATATATATATATATATATATATATATATATATATATATATATATATATATATATATATATATATATATATATATATATATATATATATATATATATATATATATATATATATATATATATTTACAGGTTATGATATCTGTGAAGCAATGTTACTTCTTGTGGTGCAAATAAAATAGAAAATAGCGTGTATTTATTTTAAAATGCACAATTTCCTTTTAGCGATTTAACAAATGATTTTTCAATAATAATTTTACTTATACCTTAACAATTTAATGTTATCATAATATATAATAGTTACTGAAATTGTTTTGTGTTTTTCTATTTTAAATTTAAAACATTGAAACAATTACACTTTTGCTTTTTTACAGATAAAATTTTTCCCTGAGCAGTAGCTCTGATTTAGTATGGAAATATTTTTGGGGGAAATAAAGAAATTCAAATGTATATTTTAGTTATTCTTTGAATTTATTAACTGATTAAATCATTTATTTCTATAAGGTAATATTATTATAAAATATGTCAGTTAATTAAATCCCAAATGCAGCTAAATTTTTAATTAATTTAAAATCTTCATTTAAAGTTATAAGCATTCTAAGTAAATTAGTAATAAAGTATGACAAATGAATTATTTATAAAGTATTACTAGTGGAGTGTTTTTGTATAGGTAAACTAGGCTGTTTTTTTCCCTTTAAGCAATTTAATATAAATTACCTTGATAAAAATTTATTTCAATTTTATGTGGAGAATAATACAAATTTTAAAATTAGGAAACAGAAAATAATCTTTTATGGCTCAACTTATAATGTTCAATATCTGTTTAAACACACCCCTTTCATAACCGTACACATAAGAAGCTGCATTTAATCCTTTTCATCGGAAGACTGAACGCAAGCCACACATATGCAACGAGTGTTTTGATGCTTTTGACACCTTCAGTTTATAATCTATACAGCAAATGTTTGCCTTGTGTTATAAGCTGAGGGCTTGATGTTCATTAGACTGGACTGCGTGTGTGTGTGTGGGAGGGGGTTGGTCCTAGTCTTTTGGAGAAGAACTTTCCTCGCTTTCTTTTTTATCATCTGATTATTTCTCCGCGGCTTGAATTCATGAGCTGAAAGGGAAGAGTTCCGTTCTCTCGCAACTACCTTTCAAAGAAATACGAAGGAAGGATTTAAACAGAGTTATAAAAGGCAGAAGGGATTGGATTGACGTAAAAAATAAAAGGAGACGATTATAAGCGGAACTTTTTCAAGGATTTAACTTTAAGCCGCTACTTCTTCATATTTGACCAATCTCTATGATGAATTATGAGAAACTGCAGGGAATTTTAGTGATTGAACTTTTGTTGAGCTTAAGGAACTTTAATTAGGAAAAATACAATTCTGCGTTTCATTTTATTGATCACTCTTTGAGTTTCCAATATTTAAGCACTTGGTTAGATTTAAGGTTGCGTGTTCACTACTAAATTCAAAATTTGATATTTTCTATGTATAATGTGCTTACGTATTTTATAATGTTTACCTTGAATAGATTCACTATTCGTTTTCTTAAGTTTATTTTTCTGCTATATGGTAATTAAATTTAAAAACTATGTAATTTTAAAGTCTCATGGATGGACATTTCAGTAATTAGAAGTATTCAGTAATATATAATTCTGTGCTCTTTTAATGGATATATATTGTAATAGAGGATATAGAAAATATGTATAAATACAAGAATAAACATATATACGCACAAACATAGATCTATTAGACACTGAATAAGAAGTTTAAACAAATATAAAAGCATGAATCATGTATCCAGAATTTTATCTTAAAAATGATTACATCAAAAAATTTAATAGAAAATAAAGCATTGTAATACATTTAATTTTGTTATTATAAATTTAAATGATATGTTATTCAATTACATTTTTTCTTAAAGGTATTTTGCTGCAAATAGACAGTATTTTTCATAACTGGGATATGTCATATGAAATTTACTGTATTTTGGTTAGATTTAAAGAAAAATGAGAAAGAAGAATTAGGGATTCAATAAAAAATAATTATTTCAAATACAATTTATGTTCTAATAGGTTTTATTAAAGAAAATGCAAAATTGATTAATGAAATAAAATCAAAAGCGACATTGTAAATCGTTTCTGGAAGAAATTATTTGTAACTTTGAAAAAGAAACCAGTAATATATATTTGAATGTTGTCATATTACTTACATTTAATAAATTTGGTAACCAGCCGCAAAAGAGTTAAAGAATAAGAGCAATAAGTAATGATTGCTTATGAAAAAATGTTTTTTAAAATGAAAAATGATTAATAAATATTTATTTTTTGCACCATAAATTAGAAACATCTTTGAAAGGATTTTTATTTAAAGTTTTGCAATACTGTATAAAAGCATTACAAAAATATTGTTACTTAACTTAAACTATTTTTTAATTTTTATGAAAAAAACTTATATGTAATTCTCCAAGATCAAAAATTATTAAAGGTAAATATTGAGTTTTAGTAATTTTAACAAAAAGATTTCGAATATGAGAATATTCATAAAAATAAAAGCAAACTAGGGGGGGGGGAGGAATCTTATAAATGCAAAAATTATCAATAATTTTTAGGAAGGTATGTTAAGTAATAGGGAGTACATTTGAAATTTTTAAAGAATTATGATCATGTTTGTTTTGTGTATTCCAGTTATATAATAATTATATTTTTTTTTGATTTATACTGTATAGCTATGTAATGTTATACAATAGTACATTATTCTTGATATTATCAAATATCAAGTATAATGTACTTTTATCTGATACATATCAATAAAAGTTTTTTTAATGCTTTGAAATTTCTGATTAAAAAGTTTAGAATTAAAAATATAGTTTTGCATTGAAATATATAATTGAGAGCAGTTAAAATTATTAAGATGCATGAATATTACAAAGTAAGTTATATGTAGACGATGCTATATAAACACAAACAACACAAAAATATATAAATAATAAAATTTAAAAATCTTGTTAGAGAATATTACTCTTAAGGTCGGTTAATACTTTTAGAAAAAATGTAGGAAAAATAAAAAAGTTAAGTTTTATTTTGCTAATTTTTATCATTAATTTTTCAATTTATGTCATTACTAATTATTAATATATTCCGGGTATAATATATATATATATATATATATATATATATATATATATATATATATATATATATATATATATATATATATATATATATATATATATATATATATATATATATATATATATATATATATATATATATATATATATATATATATATATATATATATATATATACTATCTATCTATATCTATCTATATATATATATATATATATATATATATATATATATATATATATATATATATATATATGTGTGTGTGTGTGTGTGTGTGTGTGTGTGTGTGCGCGTGTGTATGCAGTATGCATGTATGTATCCATCTATTTGTGTATTTTGGTTCTTTGAGCATACCCTCTTCTTTACGAAATAACCTGAAATGTACATTAGCAATATTCTTATCTTTTGTAGTCTAAGTCATTCATTCGATGGATTTACCGAGCTTTCGAACAATGGCATACTGAATTGGCGAGCGATAAGAGCAACAAAATGTGCATGCGCGTGGAAAGGGGGAATGCTTGAAGGGATAAATAGGTCTGCAAATAGGGTGGGTTGTATTCAATACACGTGTACTTAAGAATGCTATTTTGGATTTTCGTGAAAAGGGAGGAGATAATTTCTGGTAGGAAAGCCCTTCCGATCGGGCTAAATTTGCAGAATTAGGAGTCAAATGTTTTGTTTTTCTCTAGCCGTGTGATTTTGAAGTGAACAATACAGACTACTGTAAATTAGTTGAAGTACTGTTGACTTATACTCTTCTTGTAGGTTAATGTTAAATGAAATATACATTGTACTAGATTAAAATGCAAATTGAGTAAATTTGCCAAAAAACTAAGAGATTAGGCTGCAGTAAGTATATTTAGCTTTAAGTGAATGTGCTGTACGTTAGTAGAAGAAAAATAAAATACTTACTGTGTGGCCGAAGAATAAGTATGTTTTGCGTACTGAAGTAAGAAAACAGCTTATTCTAGAATTGTGAATATTGCGAATGAGAAAATATTGCGAATGTGATCCAGAAAACATTCAAAATAGTCATGCCTTCTAAAACGAATCATTTCACAGTTTTTTTGTCTTACAATGCACAGTAAAAATGTTAGATAAAGCTGAAATTTCAAACAATTTTGAATTTATGTAGTTAGTTAATGGCACGGAATAAATTAATACCACGATAAAAAATATCATTTTAACAACAATTTCTGATTTAAAAGAAAAAAGATGAATTTTTATATTATTGATTTAGGCAGACAAAAATATTTTCTATAAGATATTTGAAATAAGGAAGAAATTGCAGTAGTAGATGATATGCTAGAATGTATCTTATAGGACAGAAAAAATAAAATTCACATAGAAAATAGGCATGAAAATTCTCAATATATTGAAATGTTTTCTTCCTTAGAAGAAGGAGCAAAATTAGAAACCATGGTTATTTTTAAGGACGATGTCGAAGTGTAATTTTCCATGTGGTGTTTTTATACATGTTCGCAAAAGGGATGGATGAAAGGGAGGGATGGTTTTAAAGCATCAGTATGCTTTTATCAGATAAAACTATCTGATTAAAGCATATTCATGCTTTAAAAATTTAAAAAGCTTTTCCAGTTGAAAAACTTTACGACCAATAAGAAAAAACTGATTTAACATAGACTAAAGTAATTTGTTTTCCTTTTGGAATTATATATCAATAAATCATTGAAGGGATATTTAAATCGAAGGAATAAGTTGATGTTAGGGAGTAAAAACATATTTACAAAAGGAGGGCAAGATCTTCATATTATTCTAGAAATAGCCTGTGGATGGATAATGAAAACGTACGAGAATATGAACTTGACATAATTCAAAAGAGACTTAAAAGTTTAGTATATCTAACAAGTTGAATGGAACAGAAGTTAATTATTTATTTATGCATCAGAGTAGTAGTGATAACGAAGTTAAAACGGAATTCCAAAATGCATCTGAAAAATATTTGAAAGACGAATATGAAGCATCTTTTATGCTGTCTGATGCTAAAGCTTATAAATTCATAATGTATGCCATGCCTGTTAAATATTTAATTATGAACGGAAACACACATATTCTTGTGTATGTAGGTGTATGAATCATTATTGTGCGAAGATAACTACACAAAAGTGTAGCAAAATCGGTAATGATAAAGTTTCAAGATTTCACTTTAAGTTAATGTATTAATAACTATTGACAGTTATTTTGAATAAACAGAAAGTATAAAACATACAATGGACTGACAAAAATAAAATTTAAAATCCTAAGTAGCATGTCATTTGCATAATAGTTCAACATTCCAATCGCATATTTAAAAATTGTATCAAAACGTAATTATTGTAATTTATGAAATTTCCACAAATATTTCGAAAATATCATACTTTTCTTACGGTCTACATAAAATAATAAATTTTAATGGCAAATTTTTGTCATTTGGTTACGAATCAAAATAGCTTAGTTTACATCTTAATCTTTTCTTCAATTAGAGCCAATGGAAGTCCGGCTCCTTATCGCTTGCCATTTCATCAATTGTAGATTAGTACTTAATAGAAGAATGGCTTATCTCCTAGCACGTTTGCAAAGTATTGCTTCCATCAAGGTAATACAATGCTTCCAAGACACGTTTGGGATTAATTATCTCTCATGAGTAGTTACTCTTGAAAGCCAATAGCCCCTACATGGTGATCAAGAGAATAAAATTACACTCGGCACATTCTTCAAGATTCCCTTGTAGTTAAGCATACATTACATGATTCATTTGCTCGCAATCGTTCTGTTACAGAATGTTCCGATTAATGTAATTTCGATTTCATTTATGATTGCATTTTTTTCTTTACTGTATTCATAGTTTCAAATTAAATCTCGATTACGATATTACATATTATTGTAATGATTTCTTTCCAAATAATATATTAAATATAAATATATATTAAATAATAAAATGGTTGCTTTTTTAATGGGTAAGATCAAAACAATATATATTGAAAATTTGAAAATAGATTATAGTAAAAAAGTAATCTCTCTCTCTCTCTCAATCTATATCTATCTATCTATCTATCTATCTATCTATCTATCTATATCATAAATCAATATATATACATAAAACATTAAAGTTAGACACACGCCGTTATACTTAAAAATTCAAGATTATTTTCTTTTTCCGAAATGTGAATGGGAATATTTTGTGTTTTCATGAATTCAAAATCTTTCTAATGTATACTATTTAAAATTTTGCTCATAAAATGTTATGTAAAGGAAAAGAAATTATTTGTCATTGAATAATGCATTATGTGGTGAGCAAAAGGGCAACATTTATCAAAAAAATTTAAGATTGTGGAAGAAAATTTTCATATTTAAAAATCTTTGTCAGCAAGTGAATGCTTTGAACTTTTCTTCGAAAGTTTTCGTGACGACATCAAAAAAGAATTTTAATGAATCTTCTTTTCCATTTTATAATCAAACATTTGCATCAACTGAATAAAATACTATTTGCATAACAAAGGTATATGAGTTTGTCATTACAAAATTTCTCTGAAATGAGAAGTTAAATATTAATCAAAGTGTATCTTAGTCTTTTTGAGAAATCAAGTTTATGAATTGTGAAAAAAAATATAAAGTCAAACTTAGCAGATGGATTGCCAATTTTTTAAATCCAAAATAAATATTTTATTCTTTTATCAATGTTTCGATGTATTCAAAATTAGAAGCAATCAAATGAAACCAGAGTAACTGATGTGTCAGCAAGTATAGTCATCACAAACTCATGAATAATTCAAAATCAGTCTTCAAATTGAGACATGAATTATGTAAAAGATCTAGCTGCCGAAATCCTGAAAATCTTGTCCATCTGATTAAATAGATGATGTATTTTACTCCTTATTATTTAAAAATGTAATTCTTACAAGTTTTAAAAAAGATACTTTTTTAATATTTTTTATTTTAAAAATGCTCAATGTTGATTTGACTCAGAATTTTTTGATAGCCTTAGGATAAATTTATAAAGAAGCATATGTATTCTAAATTACTTCGAGTCTAAATAAGAAATAAGTATTTGAAATTTCTTACATTAAAATTTTTCTTGGATTCTTATCTAAATGATATTCTTTTTCGTGTAAAAATAAATAAAATTATTTTTTAATCAATAAATTGAACAAGCTCAATTTGCATTATCAAAGCCAATTTAAATACATTTAGGATTTTTTGGAGCATGCGCATTCAATACATTCAATCATTTCATTATTTATCAGTGGTGCATTCAATTGTTATAAATATATTTTTCTTAAATATAAAATAAATGTTATGCTTACTTCATACATTTAGTTGAGAGATTTATTTTAAGAAAAATAAACAATTTAAATAATATATTTCATACATTGCTTAAAGTGCATATTCTTTTGCTTATGTATTTTCAAAAAACTTTCATATTTGTTACAAAAAAAAAACGTAAAATTATGATACGGATTTTCTAATTTGAAAATTTTATTAAAGAGCTAAATTTTTCAAATGATGGCACACGAGACTTTTCATTGATTCATTTGTTTTATGGATATAAATTTTGAGATTCAATCGTTATATCATACTTGTATAAGCTAACACTGTGCATGTGAATGCCAAAAAAGTCTCACTTACTACTACTTCTTCTTCTTTTTCTTAGAGTTGAAAAAGAAGAAGAAGAAGAAGAGAAAAGAAGAGGTGCCATTGGGCACCTCTGCTTTTATCAGCATTTTGTACCACTAACTCCAAATCCAATATTTCCTAGTTCCAGTTGCTCGGATCACCTACTTTATTAATAAAGTCCAATAACCCTTTAATGGAGTCTAAGTATAATTCTGTAGTATGGATGATGCCTAATGAAGTTAATCTAGAGAGGGCAAGAGCCTCGCATTCATAAATGATATGTTTGGCCGTATCCTCTTGCGTATGACATTTCCTGCCGGGTCTTGTTGAAACAGTCCCATTTTATGGAGGTGTTTTTTGAAATAGTAGTGCCTAGTTATGATGCCTACGATTAAACGTATCTTCTGCCTAGAGCATCTAAGAAATTCAGAGGCAATGCTCACTGATGATCCACAGATCATACTTTTAGCGTGGGTTTGACCAGGAGTGTTGAGCCAAGCTTCATACATCTTCCGTTTTTCCCATCTAAGAACATTGGTTTTTGCGGTCTTCAAATTGATCCCACAAAAAGGTTCAGCACCGATGGGAGCTCATTTACTACTAATAATGTTATAATTAATAAATTGATGCCTCAATTAATATAATTATTCATAATGAGCAAAATGTAATAGTTTGTCGTGAGAGTAAAATTTTAATGTATATTTAAAATATATTTGTCAACTATTAAATCCATTTAAATAGTTTTCTTGAAAATTTGAAGAAATCAACAGTTATCTCTTCTGTGTGATCAAGTCCATGATCTTCGGAGTAATAGGTTCGAGATTTATTCCAGACACTATCGAAACACTGGAGATGAGTGCTCCAATTATGCCATTAACCCTAATATCTGTTGGAATAGATGCTTAAGAGCTTTCTGATTTTCCTCCCTTGTGGCTCCTAAATGCAACCGGTTACCTGTGAAAAATTCCTTCTTCAAGGCAAAAATATGCATTATAAATTAAAAAAATTCTAGCAACCTTTGACTAATAAGCAGTTAATTTCATAGAGTCAGATAGACAACATTTCTCTTATTAAAAGGAAAGCTATTGCATGTTTGACATCTGCATGAATATCTTTTCCTAATAATTATATGTTCCATTAGAGGTATCATTCTCTTAATTAAAACAATGAAAACAAATACCTCAATTGAAGTATTTTTGAATTAAAATAACATTTTTTCATTCAGAAATATTAGATTGTAGCAATAATATTTTCCGTAACAAGTTTACTATGTGAATAAAGAAAATAGCAGCAACCAAAATATAGTTATCATTGATTTACTTTTTGAAATATTTAGCAATTTCAATTATTCTTAAAAGCAAGTCATCAACAGGACAGTGGTAGAAAATTTGTAATTTATGACAACCGTGTTTCTGAATATTAAATCTGATTAAATAAAGTATCGTACAGATCTGGACACTAAGATTTATAAAAAATTTAAGTTTAATGATGCAAGAAAAATTTTCTTACAAAGATTAATGTTCAGAACTAAAAAAATTGGATTAAAATATTATAATTTTCTTACATTGTACTTACAAAACAAAACAGTTATAAAAAACAGTTATCTTTGCAATAAACATAATAAATTGATAATTTTAATAATTTTTATTTTTTATCAATACAAAAGTTATAATAATGCTCATAATATAAAGTTTAAGAAATATTAATAGAAGTTTTCCTTTAGTTTACTGGAATAAAATCGATCATAATTGTAAGAGGAGAGGAAGAGTTTTCATTTTCCATCTCATGATGAATTAAATCATAATTTTGTGTTTCGTAACACAATAAATCATATTGACTTCAAATTAATTTTTGTCATGAATAGGCTGAATGAAAAAAAAGAAAACTACCAAGAGAGTTGAAGTTCAGCTGGTAGTGTCTTTGCATCTATCATCGCTGCAATCGATCTTAATAATCATTAATGTTACATTACCCTCGAAGAGAAACAGATAGGGATATATTTCTCCCAAATTATGATCAATTGAAATGAATTAGGAAAATTAACTACTTATAAACGCTTTTTAAATTTTCGCTAAAAATTACAATATTCAGATAACATATCTAAAAGATAGCTAGCACCGTAAAATTGTTCATAATGTACACTTTTTAAAATTTATTTTCTAAAACCATTTCTTTTACTGTGCGAAAGATTTTTCATAATTATTCATAAAATAAATTAATAATATTTTCCTAATCAATCAGAAGAAAATAAGGTAATAGTTAAATGAATTCAAATATTTATTCCCGTACGTATTGAAATAACTTAAATGTATAATTTTAAGAGTTTTCTGTGCATATATGTAAATATTTTTGGAAACGTACATTAAGAATCACTTGAAAACTAAAAATTGCAATTAAATTACAATATTTTCTAACATAGGTTAATTGGACTTTCGTTTTGTTTATTTATTATAAAGCATTATTTTATAACTTTTTATTATTGCTGTTGAGCTTTTTTTCTTTTTCTTCTTGTTATTTTATGTTATTGATAGTTATTTTAAGATATAAATCACAACTGAATTATTTAAGTATACATTGTTCTTAGAAAAACTTCTTTTAGAATGCATAAATGGAGAAAGTGGTTACATATTTAAAGCATTCTATAAAATAAATATGAGTTGATCACTTCAAGATATTTTTAAAAAGATATTCTTACATTGTATGGAAAGGTATAGAGGCTTGCTTTCTCCCATTCCTTCGGTATTGGATGCTGAGCAAGTGTAATGACCTCTATTTGTCCTCTGGACTCGCTGAAGAACCAAAGATTGGTTGCTGATGATGAGTCCTGCTGAAACATTGGTGTGGAGTTCCCTTCCTTCAAAAGCCCAACCAATCTCTGTCACCCAAGGATTGGCACGAATATCACATTCCATATAGACGTCGTTTCCTTCTTGGATACGAAAGTGCCTTAATTTACTGCCTAGTCTTAAAACAAGTTGAGGAACATCTGAAAAATTAAAGATATTTTACAATGTATTTAATTTTAATGCAAAATGATTCACTAAAAATATTTCAACTTTGAGCTTATATTACAGTTTTCTTTCTCAAATGTTAGCTTTGTTATGAAGTGTTTAAAATTTTATACAAGATTAATTAAAAAATTTTTTTAACTAATATCATAAAAAGAAATAGTTTGATACATATGATGAATTATTGATAAAATATTTCCCTATCATATGATGGTTTTGTCTTTGTTTTATCATTATCTTTAAACTTCATTAATATGCCTGAAATTAAGGATTTGTGATAATAAACACACTTAGAAGAAATGGTAAAAATATGTGATTCTAGTTTTCTTCCATTGATGATTGTTTCAATAAATTGCCTGGTAAAATCTCACATTCATTTATATTGTTGGAGTCATTTTCATCATCTTAAAAAAGGGTTACAGAAAATCACTTAAAAACTTTCAATTAATTTTTTATTCAATTTGTTGATCAAGGCAATTGTTGATAGATCATAGATAGTGCTTCTGATTTAAAATTCTAATAAATAATTTTAAATGATTGCTTAGAGAAAAAATATAAAAAATATGGAAATATAAATTTAAAAATATGTAGTTGCTATTATGTGCTGATCCCTTATGACTAAACATTATTTTAAACAATAGCAAATCCGTCATATAATAGCTGATAGAAGAAATGCAATATATTCATTTCCTTTTGTGCTTTATGTGACTCCATTATGCTTTAAGAAACTCGATTTTCGTATGTAAGCAGAAATATAAAAATGATGTGGAAATGTATTTTCTTTTTACTGTTTGAAGCTTAAGACAGTAAATTTCGTTTTATAGTTTCTAATGTCATGTGTAAAGAGAGTCATTTTTTAAAGAATATTCTAAATTAATAAATTAATTACATACCAATTCATAAATAAATTTTAGACGAATTTATGTTTACTTAATTGTTAGAATTGACAGATTGTTTCTTTAAGTACTGAAAAAAAATGGACAAAATATAAATTATACATGTTTTCATAAATTTCAGTACAGTTTTTAAGGAAAAAATTGGATAAATATATATCCAGTTGTATAAAGTTAAGAATTATAAAATGAATTTCAAATCTCACAGAAACAGTGACCCATAAAATGGAAATTTTGTAAAGGCAATGGCATTATAAAAATATGAATTTTTTACCTTAACCATATAAATGAATATAATATAATTTATGAATTATAATAAAAGTGGAATAACTATTCTTAATACGAGAAAAATACTTTTGTAGAAGAAAAACAAGAAACTTATCAGTCTATTAATTAAATTTTATTTATTATATTTGTCAAATTTACTAATTATCCAGAGAGATTCTTATTTTTTAATACTTAATCACTATTTAAATTAATTAAGGAAAAATTGTTTCGCTATTAAAAAATGTGTGTTTTTAAATGGTACATTACAACTTATCAAAATTGTAATGTAGCACATAAAATTCACTAATAATTACAATAAATTATTTAAAAATAAGTAATTTATTAATTATACATCTATCTTTAAAAATAACATGTAATTCGTATTTAGAGAAAAATTAATAACTTCTACTCCTAGTTTAAAATATCTCCAAAATTTAGAAAACAGGAAGACTTTGAATGTTAATTTACTGATGATAATTTTAATCAGATTTTTCAGGATAAAAAAATTATATCATTTCAAATAGTTTTTCTTAAAATTTTTATTTTTTTTAGCGAGAACCTATAGTTTTTTTTATATCCAATAAAGATAAAGGAAAAAGTAGAATTATGCAATTATATGCAAATTTTTGTCAGACAATTTCTGCCTTGACAGGTTTTTATTACTTTCAGTGAGATGAGTTTTCTCTATGACAGATTAATTAAGAATCATGCTCATTTGTAATAAAAACTAACAAAATATTTACATATGGCCAAGATTCATAAATTTTATTTATGCATATAGATTAATCTCCTCAACTTATTTTAGTTCTAATAGTCTTCCTGTAGTACTTTTAATTTCATATGTGTCAAAGCAATTTTCCGGTATAGTGAGCAAATTTTAATAAGATTAAAATTTTTCTCATACATGCTTTATTGATCATTGGAATGAGAAATAAAAAAACTTCCTGTCACTTTCAACTTAAGATTTGCCCCTCATATGCCATAGTTAATATCTAAAAATAAATCCATCTGACGAGTTTGTATTTAAAGAATAGCATAATCGCATTGGTATTTATCTCATTTCTTTACAACGTTGATAGCTTTCATTTCGTTATAAAGTTAACTAGTACACCCTTAATGTTATTAATTTGATTATTTTTGTTCCTATTTCAAGAAATAACATGAATTCGTGTTTACTGCTATTTCCATCTCCTCATTATAAAATTTCCTGATATAGTTGTCATTGTCTTACAATGTTGTCTGGTATACCTTCCATTCTACAGTATCTTTAATATAAAAATATACTTCCCACTAAAATCGTGTTTGAAATTTGTTTCTTGAAAATGAATGAAATAACATGCAACCGTTAAATATCTAAAACGTGAGTGTTTTTAGAGGTATATTTAGATCTAATTCAAAAATTGTCCGATGTACATTATTTTCTTACAGTAAATTTAGTGGAATAGACACTATGCATAATGGTGTTATACAATTATTAATATTTTTTGAATAATATTTATTCACTTTACTTAAGTCAATAAATATTGATAAATGAACATTTATTTCAAGATATGAACATTTATTAGAAACATAGAAGAATGAACATTTATAAGAAAGATAGGAGGACGTTAAAGTTAGATATAGTAAATAGAAGAGTTTAATAATATTAACAATTTCTTAATACAAAAATGAAATGATTATTTTAATGTCTGCTGTTAAATTCATAGATAATAATTTTTTAAAACCTACCCTCATTGAAGGAATCATATTCTATAATAAAAACGTTTTGCTTCATATTACTTATATTTAGTTACAAATTAATTGTTTTGTTTACATAAGAACCTATTTTTAATTGGTATTTATTAAAATATATTATGCTTGCAGTTCTTAACTGATAAATAAATTATTATACTCAATGGCACGACAGCTCCGTGGGACTAAAGTTTACAGTGCCGATATCTGTTTCCATGACTAAGGTTCCTTGGGTGAGAAACATATACTCAACAGTGATGACAATACAAACACTGAGGAAACACAGATGATCAACCTAACGTGAACAACCAGTGTTTAGGTCCCAAAGATGCTTGATACATTGTTTTATTGACCCACTGAAGAGTCGAAAGGCTGAACTGATTTTAAACAGCCCGATGATCAAACCTCGGACAGGTGCTTTGGCAGCGCGAAGAGCTACCACTGCGCTACCGGGCTTATTTTTAGCAGTTAGTTAATGAAATTATTTTGATGTTATCAGTATTAGTTTGCTTCATATTTTCTATTGTCAACATTAGTGATGTAAAAGGCAAAATAAAAACGTTTTGAAAATGCTTTATTATCCATAACATTATTATCAATGATTGAAAATAATACAAAAGCTCAATCAGTATAAGGGTTGGATGAACTAAATTCGTATATATAAAAGTAATTGTGCCTATTTACATAAATGCTAATAGATTTAGCTGAAATACTCTCGTACAAAGTATGTTGGATATGTATATTTAATGTTGCTGGTAAAGAAATATAATTTAGGTATTTAGAAGCTAAAATGATTCAATTTCTAAATATATGTATAATCTTTTTATAAAACAAAGCAAATTTGATGAATGTTTCCGGAGTTTATTACATTCGTAATTTTATTTTAAAATCATTTGTTGTTGTTGTCGAGTGCTATCCAGGCTGGCAATATGGGGTGCGCTGCTCCACTTTTCCAACTGAACCATATTTTGGTGTGGAGTCCGACTTCCTCAGTACACACATGCCATAGGTACCCGTTTATAGGGTAGGCAACCATTCTTTCCACATTCATACAAGGAAAGAACAAAGACAGGATAGATGGAGAGAGAAAGTACATCCATGTCCGAACCGGGATTCGAACCCAGGACCTCCCTATCCGCAGTCAGACACGCTGACCACTAGAAAAGTTGTGGGGCAAAATCATTTGTTAATTTAATAAAAACACTTTTATAGTTTTTAATAATTTACACATTACAATGTTAATTCAAACCTTTCAAAATGCTTGTTATTTTTTCCAATTAAAAATCAAAAAGGGATCAAAATTATTTCTGGTGATAACAAATTAAATCAACTACGCAATGAATTATGAAGTGATCCATTGATGACTTCAATTTAGTAGCCCTAAAAGGAATGTAATGGGAAATACCTCTCAAAATGCTGTATATTGTTGATGTATATTTTTGAATTTGAACTTGCTTTGTGGTGGAAAAATTTTCGTTAATGATGGTGCATATTCTTAGCTTTACGGACATTTACTCAGTCAACCGCTTTTTTATCGTATTTTGCAAAAATGATATTCAATTTTCTTGCTTAAAAATCATAGTAAAAATTATCTTTTTGTTTTATATAAAAAGTGTTTTCAATGATATTTTTGATCACATGTACAAAACATATTATAAATTGTAGCATAATATAATATGAAAATACCAAATAAAAATTTTAATTTCAGTATTTAGCGATTTGTGAATTTGTGTTTGTTCTCTTTTTGATTTTCTTTATATCATGGTATAAAAATTTTCATTTTTAATATATTTTTAATTTTTATTTCATATTAAAATGCATAAATTATTGTATTTTTACTATGAAAAAAATTATTAAAAAGACTATGAAAGAAACTATGAAAACACTATTTATTCACGATGATTTAGAAAATTCTTAATAGTGGAGGATTTATATATTTAATATAAAAAACAATTCTTTTCCAATATAAATGCAATACTGTAGCTAAAAAATTATTTCAAATTTTATTTATTGAATTCAATGTATTTTTAAGCTCGCCTTGAAACGCTATTGTAAAAAGCATTTATTAAAAATCTTATTTCATAATAGTTTGAAAATGTATTCCCTTAATTATAGTCTTGTAGATTAGTAATAAGCGAACAAATTTAGTAAGCAATAATATGTATTTTACTGTATGTATACTTCAAATATCAATCGGATTTTCTCGATTACTTTCAAACTGAAGTGCGCATTTCTATGAAAGAAACAGGAACTGCATAAACCTTTTGATATCTTCCCCGATTAAATTTCAGTATTTCCATTAAATGTGTTACTCTGATTATATTTAACGAAGTTTATAAATAAATACATCTGTATATTGAAAGTTCAGCTTTATTTTAAAGCTATCAAGTTATATATCTATTTTAACATTAGATTTTCTACAATGCTTTCGAGAATTGCAGTCTCTGAAATATTAGCGAAATATTTTATATTTCCTGGTTCAATATAACTTTCATATTAAGTGAGAAACTTATTTTCTTGCTTACCAAATATATTTTTATAAGAATTTTCAGCAGCATGTTCTATAAGTATTAATAATTTTGTCCGAAGATAAAGAGAAAGGGAGAATAAGGATGAAGAAATTATCTTCATTCAAAATGGTTAAATTTATTTTACTTTTACCTCGCTTGCAGATTTTGCCTTTTTTGCTGAAAAGAAAACATAAAAAGGATTCTCATAAATATCATTCTCAACTATTGTGCTTAGAGAACTTCATAAATTTATGTTATACTTTAATAATATTTTAAATAAAAACATTTTTTTATACGTTTTGAGGAATTTATCATATATAATAACATAACATTACTATGCACATATAAAAATAGATATAACAATGTGTTTTCGACATTACATTTAAAATTATTTACTTAGCATAAAAATTATAATGTTATTGAAAAGAATAATATATTGACAAATTTTTATTAAGTGCATATGAAACATTTTGTAATTTGTGTTTTGAATACATATTCCAAAGATATTCTAGATGCATACACAGCTTATTCTACATTTGCGATGAGAACTGAATTATGTATGTTTTTTAAATAAATAATGTATTTTCTGAAAAAATGGACGTTTCATTGAAACTTGCAAAGAAGGAATTTTCAGTTGAAAAAATACACTTATTTGATGAAATTAATGTAAATAAAATCTGAGTTTTAAATTATGAAATATGCACTCAGTAAATTGCTTGATACCATTGTAATAATTATTCAAATTCAAGAAGTGTCATTGATGTCAATTCATTAAATAGTATCTGCTAAATGCAAAATAAAAGAAATTTTATTTACTGTTATAAATGTAATTCACTAAATATTAAAATATGATAATAACTGTAATTCACTAAATATAAGAATATTTGTATAGTTGTAAGTCAATAAATGTAAAAATATGTAAATAATTATGAATTTTTGAGCAATGTTTTTAAACTTACATTTGCTTACATTAATTTTCATCTAATACAATTATGCTAACGAACAAACAATAATAAGTACTTCTGATCGACATAAGTAATTAGGTAAATAAGATTTAATGTGAAATCATGAATTCATTTTTGGAACCAGTGATGGAATATGTATTTTTAGTTGCATATAAGCATACTCTATTTAAAACATTATATCTTTAAATAAATATGTACATGCATTCGTATATATATATATATATATATATATATATATATATATATATATATATATATATATATATATATATATATATATATATATATATATATATATATATATATATATATATATATATATATATATATATATATATATATATATATATATATATATATATATATATATATATATATATATATATATATATATATATATATATATATATATATATATATATATATATATATATATATATATATATATATATATATATATATATATATATACATATATATATATATATATATATATATAATATTAAAATGAATTTCAGGTTTTTTGATGATATCTTGTTTGATATAGTAGTATCTAAAAACATTTCCATCTTATATTGAAAGATATTACTTACGATAAAATATGAAGATGTCTTTCAGTGGAATAAAAATGGAACGAGATATTTAATTTCAAAGTTCTAGATTAGTTTCCCGAAAAAAAAACTGTAATAGCATACAAGCTAGATATCATGTTTCATTTTTCTTTAATAAATATTATGCGTTGGTAAATACAAAATAGAAGAGAGAATTTATGAGAACATATGATGAATGAATGAGAGAATTTTTGAAAAGCTTATTCTCGTTAACAGAATTAATAATATAATGTATATTTATTTAATATTATTAAGCATGTTTATGATTTACTTAAAGAAAATGCTTTCATCATAAAATATGATTTTAAGCAAGTAAACAAAGATGAAAACATATTTATCTAAATCAACAGTTATATGAGTAATTTATAACTAACTGCACTCAAGTCGATAACTTAAGGATAATTCAGAATCACACAGAACTCTAAAATAAAAATTTCACAAGTAGAATTATCACGCACATTTTGAAGAATAATATGCAAATTTCAAGAAGCCACCAGATGGCGCCGATAGTACGTCACAATGACGAGAGTGTAAGAGAGGGGTATATAAGGAATGGTATCAAAGAAGTAAAATTGTTCGCCTGTATTGCATCGTCTGGGGGGCATACTGTGTATTAACCATCCATATCCATCCATAATACAAACCATAATATTGGTTTTTGTAAATAGGTTCTTTTTTGAAATTTGCTCTAGGGTGTAAAAATCACAATTTTTATTAATGATGTCAAACATATAGCATCTTTTTGGCTCTTTACCTTTCGTTTAATAAATAGAATTTACAGATAAGTAACATTTGTTTTGCTTCTGACTTTTTTTATCTAAACTTACATTATAATTGTGACTCCATTAATTTCCAAGAAAGTCGATTTTCTCATGTAGTCAGAATTATAAAAATGGCATGGATGTGAATTTTCCTCTTACTGTGTGTGTTTGAAGTTTATGAAAGTAAATTTGGTTTTTATAGTTTCTTGTGTCACGTGCTAAGTAAGTTATTTCTTAATGAATATTCTAAATAAATTAATTTCATACGAATTTGTGCTTATTTAATTGCCATAGTTGACAGATTGTTTTTTAAACACTGAAAACAACTGGACATCATATAAATTATACATGTTTTGTGGAATTTCAATACAGTTTTTAAAGAAATGAAATTGGATAAATGTATCTCCAACTGTATAAAGTTAAAAATAATGAAAGGAATTTCAAACATCACATAAACAGTCACCGATAAAATGAAAATTTTATAAGAGCATTGTCATTATAAAAATATTAAGTTTTTTATCCTTATAGCCATGTATATGAATTTAAGATGATTTCAGTGTATTATAAACGGGGAATAACTAACTCTTCATCATATGAGAAAAATACTTTTGCAGAGGAAAAACAAGAACTTATTCACGTATTATACCATGCCTATTATTTTATTTTCAAAATCAAAATTTTCTCCAGTATTTAAACATGTATTGTCGATATTGTAAGCAGTTTCAGGTTAGGAAATAATTTTTTTTCTATCTTGACTCTATTGTTTAAGTGCTCATTTCATGCAATCTTTTTCTTACTTATTGAAATTGCGCCAGTTACAGTTATACTGATACTAATTTGAATTGATTTAAATTATTTTAATTAATTAAATAAATAAAAACCATCACATAGCAATATTTAATTATCAAATTAATTATTACAATTGATTGACTAGTCATGATGTTTTGATTTTGTCCCGAACTGTGAAATAAAACATGTCGGTCAATTTTTGTGTTTTTCAAATATTCTCATAGATAAATATTTTTAAGAATATTGAATTAACAAGTGATTTTCTTGAGAGTGAAAAGGAAAATATATGTAAAAATCCTGGTTTTGTAATGTGAGAAAAATTAAAGTTTTTAAAAAGTTTCCCTAATAAATTCATTTATCATCTGAAATGTTATTGTAAATGAAAGTATATAAAGTATAAGTTAGTATTGCTAAACTAATTTCTTTTTTAAATACAGTCTTTTATCATATATTAGTGTAAAAACTAAAATTATAAACAAAAATAATTTTAATGTGTAATATCGTGTTCATGCTATAATTTGATGGTGACAAATTTACTATATGATGCCTTAGTTTGAGCAATATGAAAAGTGAACTTCTTAAAAAAGACTCAAAATTAAAAAAGATTAACTAAAGTAAAAATTATTCAAAAGACAAGGTTTTCACAATGAATAAGACTTAAATATAAATAAATCTTTCTAGAATAAGTATCTTTCAGGAACAGATGATGTATATTATGGTTATTTTTGATGTAATTGCAAAACTTTTATTGTTTTTGGTTGCTGAGTACAGGTCTGTTAATGAACCTGCAATAGTTTATAACTATTATAACTGCAATAGTTTATAACTATTATATAAACAGTATAACTCTTTTGGTTTTTATAAAATATGTAAAGATAATGTAATTTTCTGCATAAGCCCGAAAATTGCTCTTTTGTCTGCATATTTTATTTCCCCGATAGATAAATTATTAATCATTTGTCTGTTTGGGTGGTTGGCCAGTAATATTTGAATTCTTGAAATTACAGTGTGTTCTCAAATTTCCTGCCAGAGTTTCCTTACTAAAACAAGCCTTAGCTAAAAAGTTACCAGTTAAATAATGATTCACTTTCATAAACATCATCTAGCTGTCTTTTGTAAAATACCGTGTTGTACACATCTTTCAAAAACAGTAATTCTTTGGTTCTTGTATCCACCTATACATTTACATATGTACAGATAATATTGAGTTTAAGCTAAATTGAAATAATAAAATAAATCTAATTGTTGAATACAATCAATTTAAAACAATATCCAATTTACTAATATTTCCTCTTTCTACCCAAGTGCTGAATCAATTGCAAGCGTAAAAAAATAAAGTGACAGCGAATTTTTTTTAAAACTTTTTTTATATTTTGAGCAACCACATAGCATTCTGTAAATAAAAAACCATGCTTAATACGAAATAGTTGAGCCGAAGACTTCCAGCCAGGGTGATGTCTAAGTCTATTCTAAAGATTAATGAGATTTCAAATATGAAATAAAACACTTTTTTTTTAAATGTCTTTGCCTACTATTATATTGTAAACATACTGCTTCTGTTTCTTATTCTACTATTTTTGTTGTACATATATGCCTTTTAAAATAAAATAAAAATATATATACCTTTATCTTATAATAATTGTGGCAATTTTTGATTCACATGATGTATTTACATAATAAAAAAATCTGATTTTTAATAATTTCTCACATTTGTATTTAATTCAGAAATTAATTTTTATTTCTTTAATAGGAAAAGTAAATGATTTAATATTACTTATAATATACAGTTTCTAAAAATGTAATTAGCTGTTAATAGTTTATATGAATTCATATCTATCATGTTCTGCTATTGTTAAGTACAGGAGAAACAACATCTCTAAATTCTAAAAGTACTATAGTAAATTTGTTCCTCATGCAACATCCCTTCATCTAAACTTAGAAGCTAAGAGATTTAATTTTTTTAGTGATTTTCGGGGAAATAAAATTTGATCTCATTATGAAATTTCTTGAGGCATCCAAATAAATCAGAAAATCAGAATTCATGTATATATATATATATATATATATATATATGTAGATCATATACATGTATATATACAGATATATACATGTATATATATATAATATCATTATATATATCAGTATATATATATATATATATATATATATATATATATATATATATATAATCTGATAAAAAACAGAAGTAAAGTTTATATAAATTACTTTACTTCTGTACTTTATATATATATATATATATATATATATATATATATATATATATATATATATATATATATATATATATATATATATATATATATATATATATATCTCCCATGTAGCATGTAGTAATTGAAGTAATTTCTTTGATATTTAATATTCTATGCATTTTAATGATAAATCAGTTAAAATTAATTCATTTCAAAATTATAGTATTTAGCCGTATGAAAAATTTCTTCAATAGAATAAATATGGGGCATTTTACACTGATCTTCAAAGTTGAGAATACTGCAAATAATCAAAGGGAACGACATGGAATTTGATATGTAAATTTTTAAAAGAGTTAATTTATTAGAAAAGCTGATTGTTTTATTAATTTTACTTAAATTAGAAGTTTATTTCAAGAATAATAATATGGAATTATTTGATGAAAATGATGTCTAGCTGAAGTTCAGAAACATCTAACTGACTGTCAAGGTTTTTGGCAGAACTTAACGGAATGGTGAAAGAATTAATTATAATCTATGATGAGGCATTGTATGACTAACGTATTTAACTGTATGAAATCCATTCCATTTGCAAATCAACAAATGTTACAAGAATTGCCATGATCATCAAGTATCAGACACTAAAATGTATAGCTTCATAGTTTTGTTTAAACACAATTTTTTCATATTTAAAGTCAAAGTAAGGTGCATAAGAAAAGAAATATATATATTAACTGACATATATTTTACTTTATAATGAATAATTTTTCCTTTTTACGTTATCTGTATAAGAATATTTATACATTGCTCTTTTCCTGTGTTAAAGGATATATTTCGTAGATATTTCTAAAAAATGAAATATTTAAAAAAGCTTTTTCGGAGAACATTTAAATATATTTTATGAAAGTAATTAGATTCAATTATTTTGAAAAAAACAGGAAATTAATAAAAAAATGCTTGAGAAATGACTTTTTAAGATAAATTTTTAGTGTCACGAAAATAGTCAAAAATATTATTCTAAAACTTTTGCTTCAATTGTGAATAATAATTTGTTGAGGCATGCAGTGAAAGAGAATAGCCATAAAATATATTTAAGAATCTGAATTGGTAGTTTTTGATGTAATATCAAATTTGATTTATACTGTGGGCTATTGGGAATGTCTTGGTATGAATGATTAGTAGATAGTCAAGTAAGTAAATAGTCAAGAACAATTTGTTTTTAATACATTCTGAAAAATTGGAATTCTGATCAACAACCACGCCTTTTTAAAGAGATTCGAGCCTAGACACACCCAAAAGCTGACAAACTTACTGCGTGGACGATTTAATGTATAAGCTGAAAAAAATTACAATTTGACGCAAACATGCAAAGATTATTAAACTTTATAAAAATGAATAGCATCAAAAATCACAAATTGAATTTTTTGAAATAATTTATTGAAAAGTTTTTGGATTGATAATGGATACGAACACCGAATATTAAGTGAGAAAAAGCTATAAACGTATTCATACTGTATGCAATACACTTACATTGAAACTAAATCACTTTTAGCTTTAATATGGATAAAGAGCAGACATTGCGTAAGAACGGATTTTATCCAAAAGAAGTAGAAAGTTGCCTATCCAATAATAATCTTAATAGGTCTTAATAAGTTTTGCGTTCAGGAACAAGATTTTACCCACATTCATTATAGTCAGACAAATTAAAAGAGAAAATTCTTGAGAATATCTAACTAAACTTATGTGGGGAAGTACTGGCTCTATGTTTTTCATTTATGTGTATGCTTCCTGATGCATTTGAACTGTTGAATGAGAAGTTATGCTACTCAAAGTCTTAAAATTTTGATTGCATGATGCTTTCAAAAATATCTCCTGCTATTCTTGAAGGTGCATATTATTAAGCTATTCTTGAAGGGGTTTTTTTAGCATCAATCTAAATTTTATTTTATACTATCTTTTTCTAAAATATATTTTGTCGATAGGAATTTTAAAATAAATCTTATCTACAAAATAAATGTACCAAGATAAGTTTTAAAAGAAATATTTCCATAAATATATCAGTTTTACAATCAAAAGAATTGTGATGACATATGTTGAAACTGTTACAGAATTAACAGCTTTTCTAAATCTATAAGCAATTGTTTTATTAAATATAATTTAATGAATTTAGGAAAACATATTTTGCAAATTTTAAAAATAAAGTTTATTTTAAAACGAATTTTTAGATATAAGAGTAAAGTTATATAAGCATGCAATATTAATTTTAAAAAATCCAGGTGAAAAACCTTTTATATAAATGATGTCTTTTCAAGGTAAAAATGCTGTTAAATGACACACACACACATAAACGTATAAATTGTGATCTTATCTATCACACAAATAATCTGTTCATCACAGTTATCTCAGAATATGAGACTGATCATGATATTGTGACACTTCAAAGCTACTTTGATATTCATTGGGATTTGAATAGAATGGACGTTGCATATTTTTATCAACTCTATAAGCATATATATTGATATTTATAAATGCAAATTATTATGATAACAATGTTAATTGTATTTCATAACAATTTTGAATGTTATCTTTTTATATGGTATTCTTTAGGTTAGTTAGTGCATATTATTAAACATTTCACATTTTAAACTGTTTTAAATAAAGTTTCTTTATGAAAAAATCTTAATTTCAAAATAAATACACATTTTAACCACTCGTATTTATTAATTTTTTGATCAAAATTAAATCTTTACTGTTATTGTGAATCTATTTGAAAAATAATTTGTCATAAATTTTCACAGCTTGTATTAATAGTGTTTGAAATTATTCTGAGAATGGAAAAGAAAGCAATAAATATGTTTGCATATCTTTTTGTCTCTTTATTAATATATATGGAGAAATATTAGAGAATATTTTAAGAAAATTTTAGACTAAGAACATTTTATATGAAATATTATTATGTATATAAGAATACGTTATTTAAAATACTTTTTAAGTATTGATATAAAATGCTTTATTTGTGAAAAATTAAATTTCCATTACATTTAAATAAGAAAATCATTATGAATTTATTTCCTTGAATCCTCGAAACGTTTTGATTCTTTGATTAAATTGTTTCTTAATATTAATGAAAAATAAAAGTTTGTTTTAAGAGTATTATAAATAAATTATCTGTGGTCTTTTTTTAAATTGTTTTCAATAACAATGTGAGTTTATAAAGCAAATAATATCTCAAAAAGAAGTTTAACCAGAGAAGCTAATAACATTCTCTTGTTAAGATATTTAATCAATTACTTTGTTTTAGAACACAAAGTTAAAGTAGCTTTAAGTATTCTATTTCACTGAAAGACTTTTGATTTTGAAATACATACATACATACATACATATATATATATATATATATATATATATATATATATATATATATATATATATATATATATATATATATATATATATATATATATATATATATATATATATATATATATATATATATATATATATATATATATATATATATATATATATATATATATATATATATATGTATATATATATATATATATATATATATATATATATATATATATATATATATATATATATATATATATATATATATATATATATATATATATATATATATATATATATATATATATATATATATATATATATATATATATATATATATATATCGTATATGATATTTAAACTAATTATTTCACTGAGTTTTAAACTTCTTAATTAATTCTATAGTTTTACCATCAATTGATAAAAAAAATATTTTTTCCAAATTTTTGAAATCCCTAAAATCAATCAACATACAAAAAGATATGTTTGTTTCTACTTGATTAGTTTAGAATAATATCTCCACAAAAAACCAACATTTGCTTAAACACGTGATGAGCAAATAAGTTGTTTTATGGCGTGTGAGAAACATGCCACTCTTTCATTTCCTCAGCCAATTTGAAACAACTGAAGTGGCCAGATTTCAATTTAAAAAGCATTCTAATATTCAAATACCTCTTTTACTCTGATAAATGGACTTAAGTGCATTGTTCAAGCACTCTCTTTTATTACCCCAACACTTCTCGCAGAAACAAAAAAGTAAAAGCTCTCTCTTAGTCTATCATCAAATTTTAGGGCTCACTCCTAGGCCTAAGTAGTATCATTAGTGAAATAAGCAAGCCAGCTAAAAAAGTCGATAATAGACTAACCTATTTCTTCCATGGTTGAAAGAATTTCGTAAAACGAGTGCATTGATTTTTTACTCTCCATAGAACTAGAGGGTATTTTGCGTATGCAAAAATGCGATACGGTAGTATAGCCTTTTTTTCAAACCATATTTTAGTTAAAATATGTCTGGACATTAGACAGGATTAAATGTACCACAACTCCAGGATGTAGAACTGTGATTTATAACTCTTTTGATCCGAGTTTTTCTGTCGTGCCCTAGAGTATCTTTTTTGGTGGTGTATTCTGCTTAATTTACACTGGTATCTTTCTTTCATGCG
The DNA here is from genome assembly GCA_037975125.1 of Latrodectus hesperus. Taxonomy (NCBI): domain Eukaryota; kingdom Metazoa; phylum Arthropoda; class Arachnida; order Araneae; family Theridiidae; genus Latrodectus; species Latrodectus hesperus. Next base: position 102,938,343 of record CM075851.1, read on the forward strand.
GATGGAATAAATTGAAGCTGCATGAGCCCCCGAGCCTCCAGTGCGTATGATGCAGTATTATCACAGGCATTAGATTTTTGAAATAAAGGCAATAAATAATGTCTCGGCTGACACATTGGGGTCGTAGCTTACAGCTTGTTCTTGAAACGATTTTTCTTTCAAAAATATTTTTTATCGACATTTTTTTTTAAAAATTCAGCTAAGAAAATAAAAAAAGAAGGGCGGTTGCAGACTAGGAAAGATGGTGTTTTATTAAGTAAATTAACATGACAGCTCTGTTCAAACTTTCATTGATTTGATGAATTGGTGCGATATGTGTTTCCAATTTTTCTTCAATGTAAGCGACAAATTGTAATGCGTAGACAAATGAGATTCTTTTAGATAGAATATTTATGATTTCTTTAAGCAAATAATCTATCAATGATGTACTTATTATTTTGTATTTAATGCATTTATGCTTCACATAATTGGAATTAGTATTTATGAATTTAAGATAAAGTACATTCGTTTTATATTTTCAGCAGTTTAAGAGAGAGAGTCAATTTTTTTTATAACTTTACATAAATATTTTAATTTCTAAAATGATATGTGTAGAGGCGTTGAATGCATGAAAATAGGGATATAAGAAGAATGTGTTAGAACATATGAATATAAGGTAACATTTAAAATTATAATTAAAATTATTTTTAATGCGAATATGTAAAATTATGTTATGAATTGTGATTTAAAGTTTATAAGAGTAAATCTGTAAACTAAATATTTATGAAAACTCAGCACGTGTTAGGATAAATAAATTTATGTCTTATATAATGTTCTTAGATTTTAAATGACTAAGCGTAATGTATATTATTAACCAATTATACATACTATTAATTGAATGCTAAATTAAACTATGAAACATTCATTTTAAAACATAAATCATTCAGAAAATAAGGAATAGAAATGAATACAAAGTTTATATGAAATAATATCGTGCATTTAATTAATTTTGCGTTAATCAACTTTGCAGAAAAAATGTAAAATAAATTAATATTTGAGGAATGAACTCCAAATACTGTAAGTGTGTTGTTTAAATTATGCATTCATATAAATCATTTAATTTAAACATAAATTTGGGAACCAATACTAAATAAATCATTGATTTAGAATATAGATTTTCTTCAGAATTATGTTGACAAAATGTTAAAGTCAGTTTGCTAGACTTTATGAAAGTAAAGTTAATTTGTTATAGTTTTTATTAAATTTATATCAAATGAGATTCCTTTCTAATTGAAAGCAAATTATTTTTTTAATTTTTAAGGTTATTTCAATAATACAACTAAAAAATTCAGTGTATCTCAATTTTGATAAAATTATTATAGGATATCTGAGAATATAAAAGTTACTACATTTATATCTGCTAATCTGAACATATTCACTGGAAACTGATTCCAAAGTTAAAGTTTATGTTGAGAGAGTTTTTCTGCAAACCAATTAAACTCAATATCTATCGATTGCTAAACTTATTAATTAACATAAGATCTGTTTTAATTTCAGTAACTATTTCTAAAATCATAGTTTTATAACCTGATGAAAGCAAAGTGCTGATTCGGGGAACACACTTGGATACAGTAATTTATAGAAATATTTAAATATTTTATTTAGATAACTTAATTATTATAACATAAAAGGAATAATAATTGGCTAAACTGTACAAATAAGTTTGTAAGCTTTAGCATTTTACGATATCATACAAACTTAAAATATATTATTTACATAAAAACTTTATAAGCAATAAATACATCTTAAATGTAACATCTAAACTCTTCATTTTTAAGACATAAAATAGACATGGAGTTTAACATCACTTTTTTGCTTTAGTTATTGAAACTAACAGTTTCAATTCTTTTAGCATGGAGATAAAAGAAAAGATTTTTGTATTATAGAGATGGAGTGAAAATGCCTCGAATTTATTGGCTAGTAAACCTCTTTAGTTCAACTAGGAAAGAAAAATTACGCTCAGTTTGAAATTGTACGATGAAGAACATTTTTTACGATGTTAAACAACTGATGAAATCGTAAAAAGGGAGACAAGGGATTACGAGTTGCACCAATGTTCTAATTTTCTGATCTATCTTACTTTTTGATTTTCATTTCGAAGCTAAAATATCTTTGGGAAGACATTTTTCTTTTTAGATAAAAAAGTAACGTTATCATGTATTTTGTTTTAATATAGAGGACTAAATAATTTCTTAACTGTATTATAACTTTTAAGTATATTATTGTACTTTTAATCACATGCATTTTAATGAATAAAAGAGCAAAATATTAACTTCATTTCATCATAAAATATATTATTATTGGCAAAAGTTTAAATAATTTACTTTTACTTTTTCAAAGTATTTTATATATAATAATCACAATATTAATGTTATCAATCAAAATATGAAACATTTTCCTAAATTCTTATTTGAAAATTTATAATTAGTTTTTTATCAATAAAACAAGTTTATTTTAATTTAATCAGTAAAGAATTTTTTTCATATCATATTGTTTGATATATTGTAGTTTAAATTTTTTAAATTAATTTTTGCTAAATATTTTTTTCCTGTTTCATTTGAATTCATTATTAGCTCTAATTCCTACTTCAATTGATCGTATGTGCTATTTTAACTATTTTAGAGTGAATTATTTAGAATAAAATGATGTTCCGAAAATATTTTTTAAGCAATATTAGCTAACATAGCATTTATGGTAATTATTTTGAGAATAAAAACAGAAAGAAAAAAAATTGCTTATATGTAGAAAAGATTTGTTTCTTAGAAAATACTTTCTTAATAGGAAATACCTGTTTTATTTTGATTTTTAAGACTTTTTGTGAGTATTATTATGAGCAATAACAAAATAACTTTACTAATCAGTTATATTGTTTTAATTAGTCTAATTATGTAATTGTTCATATAAACAATTAATTTAATTTAATATTTTTGTCTGGCATCGCCAGAAGTACTTTCAGGCGCAAGCACGTTTTTTGTTGCATATTGACCGACGCAACCTTTAAGAATTCTTCCACCTTAGGTAAAAAATTCCTGGATTTACTACTCAAATATTAAAGAGTTTTCTGAGGAAAAAAATAATATTTCAGTATGCTGTTCACTGTTAATGTGATCTTTCTACCCTAAATAAATACTGTATGAGTACACTTGAATGTATCAGTTGGGGCATATTTCTATCTTATTAAAGACAGAAATTTGTTTTTAACATTAGGTAAAAAATTCGATGAATCTTTTAATAATGATTGTAATTTTCTCTATTCACTATTTTCATAAAACAATTACAATTTTTACATAAAATACAAAGCATCCAATTTTCTGCCATTTTTAATATTTGTAAGACATTAAATTATATCTTTCAGTGCATTGATATTTTCCATTTATCTTTTTTAGTTCGAGGATTCTTTTTATAGAAAAGTAAACACATATATATTTCACGATTAATTTTTACAATTAATTATAGATTGTCAGAAAGTGAAATCTTTTCCACTTCTTTTATGTATAAATATTTAAATCAAATATATTTAAAATCCATTGTGCATGAAGTTTTCATTTGTTTTCAATTTTTAAAAATTATTGTTGCGTTAATATATAATTTATTTTTGTTGTAGTTTTAATCAATTAATTAATTTTTGTTGGTTAATAATAAAAAATATTTTTTGGCCTTATATATTTAATAAATATTGAATTAAATTAGAAATCATATAAGAATATAATTTTTATCAGATATGTAGAAAATTCTGTAACTGTAGGCTATATAATTCCAATTATATAGTCAAAATATGTTTTAAACATAAACATAAAACTAAAACATTATTACAAATATGTTTTAAACATATTTTTAATAATGTTTTAATTCTTTGCTTTTATTTGACAACTCAAAATTATTTTTAGTATAATATATATACTTTTATTTCAACATTTCATATGTTTGAAATTCTTAGTTAAATAATATATATGTATACATATATATTTAATTAAGTATATTTCAAACTATTTTGTACCTACTAAAATATGAAACAATTAAAAAGAGGTTTGAGTTCCGTTATAATGACGAGTAAAAAAGTTAAATTTAGTAATGATTGATTACTAGTGTTGCGCATGCGTCAAAACACATTAACTATTGTACTCATCTCCTTCATTTTCTTTCACATTGGTTCCATGGAGAAATATTTCAACTCCTAAATTAATTATGCATAGATTTTATCGATACGAGAAACTTTGACTTTCTCTAAGATTGATCCTCCTATTCTCTGCTCAAGAGTTAAATGCCATTGTCAATTAAGTTATCGCAGTTCTCTCTAGTCAGAGATTCTTTATCTTAATAAAGAAGCAGCAGAATAACTGAATGAAGCATTGCTAACGAATCTAGAAATTTTAATGAAAGGCGAAAATTAAATTATCTGAGCTGAAACAGAAAAATCATTTGTTTCACATAAGATATTGCTCTTACAGTATCAAAGTTATATACAAATTGAAATTTATTTTTCATTGTAACAAGAAATCTGTATCTCATCAGAAGAGAAATCTTCTTATCATAACCAATGAAAAATATAACTAGTTTTTGTTTCATATGTACTAAGTGTAACGTAGATGTTATAAATTAATTGTTTAGTTGCTTTTAGGTGGAGAGAGAGTTATTTGTGAGAAAACAGTCCTAATATATATGTATATATTTCCGCGCAGTGTTTTCCATTATTTATAAGATTATCCAAAATGTGCTTCATTTTAAATTTAGAGAATATAATGAATTGCATATGAAAATAAGTTTTAAAGCTTGAAATAATGGAAATAAATTTTATTTTTTCAAACAAATCATTAAAGAAAAAAAATATTTATTTATTTTCACATAATAAACAAGTGTTTTAAAATTCTGATGTTGCATAAATATAAGACCAATTATTTTCTTTCATCGCCAAAATTCATTCTAGATTTTAAAATCCTTTTGTTTTGTTTTCAAAAATGTATGTGAATTCTAATTTGGCATCACAAAAAAGTGCAAACGATAATATTATAAAGACATTTAAAATTTAATTTGTGTTTTTATGAGAAAATTTTTGCCGAGTTAAATTTTAACTGAATTTTGCGTGAAGCATAAAAAATTTGGTCTTTTAAAGGCTTCCAAAAATTGGAGTGTGAAATAAATAAAAGATATAACAAGTATAAATTCTAAAATTGCTTATCATTATATTTTTCAATAAAATACTTTTATGGAAAATGAAATATAACTGGGAGATAAATTAAATTAACAGTTAGAGATAATAGACCAGTTTTCAAATGTATAACACAAAATAGAAGTTGTCTACTTATAAAATAACACAGTAGACTAGTCACAGTATCCACATATATCAGTGTAACAGTTAGTCGTTACTTTTCAGAAATTAAAAAGAGAATCAAGTCTGTCGAACAATTCTTTAAAAAAATATTCTTTCAATGGAAAAGTTTCAATTTGGATGGGCCAAACATTATCATTAACATTAAATCTTAATATTTACCTCTACAGTCATTCATGAATGTAATATTGGGATTTGTTCAGAAAACAATTGAGTGCAAAGTCTGTATTAGTGAAAAAAATTTCTTCATATTATGGCGAATTTGATATGCAAAGAGTTCCTGGAAAAACTGACTCCAGTTGTTTTTAACAACTTGTGAAACTTTTGGCTCACTTTTAGAAATGCAAGATTGGAAATTTGTGCAAAGCATTTCTAATTTTTTCAAAGTGATTCATTTAATGTTTATTAATTTCAAAGAATTATTTTGATAAAATTATAGTCTTGATATTAATTTTATTGAAAACTTGAAGGAGTCCTTTGGCTTCTCATCGTATGCAAACAGTCTTCAATATATTTTTGTATAGAAATTGAAAGTAGCTATTCTGAATGAAGAGAACAAATGCTTAAAATCTGATTAATTTAATGTAAAATGAAATATTTGAAGTTATTCAGAAAAATGATGGATCACAACAGATTTTTGTGAAAAAAAAAAAACAGTTTACATTAGTGGTCTTATAGTTTAGTGACAGATATTTGATACAAAAATTTTTGAATGTGTTGGTGAAATATTTAGTGCATTTAAACATTTAAAAAATATTACGTACATATTTTATTTTTCCGCATTATATATAATTTAATTTTAAATTTGTTATTTATAGTTAGAATTGCAAAAAAAAAGAAAAAAAAAGAACAGAAATCTAGTGACTCGATGTCATCCCTACTGGCTCTACAAGATGTAACTAGTTTTGAAAGACTTATTGTAGAAGTCCAGACTTCAATTAATATGTGTGATATCAAAAATATTTCCTTCACTTTCTCCCATGTCAAGGGTCATAGTGGTGTGTATGGAAATGAGAGAGCGGATTTCCTGGCCAAATCTTCTCTTTCACTTCCAAATAAACTCAATACCAGCTTACCCAAGTCTTTTTTCAAAACCATTACCAAAAAGAAGATTATCACAGAATGGAACTCAAGTTTCATTTCCTCTCCTAATTGTAAGTGGACCAAATATTTTTTCCCTTTAGTTCAATGCAGAATTAAGAACTACTGGTTTTACACTGACTTTAAAATTACGCAATTCCTCACTGGACATGGGAAATTCAATAGTTACCTACACCGTTTCCACATTAAAAACAGTGAGGTGTGCAAGTGCAACTCTGGGAGTGACAACCCTTCTCACATTCTTCTTGAATGCCCATCTGTTTCAGAAGTAAGGAACGAGCTTTGTAAAGACTTAAATAACAGGTGGCCCCCAATTATGGTGGACCTAGTTAAGAAAGAGAATTTTGAATTTTTTGTAAAATTTATTCATGCTGTTATCTAATTCATTTTTCATTTTTCTCTCTGCCTACTTTTATTATTATTTTTTTTTCATCTCATGATTCATTTGGATTTGTTATGTAGTACATTTATTGTACCTTCGGGCCCTGTGTGGTATTCCTTGGTGCACAGGGAGATATTTTTGTTTTCCCAAATAAAAAAAATCTTATAATTTTATAAAACACTGTACATGCTTACAAATTTAAAATAAATTATGTATATACGTAGTTTATTGTAAATTTATAATATATCAATTCACAATAATCTACAAATTGTGAATTGATATATTCACAATAATCTTCAAATTGTGCTAAGTATTCAGTTTTGCAATGCTGAAATTTACTGATGTTTTTAACGTCTATTTGGTAAACGTCGTAAGCAATATATTTATCTGAAACTGTAATGAAATAATAATACTATTTTACAACACAAATGATTTTCTGGAAGGCTCAAATCTGTTAGATAAAACGTTGGCAGCTGTTTCTATAAATTAATATTTTACGGAATTAGTGAAAGCTATTTTTTTTCAGGATTTAAAATTGCTTCATAGATTTTTCGAAAACACATGTTCTTTTAAATACATTTTTCCAGAAGATGAGTCCATTCTCTAAAAGTTTAACTTGATATTTGGTTCTTTTTTTAAATGGCCTAAGAACAATGGAATTGTTTAAAGAATTTGAGAAATATTTTCCATTATTCTTTTTTATTTTGTGTTTCGTTTTGAAATTTTAGTAACTACCATATTTAAGTTTTGTCGCTGCAAGGGTTTTTATTATTTTCTATATATTCTCGCTTTTTAAAAGAAGAGTTCCCTACAGTTAGGATGGCTATCAATGCTACTTTTAGGGATACCATTCCTACCCACGAATGGTACACATGCAAACATCCTGGTTCCTCACTAGTGGGTAAACACAAGAGATGCAGCCAAACGGCTTTGACAAGATTGTGAAGTGGCCACCTGCTTGCTCAGAGACATGTCTCTGGTACCAAGGTCTACCTTGTCTATCCCAAATGTCGAGTGGTTCAGGCCTCCCCATCTCATATTTTTCAGTGCATTGGGTGTGAGAGAGGGGACGTGGATTTGAGACCGGAGGCGGTGCTTGAGAGACTGACGTTTTTTGGATTCATGGGGCTGGTGTGATGGTACTGTCACGCCAGTCGGGGATAAGCAACAACAACAAAAGAAGAGTAAGATGCTTATTTTTTTTAACTAAATTTATCATGGAGTTTTTATTTAAGTAAAAACTACTGTTAATTTAAATTAATGATGTCTTTAAAATACTATACACATGAGATCAAATGTCTGAAAAATAGGTATCATATATCTTTTTGTTAACATCACACAAGAATAACAATAATATAATATTTATAGTTTCATGACATAATGATGAGAAATTTTAATGTATGTGGTGTAATTTTATGTTTAGGCCGGGGTGGCCTGGTTGGTTAGGGCATTCATTCTCGTCATCAGAAGGGAGTGGTTTCAAATGCCAAGCCCACCAAAGATCTGTCGTGCAACGAATGGCTAAGGCACGTTAAATATGTCGTAGCTGCAATGCAGTCCATATGAAATGATATATCTAGGAGTGATAGGCAAAGTCTAAGAGTCTTCTGATTGGTCCGTATTTCTATTATGAATACCCACCCACTTTCGAAGCTATCATGGAACACTTAATGAGTGTCCCCCTATATAAGGTTATCCCTTCCGCTCTTTAATGTGCGGAAAAGGTAAACAATTACTAGAGCTGGGGATTATATAAAAAATAAAAATTCTATTTTACCCATTTGTAAAACTCTTCTATATGTATGATTCTGGTTTGAAAATTTTGGTGTGTAAAATCTTATGAGTTTGCTAGAAACAAATTTTAAACTTGTTCGGAAAAGGAATAATATTTATAAATAACGATATCCTTCTTCGAAGGTGTGACCATGCATATTAAAAATGCTTATAATAATAGATGTGAAGACTGTAAAACTAACTTCTTATTTAACATGATGTTCATAAAGAAATATACATATATATGAGAATAGATGTATAAAAAAGCAAAATTTGTTATCTTGAAAATCCCTTTGTTGTATTTCGAAATAATTTGATGAAGTTATTGCAAAATGTTTTCTAATAAAAACATATGAGACTTATCTACTTCCTTATAGTAGCTTAAATATATAATAAAAATTTCAATTAACTTATTCTATTATAATAAAACATTGCTATTATTAAATACGTCATAATGCATTCAGTATTATATTGTACATTATAAGATTTATTCTCAAGCTTTTATTGTAAATTGTGAAAACTATTGCCTTGCTGTTTAAAGTTACACTGAAAAATTAAATGAAAGCATACAATAGTTATTCATATCAAATTGAATTACATTTTTTTGAAATTTTAACACAAAGGTAATATTGACAAAATAAATTCCAGGGAATGGTGACTTTGAACAGATTTCGTAACAAAAAAGTTGCATGGTGTGAATTTAGAATAGCTCCCCCTAAAAAACATTAAGAGAATGATAAATTGAGGGTTATCATTGTCAAGTGAATTTGAATCATATCACCTTTATCATTTGCAGTTTTTTTATTTGTGTGAAAGACAAAAAGACCTGCATTTTTATTAATGGATCTCCATTATTTAAAATACTAGCTGATTTTGATTTTTCATTTTTCTATCTACTATCATATTGTCTTTGGACATATAAATCTTATGATGAATTATCTACGTTTCTTACCCATTTTCTTCACAAAAAATTTTAAAATAGAGCTTTTATTCGGTTTAGGTATTGCGAAATTATTTTTGCATAAAATATAAAATAACTTTAATTCTTATTTGCTTAATAACAGTTAAGCAAATTTGTCTGACATATTTTCAGAATCTTAACAGAGGTTTTATTACCTTTATATATTTTATATGCTTAAATTACCTTTATCTTTGTCAGATAAAACGGATTCTTTTCTAATTCTACCATTAAAAAAGAAGAGTGCAGAAGCAGAATTTTATTTATTTGAATTTATTTGCATTGTTAAAATTATTATGAAATTTTACAAAAGTATGCAATGTCCTATGAATTTCATTGAGTTCAATGAGATCTCTTACTTCAAGTGCATTGTTTAGTTTAAAAATTTAAATTAATTATTAATTTATATATATAAAATCATTAAAATTATATATATATATATATATATATATATATATATATATATATATATATATATATATACATAAAGCATGATTAGAAATATCATAGGTAAAAAATTTAAAACTACAAGAATAAATACAAGAATCATATGATTAGTAATACATTCAGCGCAAAAGCAGCTTAAAGAGAATTACTAAAATTTATTTGATAATTTTTATAAAATTAATTATCACAATTTATAAAATTAATTATTAAATTGATTTTTAAAATTTTCTATCAATTAAATATATATATATATATATCATATATATATATATATATATATATATATATATATATATATATATATATATATATATATATATATATATATATATATATATATATATATATATATATATATATATATATATATATATATATATATATATATATATATATATATATATATATATATATATATATAATATATATATATGTATATAATTTTATTGTTACTTAATTTATATTTTTTTATTTAAAATAAAGATATTATCATGGTTTTCTCAGTAATCTTAAGAAAATTGTATGCACTTAATACCTTACAGTATTTATTTATAAAAAATATTTATCTTTTTTCTCAAATAATAATTATTTGTAATTTGAGGCAAGTTTATGAAATATCTATTTATATTAATAACATAAAAATATCATGAAAGTTTCATGAAACTTTATGAAATCAATGAAATAAGTGTTTTAATTTAAATTTTCTTGAATTAATATTATAAAAAATATTTTTACTTGATATAATGTTAAAATATATTTCATTAAATCATATTATATTCATTGCTTTTATTGAATAAGTTAAGTAATATGGATAATAAGATATAATAGAAAAAAAACACAATGTTCATACAAAATTGAGACTCACAGTGTATTTCCAAGTCCCAGGTATCGTCCAATGCAGAGCCAGCTATTAGCGGATTTTCAGCCCTGCAGGTCAGCTGCTTCCCATTGTCTTCGATGGAAGGTTTGAAGCTGAGGACACTTGTCGTGAAATTACCATCTGCCGAAACGGTGTCTTTGTTATGCTTCAGTCGAGTCGTGCCCATCCACCAGGATATAACGGCAGGTGGTTTCGAACCGGCACTCTTGCAAAGCAGATCGATGGTTTTTTCTGCAGACATAGGTCTGGCTCCTCCATCGAGTTTCACAGAAACTGGTCGAACTGTACAAATAAAAATACTCTAATGAAATAAAATGTTTTCTCTTTGAAATATATATATATATATATATATATATATATATATATATATATATATATATATATATATATATATATATATATATATATATATATATATATATATATATCATATATATATATATATATATATATATATATATATATATATATATATATATTATATATATATATATATATATATATATATATATATATATATATATATATATATATATATATATATATATATATATACTGCTTATATATATATGTATATATATATAATTTTCATGAAAATTATTGTTCAAAACGTAACTAGGAAATATTTTTCTTTTATAATATGTATGAAACAAAATATCCTTACAAGTTTCTTTATGTATTTTTTTAAAACAGTTAGAAATTTATGAAATAATTAGTTTCGAATTGTGTGTTATTGCATATCATTACAAAATCTAATAAAAGGAAATAATCCCCTTAGCATTTTAAATTTAAATTAATATTTTCAAATTAAAAATACATTGAGGTAAAAATATACTTTCTCTCTCTGTATAACTTCCATCTATATATTTATAATACCTGAGAAATATCAAGTATTTCATATAGTTCAAATGAAAAAAAAATTAAAGTTAAAATAATGAAATATGTGTAGTAAAGGAAAAAAAACAACAAATCACACACTTATATGCTTATCTTGTTTTTTTATTACATTAAATAGTTCACTAAATTAATATATAATATTAAGTACTAAATATGTGCTATAGTAAGGTACTTTTTTACTGCTCACATTTTGCTATTAATTATTTATTATTAATATTATAATTTAATTTAGATTTTATTTATCCAATATTTCATCATTCATGTAAGGGTTAATTCCTATTCATTTTTATCATTCACTTTAATATGAACTAATTATTTTATCTCAAGAATGACATTGTTAAATAAATTATATATCTAAAATAAATTCTGCCATTTAAACAAATACATGTGAAGCATTTTTGTAATTGCGTTTAGAATAACCTGACAAGTAAATGCTGAATAATCCAGACTGAATTAAATTAGGAGGGTTTAAAAATACAATGTATAAAATGCAGCTGTAATATACATTACTTTATTCAGAATTTGCAATGACTTTCGAAGCACCACTTGAGTTATTGTTCTTGAAATACACGCACCTACAAGAACATTCGTCTTAGCAGTTTATTAATATTAATTCATTTCTTTACAGAACTCATAATGGAATCAGAAAGTAGAACTTTGAAATAATGAATCTTAGGTTAATATTTTCTTACTTTTTTCATAGTATTTCATGTTGAAGAATTTTTTGTGCATCGCAACTGGAGATGCAGCATTTTATCTTAATTTCCCACATTTCTGTTCTTAAAAATTTCAAAAAGCGTTACAACGAAGATTTCTTTTTTCTTTGTCGCCTTTTCGGTGGTCTTAACTTTTTCTTTCTTACTATTTTTTCCCCTTTCCCAGTTAGAAGAACAAATGAAGTCCAAGAAATGGCGCCTAGCCAAAAACTAGGGGGAGGAAGAGAGTAAATGCATATTATTCTTTCTCTAATGCAGCACAGATTTGCTGTGCTACTCTGTTTGTGACAGAGAATTTACGCCATTGTGTCAGGGCAGTATCATTTGGGTTGTTTATAAAATGTTTGTTTAACTTACTCTTTTTTAACTTCAAAACCGGAATAAATACAATGGAAGAGGGTAGCAAAAATTCTCCGAATCGAGTGGGAAGTTTTAAAGATATTTCCGAAAGGTTATTATGTTTGTCACTGTGTGTTTGGAAGAAGTAACACAGACAATACTCTTAAAAACTGTTGAGTGTCAAGGAAGAGAAAAATATTAAATTTTCTATTAAAAAAGAATAAGGACAATGCCAAACATATTTACTTGAGAAATTAGATTGTGAAAAACTTATTCTGTGTAGCAGTACTACAAATAACATAATATTACACTGTTTTAAAAACTCTTTTATTTTTAAGTAGAGCAAAAATAAAATTCTGAACGGATTTTAACATTTTTTAATATTTGTTACTTTTTGTTGTTTTTATTAAAAACATTCATTTATATTTTCTGAATTTTGATAGAATTGATCCGTAATGTTTGATTATATATTCATTGAAACTTGTGTTTCTTTTACATGTATAAGTTTTTTTAATAATAATCATGATATATATTGTTGGCCTTTTGATATATATTGTTGGCCTTTTGATATATATTGTTGGCCTTTGAAGAATCGTATAGAAAACCATATATTAAAGGAAAATTAAAATTACGAGCACAAAATAAATATTGTTTTATTAATAAATAGTTATTTCACAAAATGATTTCCTATTTTAATTTTAGTAAAACATATTAAAAATTTTACAAAGTAAAATAAAAATCGTGTTTTAAATGATTTTTTGAAATCTCATGAAACAAACTCCTATGTGTGATTTTTTTATTTCTATATAATGTAAATTAAAAACTCAGTTTTTTAAAAATATTTTCAAGAATATTGTATAGTTTTCAATTTTGAGCATAGCAATCTATTATTGTATAACCATTAGGTATGTGAACGAAAATTCTAATTTATATTGAAAAGATATTTTAGTTAATTTCGAGTTCTATAAGATTTATATAAAACTCAAATTTGAAGACTATGTGGCATAGATAACTTAATAATTTTAGATTTTCAAAAAAAGCAGATCAATCGAATAGGTTCGAAATAATCACAGAAATGGAAAAATCATTGCAAATGAATCAGACAACCTTTTTGAAACATTTTCCTTTCAAAATTAATACCCCGTTCACAATGCCCTTTTTAAATCAATTTAAAATTAAATCTGATTTAATTTAAACAGGCTAAAATAGCATTCGTACTGCCTTAGAGTTCCAAACTGCTTTAAAAAATATTGGTTTCCGTTCACGAAACCTTGCTTTTGTATCTTCTTATAAATTATATTATATTTTTAATTTTTTTATAGTTGATCATGTTTATCTAACATTTACAGAGCAAAGTGACATTAATTAAGATTATGATGTTTCAAATGAAGAATACGAAACCAAAGAATTTCATTGACAAATCTATTTCTCCACAAACTTAGTTTGCAAATTAATTTTTTTATTCTTATTTAATATTTTTTGTAAATATTTTTCTTATTATTTTTTAAAATTTTACTTCTCTTGTATTTATTTTGATCGGTTTAAGACATTTCAACAAACACTGACAACAAGATCGCAGAAAACAAGATGGCGTTAAATCAGTTGAAATGTTTTTAAATCTGTTCATCAAATTAATTTAAGATAAATCAGTTCGAGCTGATTTAAATCATAAGTTGCTACCGCGAGTGAGTTCTACTCAGACGTAAGGAGCTGTGCAAACGGGGTATCAATAGCTAGTGAAGTTATTCGTTATTATTATCTTTTTTTGAAGTTATCTGTTATTTCAAGAAAAATTTAATAATTTTTTTATAAACATGTAAAAGCATGTTGTCGTTTTGTTTTTTTGCTTACACATGTTTAGTGTTTGCTGCTTTGGATCAGAAATATCTTGTAGTATCTTCTACATGTATAAAAAATTACAAAACTTGATTGATATACGGGTATGTGTTCTAATAAAATTGTTACTTTATTTATGATAAAGTCATAACATTTTGTTTTTTATTTTATAATAATTTAACAACAAATTTTTTAAAAAAACAAATTTTTCCGTTAAAATATATACAATGAATGCAACAAAGAATTTTTCTGTTAGAATGCATATTTTGATTGACATTAAATAGTTAATATTCCTAAATAACACTGTTAAAAACACTCAAAGTCTTGTGTTTTCCATTTAATAAATCTTTTAATTTGTGAATTTTAAAATTTATTGTATGTTCCTTTTAACATAAGCTGAAAGTATAATATTTAAAACATAAACACAAAAGCAAAAGTTATAAGGAAAGAATATATTTTGAATCTGATTAAATTTTCATAAATAATAAGATTTATAAATTTATGAACCTCCAGTTCCAAGATTTAGATTCTAATTTTGGTTTTCACAAAGTATAATTATGTATATTTGTCGAAAAAATTAAACATTGTTTTAATATCTACTTTATTTTCTTATATTTGCCTGCTTAGATAACATTTACTTATTCATTTCATTGCTTAAAATAAAAATTAGCATGAAGAACCCTCAATGGAGTTGATCGAATTTATTGTGACATAAAATAATTTTGTAATAAATCAACTAAAACAGTTTTAAGTCCTGAAACCCTACAGAGAAATCAGTTATTACATATGAAGGTTTTGTTTTTGTTTATAAGAAAACTTTTAAGAAGAATAAAAATGCTCCAAGAATGATTTAAATTGATGAATATTCCTCTTAGATTAACTGGTTGATTCTGAAACTTCAAAATTTCATTTAAATAAAAAGATTCGATATTTTATACTTTTATTCACACAAATATGCATATGTTTATACAAAGTGTCCAAGTTTAAGTCTCATGGACTTGTAGCAGAAATGTATAATAATTAGAGGATTTGGAATCATCAAAAACAACATTTTGATGAGGTATAGAATGTTTAAAAAGAAAGAATATTACAAGAGTGCATGCTTCAAAACATCATCTCACAAGGAGACTAAGTTAATAGAAGACAGGTATTATTAACACGAAAGGGGTCGTTATGGTGTTGGGAAGTTTAGTTCTTATCTGAGAGCCATCAAATGCTAACGCTTCCTTTGATATTAGATGCATTTAATATTTGTTACTGATGCCTTAATGTTTATAATGATAGATGTTAATTATGTTTTCGTTTTATTTTGCCATTTTTATGTTTATACACCAACACCTCTTTTCTTTGCATTCATGTAGTTTGCTCTCTAACAATAACTTTGTCTGCTTGAAGAAGGAAGCTTCGCAGCGAACATTCTCACGACATTAAGCTCCACTTCATTATTTTGTGTCGAGTCAGGAAAGTATTTCCCACTCGGTGTCTCTATAGCGATTTCAAGGTTGTTTTAAATGTACCCTACCTGTCCTAGAAATTTATAAATCTTTAGTTGGGATGCCTTGTTATCAACCGATGTACAATCTATCTATTGATGCATATTCTATTTAACTCTTGAGACCAGCAAATGCCGAGCTGGTCGCTGAATAGTTAGGGCTCTTACCTTCGATTAAATTATTTGTTGGTTCTAA
This sequence comes from Latrodectus hesperus, assembly GCA_037975125.1. Classification (NCBI taxonomy): domain Eukaryota; kingdom Metazoa; phylum Arthropoda; class Arachnida; order Araneae; family Theridiidae; genus Latrodectus; species Latrodectus hesperus. Next base: position 102,954,725 of record CM075851.1, read on the forward strand.
TCCTAGGAAGCTTGGTTGCTTGTTATGACTTGGATTCCGCTTTAAACCGTAGGTCCAGGTCTTATTAACCCTCGGTTGAAAATAAAATTATCGTTGAGTGACAAACCAATTTAAACTAGAGATTGAATTAAAGAAAAAATTGCACTTCACTAATTCAAAGTTTCTAAAAGAATAAATTTAACCTACATAACTCTTTCATCAGCATTTTAAATGTTTTTTCCAGCATAATCATCTTGATGAAAAACTCTCAGATAAATTATTATATTGAAGACAATAGCATTCACATATTTACCAACTTAAATTAGGGATGTTTGAATTAAATAGATTATAAAAAAGAATCATTTAGTTTAATATAATATTTTATTTATAATTTACAAAAAAAAGGTCTAATAGTCAAATACGGTATTTTTTCAAATTTTGAAACACAAAATATTTAAATAAGTGGCTTTTTATGAAAATAATTTTAAGAAGTTCTAATAAATTCTGGAGTAATTATGAAAAGAAGTGTAAGAATTATGCTGGCTTTGATGGATATTTTATATTTGAACTGTGCAGTTTTTGAGAGCTCTTTTGAAAACCGAGAATCTCAAGTAATATTTCTGTGACTTTTTATTTTACATGCATTAAGTGCTTCTCTGAACAAGTTATTGTTTAGATTGCAATATTTTATCTGTAACTGAAATAGGAACACTCAAGAATCTAAATGAGTAATAAATAATTTACAAACTACCGAATTCACCTTCATCGCAAAATTACTTAAAAACATGAAGCTCATGCTTAACTTTACCACAGTTCATGATTCTTGAATGTAGGAAAATATTTAAATCTTTCCAAGTACCCCAGATGTTGTTCTTCAAAAGCTAGAATTTAATTTTATAATAAAATTCAAAACATGATCAGCTAATTGAATCGAAATTCCAGGGAATGTTCTCTTTGAGTGCTTTATTTTTCGAATTGAATTCAAGAGAGAACTTTACTCTTAACTCCTGAGGGAAAACTTTGTAGTTTCATAATTAGGGTGATTGTTACGCATGTAATGACATTCTAATTACCATAATTTCAATTGTTTATAACATGAAGCATGAGTCTTTGTTAGCAGTATTTTGAGCGAAAATAATTGATAAAAGGTATTTAAAACACAAGAAAGACCAATGTCAGCAACATTTAATGAATACTTTTGAATGAGGGGCAGTGTATAAATTTAAATTATTTACAGAATTTCTCCAGAATATTTCACAAAAATTGCTTAATTGTATGTGAGGTTTAAGTACATTTTGAAGTATTTATATTTGAATACAAATCTTGTACGTGAATACGGATATATATATATATATATATATATATATATATATATATATATATATATATATATATATATATATATATATATATATATATATATATATATATATATATAATATATAAATATATATATTGCATATATATACCAATTTAATAGAACTTTTCTTATCACATACAGAAACAAAAGTGCTAATTAAAGTAAGATTGCTTAATATTAGCCAAGGAACTTGTTGCTAATTCTTTTCGCAAACAGATCTTAACTTTCCTTATTATAGGTTTTCACTTTGTCTCTCATCTGGGAAAGTAATCTATCTTATTTCCGAGATATTTTTGCCTGCCGGTAATAATAACTATATAGCTTTATTTTTTCCGATAAGTTATTTGCCTTCTTTTATGTAGCATTTTTTTTACAAGAAAAATGTCGTTTTTTTAAGAAACAATTTTTTCAAACCAAATAAATCTTAGTTTAGTTTTTTATGAACCTAATAGATACTTTTGAGGAAAATAAATTTTAGTTTTGTTTAATATTTTTATGTATTATAAAAATTTCATATACAATCAATAAAAATTATTCCCGCCAAAAATAGTAAGATTAATAAAATAGTAAGTTACTCATGCAAATTAATTCAAGGAAAACGAAATTTCGTATTGGTAATTCATTAATTTGAAATTTAATATTTAAAATTAAATGGATTCGACATCCATAAGAAAGGTTAATATTTTAGTTGTTGTATCAGTATGCTTCTCTATACCTAACCCTGAGTTATAATTTATATTGTAAATAATTGCAAAAATAAAATTTTTGAATAATATATTTATTTTACCTACGTTCCAATTATTATCCTGTTAGGAGTCAATAGAATAGGAACTTAAAAATATAGAAATCGAAAATTAAATACCAGTATTAAAAAAAACTGAATATTTTACTAATTATAATAAATATAAAGAAAAACTAAATTGTATTTGCAATAGTTTTAAAAATTAAAAAGACCTTTATTTTTTTATAAAGTCATTGAATTTCAGCAATTGAAATGAAAAAGTTCTTTTTATAAAATGCAAAAAGAAAAACCATTTCAACTATTGAAATTCTGCCCCTATTTCTGAGTTTCATTAAAAATAATTTTTTTAAAAAGATCCGATTATACTTAGAATGAATGTATTTTTTCCTTTTTCAAACAGGCAGTTTTAGAGAAATCCGTTTTATATTTCATCACTTGAAATGAATTGGCAAGCTTTTGTGCTTCATTGACATGCATATTATGAAACTAGTAAACTTTGTTTGAATAATCGAATATTTTGAAACAGAAATTTGTTTTCTAAATATTAACTTTTTTACTGTATATTACTGAGAGTTTCGTTACATATTGAGAAAAATTCTTCTCTACAATAACTCATGTGATAAATATTTAATAATCCAATGCAAAAAATATAATAAAATATTTGTTTTTATAAAAATTATAAATAGAGAAAGACCACTAAATATCAAACTTTTAAGCAAAATAAAGCTATGCATATTTCTAGATTTATACTCGTGAGCAATTTTGAATTGAACCCTTTTAAAATTTTTTTTATATTAATTTGCGTGAAATATGCACCCGAAATTATATTTTATATTGAATTCCTTTACTAAATATTCTCTAGGTTTTGAAATATAACTCGTACACATCAAATATTTCACCATAAAATAAAGATATAATTCATTTGCTTTGTGGAAAAAATTAATTTGTAAATCAAGTATTTCAAAGGTGCAAATCAAATATTTGATTTAAATCAACTTCATTTTCGATAAATTAAAAAATAAAACTTATTAAAAAAGCCTAAGAGAGAAAAATTTATAATCTTATTATTAAATAAATAGTTTTGTTAATATCAGAGAAAAAATAAAATTTGTTTTCTTTATGATTTGATGAAAATATTTACTTTACTTTTCCACATTAAGACTGAAAATACTGTTTATGAATAATATTCTTAAATAAGATTATTAAATAAATTATTAAATAAGCTTTTATTATTTAACCGTTTAGTATTATTATTTAACTTATTATTAAACTATCTATTTGGAAGTAAATGAGTTTTTGTAAATATATTGCTAGCATATAATAATTTTAAAGTTTAAATCCTCATCCGATGATAAGTTTAAAATTTTCGATTTGAAATACTTGAAACGCATTTCATATAATTTCAATAATATATATAAATAAATTATATATATATATATATATATATATATATATATATATATATATATATATATATATATATATATATATATATATATATATATATATATATATATATACTTTTTGTAATTGTAAGGCATACAGAATTGTGTAATGCCAACATTAGAATTTTTATTTTATTTTGAATAATAAGCACTTTCTCTATTAGCAATCTAGATTCATGAAGCACATTGAAGCAAACTAATAACTATGCAAATGCCATTCATTATTTCCATCAATACTGCAGATTTAGTGAACCCAATTATATATGAAATCCATGTATTGTAATTCTTTAAAATCAAATAAAACATCTAGCAAACTTTAAGCGTTATTTTTTTATGTATTTTGTGTCTTTTTTCATTAATGCTTAACAATATTTTGCTGATTTTGTCTTTTGAAAAAGACATCTAATTTGAATATAAAGATATCGAAACTAAAAAATATTTTAAAGAGAAATAATTCTAATAATAATTTGTTTGAAACGATAATCATGAATTATTTATGAAATATATGCATTTTTATTATTTAAAAATTTCAACTGCTATAGGAGGATTTATGTAAAATTCTTTATAAGAAAAGATATAAATTTTTTAGTATACATATTTTTTGAAGCGATACTTGATAAATTCAATAAAGTCTCTGTACTTCATATATCCGTATTACTCTTTTACTAAGAATTTCAAATGAAGGATTCCTGAAATTTGATGCAATCCAATTACAGAAAATGTTGGATAAAACGGTCGCTATTATTGCTTAAAAGCATAGCTACTATCATCTTCAACATTCTTTATAAATGAAATATTGAATGCGCGCAATGAGCAATGAGTTGAATATTGTCTTTTACTTCAAGTTGCTGGAACTCCACTGAATTTCTCCGAAGAAATATAAATTCACTTCTTCTCATACATTACTAATAGAATCCGTCTTTTCACAAAATTCTTAGGAGTTGCTTACATTCATTCTTAAGCACTCTTTTCTCAAGTATTCCCTCTTGAATTTACATGCTGAGAAAGTCATTTAATTAAATTGTTGATCCAGAAGCACACTTGGTCTTTGGCGCATATTGAGATAAAAGAAACATAGAAATTTTCTCTTTCGGACACACAGAAATTTGGCGTATGCATAAAAAAATATTTACAATCATAATTTAGAGAATTTTTCCATACATAGAAATGTAATTCCAAAATCAATATTATTACTTTAAATATGAAATTAAAATCAATAATTTTAACTTTTAAGCAAAACTGCATATGATAAGAGACATATGTATACTATTTATGGAAAACTTACTCATATGTTTATATATATATATATATATATATATATATATATATATATATATATATATATATATATATATATATATATATATATATATATATATATATATATATATATATATATATATATATATATCATAGACCCTTTTTATAGTTTTGTGCCTTATTTATTGTCCTTAGACAAATCAATTAAATTAGGAATCGATTATTCATGTTGAATAATAAATCATGTCGGTGTCACACCATGTTATTAAGCCTCACATCTATCTACAAGATTTCCAGAGAAATACGTTTAATTACCACTTCACAATTAAAAATATTCCCAACAACTTAACGATTAAACTTTACATAGTGAAAGTTCTTAAATCTGTGTTTATGTAGTTCACACTAGCAGATTTCTCCAAAAGGATTTAGAGCAATTTTTATGTTTTCTACTGAATGATTTACAATTTATTGAGTAAAGTTATGAGGATATATCTTCCAAGTAGCTAAAGTTCTGTATATAACATCAACAGAAATAAACTAACGAAGTATTTTCATTGAAATAGGACCACCAATGTCTGCCACTTTCCAATAAAATATTTAAGGAGATTATTCAACTTTTGGGGCTTCATGCATCAAAGAGTAAAATTAATTGATAGCTTTAAAACTTAGCCTGTGAGGAACGGCTCAAAACTACACTAATAGTCTTAATGAAAAAGTTTTTCACCATTTAGCATATAACAGCCGTGGAATATGGATTTGGTTTCCTACTAAAGTGGTAAGATTCAGTCCAAAAATGCCAGTTCTAAGAGAATTTGCTTTTCTTCTTCAGGTTGTAAAAACTGCTATTTAAAGATAAAGTATTAATAAGTATTCTTCTTGAGAATACGTCTTTCCTTATTTAAACATTTGTATATTTTTTGCATATTAATTTTTGTATTGCTAAGCGCTCTTTACATGATAATTATAAATGGTTTTTACAGAGTATATATATTTAGGCATTTCTAAATGATAAAATCATTTAATTCAAATTGATATCTTTTATAAAACCAATGCACTGTTTAATTGCAAATCATAAAAATGTATTATATATAATTTGCATAATATACAACTTATTACATGAAGAAGTGAAATGAATTTTTAATTGAATTATTTTGAAAAGGAGAAAATGTACGTCTGATAGATGGCTTTAATTCTTCAGCATTGGATTGATTTGAAGAACGTGGCATCTTATTAACGCATCCGTAAGATCAACTATTTATTCGGCGTTGCGGCATTTTTATTCGTCACTGAATGAGACTTAATTTCAAGGGTCGAAAAACGAATACGTAAATGGACATATTTCTCACAAACATTAAAATCCCTGACATAATACCTGTTATTTTAGTAATTAATTTCTTTTCATTTTAATTTCAAAGTCTTTGCTGGCTTCTTTTATACTTTCTCCAATTATTCCACTTAAGCAATCTGTCAATAGTAAATATATTAAGACAAGCGAGCAAATTGCTTACAATTTATATTGAAATATTATGGAATACGAGACAAATGTAGATGTATATATATAGGTACCACCGATACATATATACAATTATTTATACATCTTGGATAATAAAAAATATAAAATAACATATAAAAATTTCTCTAGTTTATTATAGATTGAAAAATCAAATAAGCATAAAAATGAGTTGTTTAGAAATCACTAATTTATTATACAAAAAATCTTTATATAAGTAACATCATTAAGCAAAATCGAAATGATTTTCTATTTCAAAAGATGCAAAGAGGACAAAAAGTAACTTATTTCAATTCATGCAAATAAAAAAAAAGCTTGATTAAATTTATAGTATTTTTAATGTGCATCATACTTGATTAATATTGCAATATTGCTGTCATCAAATGCAACAAAATATAAGCAACAAAATATTATCTAAAATCCAGCTGTGCCCTGAAGTGAAGAACTGAAATGTAATGCTCTTGATATTAAATATTAGTTTTGCTTGGTCTGTATGTATTAATTTTAACAGTTCTTGTTGTAATATGTGCTATATTTTTCAGGATAAAGTTTTCTCTGAATTAGAGGGATTTTTTTTATTCTTCAAACGATTATAACGGAGTGATTTCCAAAATTTTAAATGATAATGAAATCACTATGTTAAAATTTAAACTGAAATCTGCAGTTTACTATTCAAATTATATTCAGCATACATTAGACAAATAAACATATCAAATTACATTAGACGAGTAAACATTCAAATTAGTTTGAAAAGGAAAAATTTTATAAATATTATGATTAGCATATGGTTAGTTTTAAAACCATATGCTATAACCATATGGTTAGCATATGGTTTTTGAAGAGGCAAAGCAGTAAACTAATATTCATCATTGAACATTTTAAAATGCTTAAAGTGCATCAAAAAGTTGTTATAGTTAAGAAATCATTATATTAATAATAAAATATAAATTAAATCAATTTTGTTTGCAAATAATCAGAAATGTCATAGTGCAACTCAATGGTATCAATAAAAGTGAAATTTATTTTTTGAAGATTTTATTTGCATATGATTTTTTAAAATATTTATGCTTTAACTGAAACATAAGTACAATCACTACTATACATACTAAATGAAAATCATCAGAAGTTAAATAGTATTAAAAACCAGTTTGTTAAAAATAATATAAGGTAAATTTAATAATAAGAAAAATATTTTTATTTCAAGAATGAATTAAGAAAAACTAATAACTGTCACGTTGATAAAAAAATTTTGCTTGTAAAATTCTTTATAAAAATAATAAGTTAGTAAAATATTGAAAAATAATACACTTTCATGCTGACAAGACAGTAAAAGTAATCATATTTCCTATGTTTTACGCTATACATGAAATTATGCAATTTCTAAATGCAATAAATTGCAATTAGTTTTAATTTATCTCTTACATACAGAAAGAATATAACTAAAAATATAATAATATTTTCCTAAATTAAAGAATGAGACACTTATTTTAATTTTATTTTTTACCAAAAAACTGTGTAGAGATATTAACAGTTAATTTAATAATGACATAAGTTCCAAAAAACGTATTATTGTTTAGAAAGAGTTACTAAGTATTAAATTTTGTTTAATCTGTATAGGTTAAAATTTGGCAGAAAAAATTTCAAGCCATGTAGTAGTTATTATTTTTCATATTTATTGAAAATAAAGTAAGTGAAATAATTTCTGCTGGAGAAATTATGATAGAATATTAACAGTAACTCCATAGTGTTAAGAATGAGGCCTCCCTTGAGAACTGTAAACTAAACGTAACCATTTTTAAGCTCTTGTATAAATATGTTTTGAAAAATATTACGGATTATATATATTTTTTCACAGCACAGATATCGATAGATGTCTAGAGTAGCATAAACAAATAAATCTTCTGATATATATTATACAGGAATATATTTTCGGTCTTTCTCATTTTCTCTAAAGAATTTTTTTTTATTTTCCAGTGAAAATAAGGCGGGAGCAGAATAATAAACGCGGCCCGAGGGGATGAAAACAAAATTTTCTTCATCTATAAAACAGAATGCGTGAATAAAAGCTGAGAGTAAGTCAGTAATAGCTTTCGTTCTAACTTCGGCTTGCATCGGCTGGGTCAAACCCTTAAATATCAGGGTTCAAGTATCTGTAATTAGTTTTTGATATAATGTAAAATACGCTCTTGTAATTTGTGTTTTGTTAGATTACCATTTTCACGGCATCGCTTTCAGGCCACGAGGATATGGCTCTACTTTGGAGTCTTCTAATAACATTCTTGAGCAATCTTTTTCTAAGCTGTGAATTTACGGTTAATTGCATCGACTTTTTTATTAGTTTTTCGCAATCTGGATATAATGAAATTTGACTTTTTTTTCAAAAGACATTTTATTATTCTTCAAAAGAACCAGCTCACATTACAGTTTATTTGCTCTGATTTGAAAAATAGTGTTTTTCTTTAATTAATAAAACAAGCTAAATCTAGTTCTTGCAGATGGTTGGAGGTATATAAACACTGATAAGTTATATTCCAACTACAATTTGATCAATTTTAAATTTTCAAGGAATTATTATTAAATATATTCTGTAATTAAAATAAAAATTATTTATGTTTGTATAATTTATCACAAGATACTTATAAGTCAATTGTCTCATTCTATTAAAGTGCTAATATATTTTGAAAACGAGGCCCTGTAATTCTATGTTTTCTAAGCTAAAATAGAAGTCGAATGATTATCGTACTAGTTATTTATTCAACAATTCAGAGTTTTGATTCACATGTCTTGTGGAGATATTTTAGTAGCTTGTAATCCAATTTGAACAGTTGGTTCCGGGCGACTATCCTTTTGAACAAAAAATGACCATTGAACGATTAACAAACACCAAGCCTGCACTTTTTTAAACTGATATTTTATACAGTTCTCAAAGACAATAAAAAAGACTTGAATTTGAAACATTATATATTCCTTATTATAATTTTCAATAAAAAAATCTATACACGAATATTGTAAAATAAAATGAAGAAATATAATAGTATTTTAGAATTCAAGCACAATTCTTTGAAAATGGGTTTTGAGCTCAGTGTCCATGACAAATGATTTTTTCTAAGTTTAAATGGTAAAAGTAAGGCAATTTTTTCCATTTTGTTAATTGTTACCATGGTTGCTGATTGAAAAAGCATTGATTTTGCTCAAGATTTTAAAAACGCACTCTAATAAAAAGCAATGTTTTGAGTTTAAAAAACAATTACTGATATAATTTCTGAACACATTAGTATATATTCAGCATTCAAAATATTTCCTAATCATCATATATTTTTTGAATTATGAATGTATTGATTGTATGTGTGATGAATATAATATGTAAGAAAATGTAAGTTTAATATACTTCAAGACATATATGCTATTATTTTCTATGACATGAATAATTTTAATGATTGTGAAAGTTTTTACAGTGCTACATGTGTAACACATCTGTGTGATATATGATGTAGATTACCAGCAATATAACACTATCATTTATTTTCAATTATATTATTATTATTAATTTATAATGTCATAAAATTACTTATTTTTTAATCAATAAATATTATACAAAGCAATAGATATTATAAAAAGGTTGTTAATGTAAACTTTTGCAAAAACATTTATTTACCAGTTTGATTAAAACCTATTTCGCATCAAGTATCCTATTTCATTGCATTAAAATTTTCAGATAATTATTTTCTGAATTCGCTATATCATAAAAATAAAAACTAGCAGCAAGTATCATAAAAATTTGAAGTAAAATGAAAAATGTTCAAGATTGTTAGTTAAAAAAAATGATGTGGCTGAATTAGATTTTACAGCTAATGATTGATATCATAATCAGATCTATTTAAAAAGGATTCGAAAGATATTACAGATAATAAAATACAAAACTAAAAACTGCGCATTAAAAACTCAATTGAGAGTGGTTTTGTTTGACAGAGGTCAACCCATACAATCTCATGTATGGACAAATAGCTTCAATCAAATCTTCCGGAAACTGTTGAGGATCACTCCGAATAAGGCCTTTTTGATCTTATATCTGAAAGAAGAAAAAGGAAGAAGGCTCCAGATATGCTGGCATCAGAAATCGAGAATCCGATATTTCTGGCGCAGCATCCTTCAGAAGGAATCAATTTGCGAGACTTTCCCATTAGTGGCCGGATTCTTCACAAGTCTTCTCCGCGACACGCCACTTCCACCCGCGTTTGCGCATGCAATCTATAGCGCTGGCGGATGTTTCACTGCCGCTCAGACAATGGAATATTCTGTGAATAGTTAGTTTGGTCAGCCAGAAAGTGTTTGCTTTCCTTAAGGAATGACGCAAGCGAGGGAATGAGGATAATAATCAACTATAATTCTTTTTTGATGTGGTAAAGGTTTATTCAAATTAAAATCAAATAATTCTAATTATTGTGAGTTAATAATAATGATTCTATGAAGTAGTTATTAAGATGAATCATAAAAGTAAAATATATTAAGCAAATCATGAATTTAGACAAATTATTTTAAAACTTTGTTCGTTGTATGCTTCTAATATATAACTAAACTGAATCAATTAACTGAAAATCTCCACTCAGTTTAAGTTAGCAAATTGTTTCTTAATACAAATGATCAATAATTGTATATTTTGAGATTAAGTATAAATCGAGTTTTTACAATAAATTATATACAACATGCAACATTCTGAAGTAGAAAATAACTGGTTGCATTGGAATATGAGATTAAATTTGTCTGTTATAGGCAAAAAAGTAAATGAGATAATTTCCTATTTTAACCATTAACAATAATAAAACCAATTACAAGAATAAGATTTCTGTTTATATTTTCTGTTTATATATGTTGTTAATTTATAGTACAAGTGCTAATGATTAATTAAAGAACATGTTTAATTTGCCCTACAGGCATATTTTTGGTATTACACAAGACGTTTTATTTATTATGTACAAATTATCTGAAAGAAAATCTTTACGACACTATTTCTCAACAGCTGTTTTCAAAAGAATTATAATTACAGATATAATCTCCGAAAATCAGAACGAATCTTAAAAATAATTTTAAAATTTAGAAGATCTATTTGATTACTTGTTAGAGGGATAACAATTTGCATTCAAAGAAATAGCAATATCAACAGAAAAGATTAAACTTAGAAATGTCTTATTTCTCTCACACTGGCAAATGAAAGCATTACTTCTAATTTTTAAATCAAAACCTTCAAGGTTGCTGATATCATATTTATATCAAAGAATGCATTTACAAGGTATGAAATATTAACATTGCTTGTGTTTTGTTGAAAAACAAATTCAGTGGTCTTTATAGTTCTTATTGGATCATACATACACATACGCACGCACGCACTCACAAGTCTGTTGAATTTTCATATTTGTGTCTGTCTAAAATATTTGACAAATGAGAATGTTTATTTAAACTTACGCTGATTGTCTTTCTCTAAAATAATGAAAAAGTTACTCAGAATAGTTAACTTTAATCAATAACATTTAACAAAAATTTAATGCCAGAAAATTTAGCTTTTGCTTAAATACTCAGAAATGATCGTACATATTTTCATGTAATTCTATTTTATTTTATCGCCAAAAATGCTTTCAGCATTGGGAAAAAGATACTTTAAATAATATGCTCATGAAAAGACAAAATTAAATCATAAATTTATATTATTTTTAAGATTTATAATCTAAAAAAGGGGCAAATATTCATTATACTTTGTTTCAACAATTTTACAGACTTGAATAAATAAAAAATGAATATTTTGTTTTAACTATGTATAAAACATCATATGTATCTACATGTTCTTAGTTATTATCTGATTCTTAATTTAAAGAATTTTTGAATATCATTAAGAAAGACAATTGAATAGAAATATAAACATTATTGGATGCATATAAATGTTTAATAAAAATAGGCTTCCATGTTGAAGCTAATTTGTTTAAAAATTGATTACATATTATTTTCTGTCTAGACACACTTTATTCTATTATTTTTCTTTGATGAAAAAACATTTAAATTTATGACTTCTGCATATACATACAAAAATTTTATGTTCTATTATTCCTATTTACCTTAAAAAGAATAAAAATAAATATTTATGAATCAGTCTTTAATGTGAGAGTTAATTTAAGTATGACTATATCCGAGAAAAATAAAATGCTTTGTCTCGTTATTATATATATATATATATATATATATATATATATATATATATATATATATATATATATATATATAAATATATTATATTATATTATATACTGCTGAAAAACTTCATTGCTAATATTTATGATGGATATCTAATAAACTTCTAATTTATATAAACGACAAGAAAATATAAAGACAACTTAATACGCAAATTAATTTTTTTGGGAGTAAAAGTCAGAAGTGAAATATAAATATATTAATGGTGACTTTGTAGTAGTTTTTTCCATGTCCTTTTTTGGAAAATTTGATTATTTATATTTTGGTTTGATGAAGACGTATCTTTGCGTTAATCTGGAGAAGAGAATAGAAGTAACTGTAACAATATTTAGGAATTTCATTTGAAATGGTTAAAAGTATCGTTTCAATGCTACATAATCGGTTGAAAGAAAGCATTAAATAATAGGAAATGTTAGATGTTCATAACCAAAATCGTATATTATATATCGCACTCTGTATCGGATGTGGCTGATATATATCGCATTATAGATGATACATTTTGTTAATATATCATTGTGACAGAATAATCACTCGTCTTCCACACAAATTATTTTAAGAACTGGATGAAGATTTTCAAATAAAGCAGTCTAAAATGTCTTCCAAAAGGTTTCTCTGTGTACATAACTAAAGATGTGCATTCCGTTGTCTATTAGACAACTGAAAAAAGTGGATGCTGATTATCGAAATTAAACATAAAATGCATCAAGTGCATTTAGTTTATCAAACCGATCTAGATTGAATTTCAAGTGAGACACCAAATGTGTTTTATTATGGAGGGAAAGAAACATTTGGGGTAATGTATCACTCAATTTTGCTGGTGAAATATAACATTACAGGCAATATAAATTAAGGATATTCATTGGAACCATTACATATAAACCCGCATATCATTTCGAGAGCCAAAATTTAACTCCAAAATGTAAGTAGGAAAGTTTCTTAGAATTCTTTTAGTATGTTATGAAACATTCGCTGGTGATTTCTTACTTTAAGCTTGATTACTCCAGATCAAATACAGAAAGTCATCTGAAGCACTTATTTGAAGCGGTAAGAAAACGGTGAATTGAAGTGGTTAAAAACAGTAACCATAATTTTTTTGACTTAAATTCAATCAAACACGTATTTGGAACTCACTGAATAACTCCTCGTTACCTGCTGAAGACTAATTTCTAGTGTTGGAAAGTTGAATATTGTATCTCTTACAAAATATAGCAATGTTTACCAAAATGATATGATAAAGGCATCACATTCATGCAAAATTAGTTTATAGAAATCATAGCTATTCCATGTAAGCATAACTTTATATCTTTTATAAAAAACGTGTTTTATTATTTGCGTATAACCAGATTACTTTTCTGAAGTATAATTTTGTTATTCCTAATAATAAAAGTATTTATGCATTTTAGCATATTTTTTTCTACATTGAGCTTTGTTACAGGCGGTTCTTCACTTCACACTCTTTGCATAACTGTTGCATAATGGCCTTCTTCACATTTTTGCTTGTTCTGCTAATACGTTTAACAGTATATTTATATGCGCACTTTTAATTTTTATTTAATATAAATTTTTTATTTACTATAAAAAGGAGTGTGTAAGTAAATAAAGCTCTGTAGTGTTTTTTGTGAAATTTTCAACATTTATATTCTTTTTCAAATACATTGGGAATACATTGCAACATTTTAAGTATAATTGAGCACTATAATAATAAATAAACAGCAGAAATAATATTTGAATATGTCATATTTCCGAGCTATATGAAAGTTTCTATTCACTCTATTTAATTTTGATATCAAATTTCATCATTTCAAATTTTTTTAAAAATTTCATTACTATGAATTTTACTATTTAGAAACGTGAACATTTAGAAATTCCAAATATATTTTTTTACATGGGAATAAAATTGATTTTCTCTAATATAAATCCCTTTAACATGCATATTTGGTGAATGTGACATTTTAACAATATTTATCTCTTGTACAGCTAAGCTTATTGTTTCGGCAAAATTCTGTTAAGAAATGAGAACTCTTTATAGTTGAATTGTTAAGATTACTTCTGAAATGCTATTCAATAGAATCGTATCAGTATTGAACAATTGAAAATCATTACACGGAAACAGTGAGTGATACGAATAACTTTAAACGAACTATCTTTAGACTGTGATATTACATTTACATGCAAAACGAAATCCAGTGTTTCCATGATGGTATTGTTCTCGTTAATATTGGTATTATGATATATAAAAGATTTTAAGTGATGAAGTATGTGATTCATATTAAATTTGATATTTAATATGTATGTGTTTTTATAGGGGGAGAGTATGCATTTAATGTTTTCTTTTAGTCATATTTTAACTGCTGAGCTAATACATGCTCTATCTTTCAGTTAAACTACTCGTCAGTTCATATCCCACCTTGGATTTGAAGGTTTGTTGTAGTAGAAAATCCAGCTTAAATAGAAGGTACCATTCTGATTAGCTTTCATGAGTAAAAATTAATTGTTAAGCAAAAAACAAGTCCAACTGAAACAGATATTGGAATAGTTACTACCTATTACAAATATTTATCACATTATCACATTTGATTATGATACATTAATTTTAATATGTATCATAATCAAAATATAATAATCTGTAATAAAATTAAATTTTGTAAACTTTTTCTTCAATTTTTAGATTATGTGAATGGTTTTGCAAGTCATCCAGATATTTAATGATATTATCAACATTTTTTTGCGCTTTTTATTCGATTCACTTAATGTTCATAAAAATTGGTACATTTTTCAAAAAATTTAAAATTTTGGCCTCTTTTCAAAATAAGTCTTTCTTGGGAATGTTCCAATATAAAATTAATTTTCATTGGAGCATGTTCATTTTCTTTAAAAGATTAGTTTTTTATATTAAATTCATAAAAACTACTACCATATTATGACAGTATTCTTATATATAAAATTCTACGTCTAATACTTTTGTTAAAAAAATGACATGCTCTTATTAACTCAATGTATAAAAGGGAATCTGTAAATATGAGATTTAAGAACAGAAACTAAATTCTCCCTGCGTTCATTTATTTAAGAAGAAAATTTATCTTGTTAAGAAAATATAAGACATTTTTACGGATGGCTTAACTACTAAGAAAATATATATATTGTTTTCTGTAACCTATTAAAAATCACTTAATAAAAAGTTTTAGATACGAGCAGAATATTTTTCCTTTATTTCATTAACTTAGAAAGAAGAATAAAAAAAAACTTTAGAAAATGAAAAAAATAATAAAAAAGATAAAAATTGAAAGAAAAATATTTTTTTTATTTTTTAATAATTTTATAGGTAACAATTTCAATATTTATTCGTCGACAACGAATAAATATTGAAATTGACAACTTGAACAATTTACTTTTTATAAGATTAGATTTAATTTATTAAGTTTCATTGTTAATCGAATTTTCAGAAAAAGAAAAGGAAAATGTTAATATATATTTTTCTCCCCTAAAGAATTTTCAATAAAAACTTCAATATTTTACCCATATAAATAAAAACCTTGTTCTGTTTGTTTGACTATCAAATTATTTTCTCAAAGCTTAATTGAGTTCGGCTGTTTAACTTAAAAATTTTGCTTCATTTCGAAAATTTAATGCCAACATATGTAATTAATTTAAAACAAATTGAGGCTTTTAAATTCCCTTATACTATGGTTTATGGCTTATGGCAGGATGGAACTAATTTAAGTGATATAACACTCAGCTTCACAGAACTCTTTTCGCTTCAAGGAAGAAATGTAGAGAAGAAAGTGCAGCTCTTTTCCTTTTTAAATTCTCCCATTTGTATATTATCACTGGGAATAGAGAAAATATTTATTTCATCGAGTCTCCTTTTCTTTCACGTTCTCATGATATAGTTGTTTTTGAAAATATCATATTGACTGCTTTTTTGGTTTTTGAGAAAAAAATTTGTTTTTATCCTCTACATTAATTGCGTTTTCTCCTTTTTCACTCTGTAATCGGTCAGAAATATATAGAAACACTGATGAAATAATTCTGTCTTAAATGTTGAAAAACTTCCTAACTAAGTGAGAGTTTTCCTGGAACCAGGGGGTACGCGTACCTTCCTGGGGCTTGAGCAAGCCACCAGGCGCGTCGGCTGGTGGTGGATTGCCGAATGTCCTGTAGGAATGACAGGATAGCCTTGAATATTGAATAAGAGGCCGCGAACCAGCTCCCGCAAACCCTGGTGTTATGCGATCCGTGCCTAGGGCTAATTGGCACCGCGGTATTGGTGTCTTAACGGAGCCTCTAGTTGCCTGGCAAACTTCTAGAGTAATTTGCCTTGCCCAGTAACTCAGGCAATGCTGGGTGGACTGATATTACCTGAGCTTATTAATTGTTATCTTGTGGCTGAAAAGACACAAGAAATAACAAACCTTTCTGCATTTGCAGGTGAAGCCTCTGTAGTAGACCTTGCTGAAAAAGACAAGGGAACTCAGAGGCAATCTTGTAAAGGAGCAGTAATGAATCCTTCACTTGAGGTAGAAATGACCTCCAAACCATCTTCTTCTGGTGAAAGTCAGAAGCTATCCCTAGCATGACTGACTTTCTGACCAGATGGGACTATTTCAGCAAGACCCTATCTGCGTGAAATGTCACACGCAAGAGGAAATGGCAGAGCATATCATTTATGAATGCAAGGCTCTTGCCCTCCCTAGATTAACTTCTTTAGGCATCATCCATACTAGAGAGTTACACCTAGACTCCATTAAAGGGTTATCGGACTTAATTAATAAAGTGGTTGACCCGAGCAACTGGAACTAGGAAACATTGGGTTTGGAGTTAATGGTACAAAATGCTGATAAAAGCAGAGGTGCCCAATGACATACAAACCCAATTCGAAGAAGAAGAAGAAGAAGTGAGAGTTTTTAAGCATGGTATACTTTATTTAGTTTGTTTTTAGTTAATGTGTATAGGGGACCTTATTTCCTGATATGAAACATACACTTTCCCGTGTTAAACAATGGAGCTTCTGGCTTTCATATGTATAACTGAAAACTCAATCAAAAGTGAAATTTTAATTCTTTGAATGCTTGTTCTGTTTCGATATGTCAAACACAATAAATTTAAAGCGACTTCTGCTTCTGTTTTTATTGCTATAATTTAATGTTTAATATTTCAATTCACAATTAGGTGGAATACATAAATTTTAGCTACATATACATTTTCGCCGGATAAAATCAAAATGATGTAAGCATGCGATTTATAAGCTGTAAACTATAAATTTTTTAAACCACATTGAAGTAAAACATACAGAAGTGATGTACATCCTGATAATAAAAACATTCTGTATTTATTTGATTTTTAAATCTACTCTTATATCTATCTATGCTTATCAAAACTGCTGAACAGCAAAATACAATGTAAAGAAAGCTCAAAATTATATATAAAATATATTTTAACTAATTTGAAACGTAATCTCTTCTATGAGGTGAGGGTAAATAAAGTTATCATATTTTCAATTAGCCATAACTAGTTCTTCACTTTGAGGCATCGAAAACTTTGAATGTTTTTTTATTGGTAGCCAATGTTTAACTTTTATTAAAACAAAATTGGTCTGCCAGCAGTCGTTACTGCATTGCTAATTAATCATTATTCTCCAATAAGTGACAAAAAGTGTTTGATTCGTACTACCTATTTGCACGTATTCTCTTGTTGAAATATAACCGTAAATGATCTAAAGGTAAAGAAAGCGTATAAACTGAAACATACCAGGTATAGAATGTTAAAGGGTTGATATGAAAAAAATCTGTATTAGAATTCAAGATTGAAAAGCTACTTCTCTGGTTGAAACAAAAGTGCAAGGAAAAATTATAGTAGTGTACTTCACGATGCCTAGAGTAGTAAGTAATTGCAGTAGTTTGTCCTCGTGTGGTTTGTGAGGTCAAAGAACAGTTCATTCGAAAACAAAATGTTGTATCACTTATATGTTGGCATTAATCGTTTTTTACATTTTTACAAATGTCTTTAACTTAGTATCTAAACTAATCTAAACTTATTAATAAACTACAGCAGTGACAACTATGAGGACACTTAGAAGAAGCGTAGATTATACGTAATTACAGAGATTTTCAGCCTATAGATAATATTTGATATGCTATAGTTACGGATGAGCAGACAGCTCCATTAATTCTATGATGCAGGATGGTTGCAATCCTTCCAGCCTGTCAATCTTACCCTCTAACATCTTTTAAATTTATATTGTTGCTTGGTTGGATCTGATATGATAAACAGTTTGTCGAAAAAAATATTTCAAATTAGAGTTTGTCAATTATTACTTTTTTTGATTGAATCTTTCCTATATTTGATGGTCAAATGTATATACATTGATTAAATAAAAATAAATAGTATTTATAACTTTTTGTCATATATTAGTAAAGAAAAGGGTAAATATATGCAAGTTTAATATAATGCTAATTGGAGAGTCTTAAAATAAAACTCTTAAGTGAGATACTAAACAATTTCATTTTCAGATTTCCCATTTTTCATTTAAAAAAAATGTTTTATATAGAGATTGAGTTTGTGGGAGAAATTTTATACACTGCTTAAAAAGATTATTACATATAACTATTTAAATATTCATGCAATGTAATAGGTACAGAGATTTTCACGTGTGTAATCAATTTTGAATTTTTAAATTGATATGCATGTTTTAGTCGGGTTAAAACTAGATTTTATATTAAAAGTATGGGGTCAATTTTATAATTTGTTTAAAATAATCCGATTAGTTAAAATTTTTATATTTTTATTTAATTAAACATATTGAGATATCCTTGCTATTTTGAAAAACTTTTAGAAAGAAAAATTTCAAATAATGTGAATAAACATATTTTATTATATATTTCAAAAGCACCAATCCTGAAAAAATTAATTTAGAATATTAAATAATCTATCGCTATTACATTGATATGCAGCGCACTCGATCCAAGAATTTAGCATATAAAGTTGTTAAATATAATATTTATGTATAATGGTTGAATATACATTTTTCGGATATTGAATATACTATGATGAAGTGATTAAAAGTTTTAATAATTTTTTATCATAAATATTTAACACCACATATTTAAAATATGTAAGATTTTAATTTTGTTTGATTTTAATTTGTTTACTTTACAAAGATAGCTTCACAACAAAATCATCAATAAAGTATTGTAAATGAGACACATGTATTTATATGTAATGCAATATGGCACAGAGTCAGAAAACTTTATGCAAGTCAAATAATATATAAATATTTATAATTTTAATTTATAAATGATATATACTGAAATGTTTTTAACTATAAATTATTAAACATAACAAAAGTATTAAAATAAATTGCATCTAAAATGCTAATAAGCTATAGGTGTTTTCTTTTTAAATTGAAGTTATAAATGCTAAGATAATAAAAAACAGCTTATTTTGCGTAAGTATCATGGTATATTTTTTACTTTAAAATATATTTATTACATTGTCTTTTACTATGATTATATTTCTTGTAGTTATTTTCACTGTTAAAATTATTACAGTTGTTTTGCTGAAAATCTATGGTCACTTTCCACATACATGATTAATTGAACCAGGTACTGTAATTTATAGTGAAATCTTATCATCTTCACCCCAGACGAAAATTGAAGCAATAACTTGTTTACTTTATAAATAAACTTTTATAAATATACTTATACAAGCAAATATGATTCTTTTTTACATGTAATGTTAGAATACTTATTATGTATGTTGAAATTTTGTAACCTAATTTAGCAAAAAAAATTATTCCTAAAGATATTTTTGTTTAATTACATTATAATTAAGATGAATTATTATTGCTTTCCCCATCGACATGTACAATATTAAAATCTGTTAAAATTTATCCCAAAGTATATTATCAGAACAATTAATTTTGCAATTAATGTTGCAAAAATATTTTTCATTATCAGCTGATTTTTCTTTCAAATATATTCATTATTTTAATAAACATTTTTAGCTTATACTAATAATATATTCTTGTGCAATTAGTGATACAAATATTTTTTGTTTACTCATTAAAAAATTTAATTTTTGATAAAATTATGCTATAAAAAAGTGGAGTTTCTACATAAATTGGCACTTAAATTCAGAAATATAACAGTTCTGAAAAATTGGATCTAGTAATTTATTATTAGTTTAAAAAGGAAAATTGCCAGAACATGAAATTATATTTTTTAATTATTATAATGGCTTTTCCTTATTATATAATTACCTTTAATGTGTTGTATCTTTCAAAATTAGTTTTACTTAATATTTTAATGTTAGTTAAGAGTATTTTTAAGCCAAAACCTTATGTCTTTTAGTAAGTAGCCAAGTAGAAAAATAAAGTTGAATGACATAAAATTTTAAAATGAGCTTAAGTATTTAAGCCCATGATAAAGAAAACAGCGTCTTTCAATTACGACTTTGAAAAATGTAGTTTAATATTTTTGTCAGAAGAAGCAATTACATTTTCATGAAAAGCAAACAAGCGGGAAGCTTAGCTTGACAGTCAAAGAATCAGAGAAAATACTGAGCAAATATCGTCAAGGCAATTTAATATAATTTAAGTTAAAGCTTAATTTAAGCAAAACCAATTTTAAATATAGTTTCTTTTTAACTGAATTATAGTTTATTATCGCTACATAAAATTGGTTGATAAAAGGAATAAATAAAATCTATTGCTCGGGAAAACTTATTAAATTAAGGTAGAAATATTTTTCTTTTAAATAAATTGATTTATAAGTAAAAATACTCTTAAATGAAGTGTTTTAGACAAAAATCTATTTTTAATATTATTTAATAGAATAAAGTTTACTTTAAAATGTTAAGAAAAGTTAACAATATTTATCCATTACATAATTTTAATTTATGAAATTATGAATTTTTGCAATTTTCAAAAGATGCAAGCGTTTAGAAGATTAGAAAAATAGTAAAAGTTCAATAAATTTTTGCCATAAGTCTCCAATTTTGATTAACTTATACATATTTTGTAAATTATATTTTAAAAAAACGTATAAATCTATAATTTATGATTTCACAAGAAAATAAATTTAATTTTGCAACTTTTGAATTAAATTTTGATTGAATAAAAATATTGTATGATTTGCAACGTTTTTGGTTAATTTTTGTTAATGTGCTTAATATTTATGTTATGATACAAAAATATATTGTAAATTCAAAAAGTAAATTATTAGTTATTATTGGAGATATATGATATCAAATTAAATATCGTTAAAATTCTGAAAATATTCATCTGAAGAAATCTTATTTTTAAAATAAAATTACAAGAAATTAATCTTTTTCCTGATTATCTTCGTAGTTATTATGGGTCATTAATTATAGGTTTTTTATTCATCGTTATGTAATTTTCTTATACATTGTCATCAAAAAATATTTCAGTTTAAGAGTAGCATTTTTCAAAGTATACGTAAACTTCAAAATGAATAAAAATGTATTTGTTTAATATTATTTAATTCTGAAAATGATTTTCATCCTTATTATATATTTTGAATTTTGCAATCTTATTAAATTGTTCTCTTTCTTTTAAGTAAATAATTTTTATTTTTTAATTAAATAGATAGAGTGAATAACTATTCTATGAAAATATTTTTGATAAATAGATTTTAAAAGTTAGAAAATGTACGAATATTGAAAAAAAAAGTGTAAAAATATTTTGTTATTAGTTTATATAAATACATAATGACAAAATTTTTCAATTATTATTTAATATTAGATAATTCTAGTTTAACCATATGTCGAACTACATAAAGTTCTTTCATTTTAAGCATTCATAATCGTTATTTATTTACAAAGTAAAATCAATATCATTTTATAAAAAATCTTTCTCTTGGTTCTGTAGAGGTTAAAGATACAATTTTTTGCCACTTCATCACAATGGTGAAATCACCAGTTACAGTGTCATTGATGATTTTATCGTACATAAAATTCCACTTGCTGTTTCTTGTGTCGTTAAAGATCTGAAATCTCATTTCTCTCCAGTTCTATCAAAAGGGATGTGGACTAATGCTGCTTTCCTCCAAAACACATGCTGTTCTGATTGCTACCAGATGTTAGGAAGTGAGTTTAATTGGATTCTGTAGTGGCTGAATTTGATAGAAGTTGCTTAACTCGCATGGAAAATTAGATCCTTGTATTCTGTTTGAGGGAAGAAGGATTAATCCCACAAAGATATTGGATGATTAAAACTCAAATTTTAATTTTCTTATTTTTTTCAAATTATATATTTAAGAGATATAATGTCAAAAGATCTTTCAAATAGTTGTATTTATTTAAAACTAAGAAAATAAACGTTAAAATATTTCCTGAAACATTTAAATGAATCGCTTTAAAGAAATAAATTTTTTTGAATTATATTTGTAAGTTTTGCCATTTCACGCATTTAGATAAATGGAAATAATTGTATGTTTTCTTAAATATTGAATTCCGTGTTTAAATTTTTTAAGTTGATTAAAATGCCATTTTTCTGTTCCCTGACATATTTTTTATTTTCATGGAAATTTGCTTATGAACTTACTTATGTTTGCAATTTGCATTCAGAAATCAATGTAAAATGTGATTAAAACCAATATGGAGTTAAAAAACACTTAGTTAATTTTTAATTAGTCTTAAATGTTGAAGAGAATGAATGACAATCACATTTATTTGCTGTTGTTTTCGAGCTATTTTGATGGGATGTAATAACTATCAATCATTTGTCCCTCATTACAAGCATTCAATAAATATTTAAAACAAACTGGCAATTTTAAATTTTATTTTTCAAAAATTTATGTCATATTTCGATACTACATTTTTATTACATAATTTTAATTTATTCTTTTTTCCCGTATCTCAACATGAATATTTAAAAATATACAAATACAACCTAACACAGGAACGCTCACTTTCAGACACACATAATTTTAATAACGCAAAGATTTTTTTTAACAATGTAGAAGCTTTTTCAGCAGTTTATCTTCTCAATAATAATAATGATAATAATTAAACCAAATCGAACTTGTTATTTTAGATTATGTAAAATACAAAGTTAAGGAATTACTTTTTTACACAAAATAACTGAAAAAGGATTGTGTTGATAGCAAAATGTATTTTCAAATGAAAACTTAATAAATGTAAATTATTTTCTGCCAATATTCATATTTCATAAAGAAATTTTATGTTTTCCACTAATTTCACAGTTTAACTTTTTCTATGATCTTAGAAAAAATCTTTCTCTTAAAAAAACGTACATAAATAATATCAAATTTAATTTAATCTTTTATTAAAAAAGTTATTTCAAAACAGAATTTGTAAAAATAAGTTAATAGATGAATGATCAGTGCTATAAGTTTATAATCAGTCGTTACTTTAAATGTACATTTCAACATTTGTTAAGAAGGTTTTTGAAAAAACTGAAATAATTTCATTGACAACACTAATTTACTGCTGATATTAATCTAGCTGCTCATAATATGGAGTTAAATATAACAATTATAGTCAATAATAAATAAAAACAGATAACGTTAAGATACAATTGATAGTAAAATTAATAAGAAAGATTACACCAAAATTCATATTTATTAATTTAAAAATTTAAAAATTATTATTACTATAAAAATTGAATTTGTGATGATTAATCATACCTAATTAACATTTTATAGCTTGTATTTTCTGGTATTTTCATTAAAGTCTTATGATGTTTTGGATTCAATAGAGGCAGATACATATGTGAAACCATTGTGTCACTGAATTAACAATAAAAGTTACATACTTTTATTGTTATTTCAAGAGGGTTTATTTTACATATCGATAATAAATACTATCGTATTCATTTATAAATATATTAATCTGTTTTTAAATATTTTGAGTCAGGTTTTATTAATTTGTATAAAAGTTTAACAATGCTTTAGTCACTGTAAAAGCTTAGCCTTCTCCCTAGTTTTGAAATTCCATTTTAGACAATTATCACACAGGTTTAAGAATTTCATTATACTTTTTAATTGATTTCGTGTATAAGTAAAAAAAGAAATAATGAAATATTTATGTAGCTACGAAATACAGGAGGTAAGAAAAAGAAAGAGGATGGACTTTTCAATAAAGAAAAGTAACGAAGTAAAATGTTGAAATATATATATATATATCCAAAGAACTGAAAATTGAATCATATACCTTGAATGAAAAATGAATTCTTTCGAATAAAATAAAACTCTAACTCTGCTGAGTTTAGGACAATGAGTTGGTTATCTGTTAGTATTGCTAAAATAATGCACATTGAAATTAAAAAAAAGTGAAGTAAATTATCATGAAATATTTATTTTGTAATAGATAAAACTTGCAAAATTATTCTAAAGTAAAAATTAATGGGAAGTGACAATTTATTTTCAAAATCTAATAATTAATACTTAACACATTTATACTTTGTATGATGCACATATAAACATATAATCTGTAAGACATGCTCTAAAAGTAAAAAAAAAATACTAAAAATCTGTTTGGCAATGTTTTTAATAATAAACAGTTATTTCATTGGAGGTTTTGCTTTGTTTTAGAGCATGGAAATATTGACTCATTGAAAATTAGGAAATTTGATGTAATGTTTTATTTGAAAAACTTTTGGAACAAAAATTTTCAAATAAAAATTAAAATTTTCAGTACAAAGTTTTAAATGATATAATATAAGAGATGATTTAAAATATATTTTATTTCAGTTCTATAAGAAAATTAATTCTATTTAATATTAAGTCAAGAATTTTAACTACCCCTCTTAAGTAAGCTCCTAATGACAATTCATATCTACAATAGTTTATATGTAGATCAATATTCACATTTTAAATGATTCAGTTTAATTTTCAAGTTTAATCAAAAGTTAAATTTAATGAAATCGTCAATTTAATTTTAATAAGTTTGTAATTAAACCGACGCTATTCAGAACCCCGCCGCATTGTTTATTTACAATCGAATCCACTGAAAATTCACATATATATATTATGTAGGCTTTACTATTGACTTTTCTCTCAAAAATTGTGAAATCATGCGAGTGAATATCGTTGTATTCTTAAAGAGTATGCAAATGAATATCTTTTGTAATTTTGCTGTAAATATGTTTGAAGAAACCATTTCCTTGCAGTGATTAAAAAGTGAAAGTGGATTGGGAAAATATTTTATTAGGGGCACAGTTATCTCTTAACATCATATTTAATTATAGGCGAAGTATATACTTAGGAAGAGAATCTATTTCGATAAGTGCAATTAAAATGATAATTGAAAAATTTAAAGAACATGGCTTAATGGATGCTACACTGATAATAAGATGATATGCAAGTGAGTTAGAGAGTTTTGAAGAAACTAAAACTGTAGCATTTGAAACGGTTGAAAATATTTCAAATGTTACGACAAAAAGTCAAGCAGTTACATGACTGGTGAATATTTCCTAGTCAATAGTGCACATAATTACTCACTAAAGTTTGATGCTGTATCTTAACAAGATGCATTTGTAGAGCAGCTGAAATGTCAAAACTTTCTTGCAACAACTGAAATTTTGACTTGATTCTGGCTAACAGTTTTAGCCAAGGATGCAAGTGGATAAATATTGTCCATTATACTCTTTGTAGACAGATGGGTTCATTTTCATTTTGACAAGGTTGTAAGCATGCAGAACACTACATATATGGTTTCAAAATCTTTATGCTCTGTAATAACAACCACCGAACTCCCCATATGTAATAGCATGGTATGGATTCATATGGAATAATTTCAGTTTAGGCTTTATCTTCTTCAAAATCTATAATGAATGAATTCGTTTTGTATACAGCCCCCAGGCAGCAATGCAGTAAACTCGTAAATGACTGTCCCAGTGTTAGAGAAAGGATATTATTCGGTTACTAGAGTATTAATACAAACTGGGGTAGTAGCTTATACATCAAGAAGTGTAAGAAATATGATTAAATCACACTTTTCAGATCAGTGTTGTCTCACGTACTTCCCCATTTACCTGGGCAGTGAGATTAACAGAAATGAAATATTGTAAATTTAGGTGAGAATGTTCTCAATGATCGTGTTTATCAAAGACATGCCCTTAATGTGGACTTCAAAATTAATATATCTCATTCTTCTTTTACACAATCATACTGATATGTTCTGTGTGGTCGTTGATGAATTCAAAATATAGCTGTTGACAATATATACCTGTTGACTGATATATTGTTGTCAAATTAGATATCCATACAGAGCACACCAATGTTAAATGTTAAATGTTTTTCTTTAAGCTTTGAATCAATTTTACTTTATTACAGTATCTATATGCTGATAAAATTTCAAACGGAAAATTTTGTAGCTTGATCTATATAGTAATTAAAGTTTCATTCATATCTATTCAGTCGAATCAGAATTAGGAATCACTAAGCACAGTCAATTTAATTTTAATTACCATGTATTACAAGATATTTGACTTTGTCGAATTAGGATACATGTCTTTTGCTTAAATGTAACCGATTTATTGATTTTTTGAAGCTTCTTGTTTCCGATATTATCCTATTTAATTTTTCTGGAATGTAAATCTTGTAACTAGATATATAGTTAAACATATTTGGAAAACTTGATTTATCGATTTGGAATCACTTGAGGTATGAAATTGATGGCTTTGATTGATAAAGAAAAACGCTTAATAGTTCTTTTGAAATTGGCTTAAGTGTTCAGGATTACAGAGTCACACTGAAAATGATGGAAGAATTTGCATTTAAAAATTACACATTTCCATTTTAAATTAATCATTTACTTTTACTGACTTGAACCCAAACTATTGAAGGAAACCTTTCTGCTGAAAGGGAATTAAATGATATCATTTTAATGTAATTTTTAATTCAATAAAAGAAATAAAATTTTTAAAATGTTTTGCGTCACACGTTTAAATATACATTTAAAATAAAATGCTTAAAGGTAATACACTTTATTATAAAGTGAATTATATCATACAGGGAGAGATATAGATGTTATTTATGTATTTATTTTAAGTATAAAAACTCTCTCTCTCTCAAATATTGTTACTATATAACCGAGTTTTTAATAATAAATACAATTATTACAAAATTTATAAATACATAAAAAATTTATAGGAACTTAATTCAATTTTATATCATTTTTCTTACTTTTTATTTCCTTCACTATGATTAAATATTTCGCAGCATTTACAATAAAATTTTATTTGGTTATTTGTTTTGCAAAAATAAATCAATGAACTTGTATTTTTTATTTTACATATATTGTATTTGTTATTTGCTTTGGACACATTAGTTTTAATATTGATTTTTTAATATACACATTATCAGAAAAATTCAGGAATCTAAATTTTCTGCTGCTCACTAAAATGTGTGATAAGCACACTCATACATTTAAATGGCACACATGAATCTTTTGTGGATGAATGAGTATTTGATGCAATTAAATTTTAAATAATTAATTTATGTGAATTTTATACAAATATCATAGGATTATTAAAGCATTGTTTTTTATTTGAATATTTATAATTTTGAAAGAATACAATGAAATAGATATTCCTTCAGTTGAAATATTTTAAGTGAAATAAACTAAGGGTTAAGATAAATAAGTTATTTATGTATCATATGATATAAAATGTGTGTGTTTAAAAATATTTTCTTAGTTAAAATAACAAACATTTGCAATTTCAAGGTTACCTTTTTGGACTAACAGTTTTTTATTGTAAATACGATGTGTTTAAATTAAAGTTAACATGTCTTAAGAGAAATAATATTTACATCCTAAAAAGGGTTTTTTATTATAAGTAAAATAAACTTTTCATAAATAATCAAACCACCTGTCTAATATTAAAATTAACTTTATTCCTTTTTTATTTATGCAGAGATAATTGCATTTATTGTTTTATATTTTAGAAATTCATTATCATTCTTTTTTAGAATCTTCTTTTGCTTGAGAAATTTAAATTATATGTTTCACATTGTGTATCAATAATATAGCTCTTAGAAAAAGTTGTTGATTTGGAAAATTAATATGAAAACTATATTGATACAATTTCATTGATAACTTAATCTAACATTGTATATTTTATGAAATATTTAATTTTTAACATGAAATCAAAATGCTTGTGAATAAATGACTTATATCTGAAATTCAATATTTTTATTTATAAATAGATTTTGTATGAGAAATATTATGATAAAAAATGAATGCATGAAAAAAATAATTACCACAATTTATGCTAATTATTTTATTTAATGAGCAATATATGAATACGTATTCTATGAAGCTAAGTGAAATCTTTCTTTCTTTCTTTCTGGAAAATATTTTATAACTAAAATATAAAAAATACAATCTATTTTTATAACTTTATTAATAAACTTTATTTTTCATACAATTTAACTTGTTCCAGGTTATTTCAGGAATAAAGAAGAATTTATGTATATAAGTTTACAAAATCTGTTTTTTCTTAGGAAAATTAAGGAAATTTTATAAAATTACATCCCATTATATAAGCCATTTTTCTTTAAAATATGGTTTCGAAATACAGAAAATCTATCCAAAATAATAAGGAAGGAATTTTTGAAAATAGTTACAGAATAATATGTTTAAAATGCCATCAAAATTTCAACTTGAATAAAGTAAATATTATAATCACTATTAAATTTATCTTAATTTTTACTATACTTTACACTTATGTTAACCACTTTGGATGTCCATGGTAAAGCTATATGTAAAATAACAAAAATATTATCGTGAAACAGAACACTTAAATAAATGAATGATGTATAAAATTATTTAAAGCATTTTTGCAGTTAAATGCAAGCGGATAAGTAATGAGAACTATTATTATACTATTCATCAAAAGTTTTAATTAGTTCTTTTAATTTAAATCAATTAAGTTTATTCATTGAAATTTTATTATGATTTGTTCAAGCTTTTTTCATGAAATTTAGTCTAATTATTTAATGGTAAAATAGTTAATAAATAAATCATTGAAGTAAAATTTATCATTATAGTTAATGGATACCGTATATTTTCCTTTATTATTTTGACAGTTTCCAATTTTGAGCGTATAATAACTATTTTTATTTTTAAACTATTTCACTACCTTTAAAGTATCACTATTTTTAAAGTATTTATGAAAATAAAAAATATCACGGGAAGAAAATATTTATATTTAAAGGAAATATTTTAGAGGTTAAAATGGATTTTGAGGCAGCGCAAAAATATTTTTGCAGGCTCATTTGCATTCCTAGTCTATTCATCCTTTATAGACGCCAATTCATAAAGCTAATACTATATTTCTGGAGAAGCATATAAAATAACAAGGAAAAATAATTTGCATTTTTCAAAGATTTACAATTTATCTACTACGTTTTAGGATCCTGGGGGTGTTTTTTTTTATGCAATCGCTACGAAAACGCGTCAATATATTTTCCTCTCGAATGTATTTACAGGAGATATTTCTGAACTAGTTTTATAGATAATAGCAAGGAACAAAATGGAAATGAATACAACGCGTTTTTTCCAAGATTTGTTTCTTTGTTCAAAACCAATCAATCAATTTTTTTAAGCACATAGTTTTATATATATCCCTCTTACTTTTCTGATTCTTTAAGTATTATTTTACGGTGATTTTCCCTGGTATGTCTTAAGAGAATGAAATAGCTGTGATTTATTATAAAATTTAAATACCAAGTGCTTTTGAAAAATAGATTGAAGAAATAAACAAAATAAGAGCTTCTTGCTTAAACCTCTTAATTATCCTCAACTGTACTATTCAAATATAATGTCTACTACTTCACAAATTAAGTACTATTAGCTGGGGATGTAACTCTAGTGGAATAAATCTTCTACTGTATTGTAATTGCTTTATCTAAATAAGTTTTCTCTTAAGAAAGACATTTTATGAGATAAGTAGCTCAGATTATATATGTGTTCCACACAAAAAATACCACTAAATATTTATTGCTACAAAACCTTTTTTAAATACTGTAACACGAGAATATAAGATTCTTAATCATTTTTATGAGACAAATTTTTGTTTTAAAATATAAGTTTCATTTTATGCTCTGATATTCTAATAAAGTTCTGCATGGGATATTATTTTTGATGAAGAAAATATTAGAAATATCATATGATATAGAAAGAAGAGTTGATTTATTATTTAAATATAAATGAAACAAATATTTATCAAACATTAACTGGTTTTGAGCTTAAATGTAAAACTTATTCATGTATTTATAAACGCGTATTTGAAAAAATAAGCTTTTGAAGCAGAAATATGTAATAATTATAATTTATATCCCGATTCAAGTCATTTAATTTTAGTTCTAGCATGTATCAGAAATATTGTGTCAATGATTTGTTTTAAAATACGGTGCAAAAATGGAACATAATACAACAACATAAGTGTGTTCATAAAAATAAGAAATATCATTGCAAATCTACGTAATCATACTGCTCCATTAAGCGCAATAATATGTGAATCTGATTTAAAAAATATTTTATGACACCATTGATAATTTATTAATAATAGAATAATCTTTAGATACAAATATATGATTAAATGATAAGAATGTTATATTTAATGATATATTATTGTTATTAATTAATTATTATATAAATACTATTAAACAATTATACTTTTTCATGTATTTTATTACTCAAGGTTACCCATTAGTCAGTCATTATTTCAAAATATATCGTTCCTTAAGAACCACATTGGAGTAATTAAATTTTCATCATATTTTATCCATCAATATAGCTATCTTTTTTCCATTAATTTCATATTTTAGTGATATATTATATGTAACACTTATTATAAAGTAACAAATGTTTTTATTTAAATAAATCTAAAACACTATTCCTGCATATAAACTTTATAAGTTAATATGTTTATATATTGTGTGTAAATGAAGTACTCACAAATTTTTTAATATCAATGTATTTTTCTTTACAACAGTTAACAATGGAGAGACAATATTTTGCATATATCATTCAACAAAAATAAATGAAAAATTAGCGAGATATATGTCAAATTCGATTCAATCCCTAAGATTCTCCTGACTAATTTTTAGCTTTCATGTTTAAACCTATTTGTTATTCTAATTATACTTTCTAATACAAGATTTATTAATTAGTGCATTCATCTGTAATTTATATAGGCTTGATGTATTATTATTAATAATTAAAATTTTAGTATGAAATAATTGCAATAAAAATACATCTGGATTTTTTTGTTATTTTATATTTTTGCTGAGTAGCACCAAGAAATATATTAATGTCATCTCAATTATGGTAAAAAAATATAGAAATTTATTGTGGTAGCCAAGAAATAAACATTCATGATCAAATTAAATTCTTGTTAATATTTTAATAATACTCAGTAATTCTTAGTTAAATTAAAAATTACTAGCAAAAATAGCATGCATTTTTATTTTAAGAAAACAGCATTTGCAGTAAAAATATTTGTGCAACAAATTTTTATAGAGTAAATTTTAGAAACATTGTAGTGTTAGAGAAACACTGTAATTATGCAGAATACAATGAAAATCTCTTTCTCTTATATTTTCCTTAAACAATATAAAATTTTTAATTATGTACATTCAAGTAAAAAAGCAAATTTTTATTTTTATAAATTTTAATTAAATATTTAAATATATTTTTTATAAATATTTCACTAAATCACTATAGAAATATTTTTTTGGAATAATAATATGTAATTTGAAGTTTTTTGTTTCTGGATTTTTAACAAAGTTTTTTATTTGTAAGAATGAAATAAGATCTTTTGAAAATAGGAACAACAAAAAACTGAGCAGTTATTTTCAAAATTAAAAATTGTCTTAAAATGTTTTCGTTAACTATTTATTTAGAAGGAAGCAATGAAGCTTAAATTAAGAAAGCCTTAGAAGGAGACCGTTTTCATTATAGCATTTTTATTTACGAAATATTGGTGTGGTATCGTATTTCAAGAAAAATGACTTTCTTTTAATTTTTCGCTTTCGTATAAAGAAGGAAAAGAATTTTATTTACCTAATTTATTTTATTTTACATTTATATTTTTAATTGTTTTCTTTCTATAGTCAGTTTTAATTGAATGCAAGATTAAAAAATGAGTTTGCGGAGTCAAAAATCTTAAAATATATGCTTTATTATAGCTGTTGCCAAAAACTGATGTATAAATAAATAAATAAATTTGCTTAAAATCTTTCCTTTATTCGTTTTTAAATTCAGAAACATTTTCTTGCTGCCTCGCAAATAAAAAAATAAAGCATATACCCTGCTTTAGTTAATATTTAATAAAGTTTCATTAAGGAAATTAAATTTCTTCGTATTCTCAGGTAACTGCATTTTTAATTTAAGATTAAGTATGCACGGGTTTAAATTCAAAAGTAGAAGAAGATATTAAACAAAAAGGAATGCAATGTTAAAAAAATGTAAAATTAATTTATATTAAATCTCATGAACATCATATATTTTTGAAACCCCATTCTGAAATTATTAGAATTGACAGAATCTGGATAAAAGTATTAAACATTAATAGTAAAAATGTATGACATAAAAAATTATTAAGATAATTGTTTTGACTGCAAAACATAAATATATAAAAAGAAATTAGCTAGTTTATTATGAATATGATGACTTTGAGGAGTGGGATATGTGCTATGCATACCGCAAATCTTGTAATTGAGTATTGTTATTAGATATTATGTAATCATTGTATATAAAAATTATTTGCTGTCTGTTCATAGTTTGAAAAATATTGAAAGTAATATGGGACAAATAAATGTTTCAAGAACACAATTGAATTATTTTGTATAAATACTGAATCACAAAATCGACAAAAATACTTCAAATAGAAATGTACGTAATATTAATTAAATATGTATACAATGAAGATTCAAGAAACTATTTATAAAATTAATATAATTTTCTAATCAAGCAAATAATTAAGTTTTACAGAAATTTGGAAACCGTTAACCACTATTTAAAACCAAACTTAGGCTTGATAAGTTACTTTAATCACATTCGAAATTCATGAAAAAAATAATAACAGTTAGCATTTGAGAAAAATCAATAATTATAATCTTATATCAAACTCATTTTAATACACAGAACCATAAGCACAATTTCTATAACTGTCTAATTTATTTATCTTGGAATGCATGCAAGATTAAAAAATGAGTTTGTGGATCAAAAATCTTAAAGTAATATAGTATACTTTATTCTTTTTCCTTATTATAGTTGTTGCCAAAAGATTATAAATAAATAAAGAAATTTGCTTAAAATCTTTTCTTTATTCGTTTTTAAATTCAGGAAAATTTTTTGCAGCCTCGTAAATGAATAATAATCTATATATCATGCTTTAAATAATATTTAATAAAGTTTCATTCAGGAAATTATATATATATATATATATATATATATATATATATATATATATATATATATATATATATATATATATATATATATATATATATATATATATATATATATATATATATATATATATATATATATATATATATATATATATATATATATATATATATATATATATATATATATATATATATATATATTATATATATATATATATATATATATATATATATA
The DNA here is from genome assembly GCA_037975125.1 of Latrodectus hesperus. Classification (NCBI taxonomy): domain Eukaryota; kingdom Metazoa; phylum Arthropoda; class Arachnida; order Araneae; family Theridiidae; genus Latrodectus; species Latrodectus hesperus. Next base: position 102,988,897 of record CM075851.1, read on the forward strand.
TATATATATATATATATATATATATATATATATATATATATATATATATATATATATATATATATGATGTACAAGTTTAATTAATTTCAATATCAAAAATAGTTGTATAAAAAGCTTAACAATAAAATTTGATAATGTGTTTATATTTAATTATTTATAAATATATATTTTCAAACATTTTTGAGCCATTAACTCTATTCCTTTTTAATAATTTCAAATAAAATTTTTGTTACCTATTAAATTTTACAAAAATAAATATTTAAAAATTTATATATATATATATATATATATATATATATATATATATATATATATATATATATATATATATATATATATATATATATATATATATATATATATATATATATATATATATATATATATATATATATATATATATATATATATATATATATAAATTTTTATAGTTATTCACATTTGACATTTGAATGTAACCCAGCCATTTATTTTGTCATTCATTATGTTTGTTAATAACTGATGTCTTAGTTTATTATATTAAAAAATAAAAGGAATTAATTTTAAATCAGATTTCATGACACCAAGTTACATCTATATATATAATTATCTATAACTATACACAAACACAATTGTAATTCCATTATCATACTATAAAACCAATATTTACATAAATTAATCTATATTTTTGAATGATTTTTTTCCTGAAGAAAGTTTTGCTCTATAGTAACAAACTACAAACAAAACGTTTCACTTATGAGGTTTGTATCTGAATGCTCTTTGAAAATTAATTGCTTAAGTGACTTTCAGAGAATATGAAACATTTTGTAACCAACTTTTTAAAGGTTTCTATTTCTTGACATTAATATATCTCAAGAAAAAAACATTGATTATATTGAAGCAGAGAAAATGAAGAAAATCTTTAAATGAATTTTGATATATGAATGCCAATTACTTAAGAATAATAAATTTTATAAGAATATATTTCTGATACCGCAAAAATTTTAAACTTTAATAACTTAAATGGAATTCTAAAACAAGAAAGAATTTTTTTATTTAAATGAAATTAGAGATAATTATATTTACATTTCTTTAGATTTTATTTCATAGAACTATAAATGGTTACCTGCCCTATTTTGTTATAAACCAATATTAGTTATCATACCTTTTATGTATTTAAACCATGTTTTATTTAGTACGAAATAAAACATCATGCTTTTAATAACAATTATGTAAGGATAATTTTTGTTACATTATTATATTTGTGTGTAATAAATATTAAGTGGCGCATTTTTAAATTCTTTTACTCAAATGTTATTAAACTTTTGTGAAATTGATATACATACATTTTTACTGAAAAATAGTTACATTATCTGCATTTTTTGATTATATTGATAATATTCATAACATTGAGAGATACAACTACCTAATGATTATTAGAAATTGTTAAAATTTACTTCCATAAAAATGATACAGCATTAAACTAATTTATTTAAATCAATATAAAATTGAAAACAAATATTGTAAATTTTTTTTATGTTTTAATAAGAATGATAAATCATATAAAATGTTAACATTCCAATGAATAAAAGCAATATATGCATATAAAAGTTTCTGTAAAATACATATAAATTCGTAATATTAATATATGCAGCGGAAAAACATGCATGTTTACAACATGGTAATCGATATCCGGAATCTCATAAAATCCGTTTAGTTTCCCTACAAACATGCAATTTACTTATTCCTTTGATAAGATGATATACTTTGGTTTTTTTACTTTTTTTTCTGTCGGGATATGTCTGCAGAATTTCGTGTGATAAAATAATCTTCGATAGCAAATCATCGATTTTTTTCACAGCGATAAATGAGTTCGATATTTTGAAGGCAAGTGGTTCTTATTTAAGATGTCATTGTTAACAATATTGATTATTGAGGGGCAAATAAATTGTGACAATCGATTTTCCAATGTAGCTTATTTTTTAAAATAATATATTTCTTTTACCTTAGATTTAAATTGACATTAAAACATTCTAGACTATTTTTTAAATATCCTAAATTTTTATTGTATATTTGGTATTTTATAATTTTATAGAAAGTTAGGAATGGGGCAATAAATTATTTCTTAGCAATGTCCTAATTAAGGAGATAATGCCAAGATTCGATAAGCTTTCTCTGAAAATGAAATGTTTAATAATGAAATAAAAATTAAATCAGAAAATAAAAACAAATATTTACACACACACACACACACACACACACACACACACACACACACACACACACACACACACACACACACACACACACACACACACACACACACACACACACACACACACACACACACACACACACACACACACACACACACACACACACACACACACATATATATATATATATATATATATATATATATATACTATATATATATATATATATATATATATATATATATATATATATATATATATATATATATATATATATATATATATATATATATATATATATATATATATATATATATATATATATATATATATATATATATATATATAACTAATTATAAATATTTAAGTTATTAAGTTGTGCTATTCTTTCTGTACAGAGATAGTAATGACATCTTGTGACTTTTTCAGATTTTGTTCTTACACTTTAATTCTTGTTTTTAAACTTATTCAAAGCTTTGTAAAATCTGAGCAGGTTTTTATTCACTGATTGCCTCTATTATGATGAAATACAGAAATTCAAAGTACACAGTTTTTCAACTATTGAGAAATAAAGCTTAACAAAGATAAGCATGATAGTTAGAAAATCTATCTTTTGAATTTATTGAAAAATGAATTAATGAAAATAGAATAAAAATATTTTTTACTGAATTTCAGATATTTGTAGAATATTTTAGAGATGAATATATTTTGTTTGTATTATAATTAAATATTTTCTTAAAATCATACAGTCTCATTATATTTTTAAAATTTTCCCACAAAAGTTTTATTAATAATATATAATTGCACTTAAGATGGTTCTAAATGAGGTTTGAGATGTGACAAGTAGTTCCAAAATAATTATTTAATTAAATTAGTTTAAAAAATAGACAAGTATATCTTTGTGTGTTTAAATTAAGTTATAGAGTGAATGAGAGTTAAGCCTTCGTTAAAGTTTAATGTGTTTTACACATTACCTACTCAAGGTGTGAGATCTTTAACTATTCAGCTACCAATATGTTTCTGAAAAGTCATGAAGTTGGAGCTAAAAAAATAATATAGTTTTGTTTTTTATTTTGTGATAGTAAAACATTCTTTTAACTTTGATTATACAATAAATGGATCAAATAGAATCCACATTTATGTTATTAAGGGGATAAATTTATTGGTTACCAGAATGTTATTATCTTCATAATAATTTTGTTTGATTTTATATTTGTTCCATAGAATTCAAATTTATTTTTAATCTGCAATTGCACTAATGCAGATAAGAAAAAGTTAATTAAATTGTTTTCCTCGCATTTTATCCTTACATACTTACGATAAGTGTGAATTTAAAGTATTCTTCATGCATGTTTAATTCTCTGTTTACATTTTTCTTTTATATCCAATGTTCAACTGAATTGCTTTGTCTTTTTCACTTGTTATTATTGTTGATAGAGTGGAACGCAAAAATTGATTCTATCCAGTGAAATTCTAGTAAATTTGATTGTTGCATTAAAATTAATAAATGTCATTTCTTTATTTCTGCTTTTATTTTTATCGATATCTTAATATTTTTATTTACTTTATTTATTTAGCTTGACTTTTTCCAAAGGGAAACATTTCCTGAGAATCTTACTTTACAAAGTTAATAGAACATTGTTCTTGGCCTCAAAGGACTTATTCTTCGAATCGAAATTACTTTTTCTGTAGCTTTTTTTTTTAATAAAAATGTCTATTGGTTATTTTTGGAATGCATTTTTATTTTGAGAAATTGAAATAAAGAGAGAAGAGAAATGCAGCATATATTTAGCGGATGAATGAAATATTTGTAAAGAATCAATGATAAATATTAAATAATTCTAAATTTAAAGAACATGCGAAAATCAGTACCTCTTGAGGTACCAATTTTTAATAATGCAATAGATAATGATTCAGACATCCCTTGGGAATTGAATATGTAATGACTGTTTATCATTTGGATATATGCCTGATATAATTATATTTCACACTAATATCTGTATGTTAAGTTAATACCCTATATCAATACGTGTTCCATTTGGAGATTAATCGTGTGATTGCGAAGACCATGGAGAAGTGATGCACAGAAATAGGAAATGAAATATCGATTAAACCATTCGGTATGAAGAATCGCATTTTCTCTCATAACAAGAACTAGGATTTTTATGAAATAATAGAGAAATGTAAGTTCTTGATTTTCACGAATGTATCGTTTAATATTTAAATTGTTTCAGGTTCAACGAAAGAATTAAAGAGAAAGTTGTGTTTGTTCTCAAACCATTGCGCTAGTAGAAACACTATTATAATGCTTAACAGTGTAACTTTTCAGACCACGTTCATAACTGTAGTGGCCTTATGGTCATTCGACTAGCATGGGTTCTTAAATTGAAACTAAATGCTTCAGTAATAATGTTCTGTTATTAATCAATTCCTCAGTATCTCTTTCCTCTACAATAAAAAATATCATATATCAATAGTAGGGAATTAGAACATGTGGTAAAGATGAACAATATGCTATAGGCAATATAGTTTAAAAAAGCAGGTAATCCTCGATGAATAATAGGGAACATAATTCAAGAATAATTTCACTGTCATGCAGTTTTTGATTATCTAATGAAAGATGATACTCAATCAAACAATATCTTAAGCATCTAATGTTTACTTTTTCTGTGCTAATGTAGAGTTAATTCAGCACACGCATTTTGTAGTATGGAACCACCCCATCCACAACAGAACCCAACACTGTTGATATATATAAATATATATATATATATATATATATATATATATATATATATATATATATATATATATATATATATATATATATATATATATATATATATATATATATATATATATAAAACCCGTAGTTATTTTTCATTCTGAGTAAAACAAAAAATTTTCTGAGTCGTTTTCGAATCTTTCTTTTTCTAGTTCATTTTATCTTTGTATTATTGTTTCGTTCAGTGGCATGATGTATTAACTGCTTTTCTCTTGTGTTATTGGAATGAGATTGAAAAATAATATTTATTAATTATTTATAATATATTAATATCTTAATAATTTTTTTCGCAATCCCTGAATATGACTTTTACATTTCTTGAAGAAGTATCAAATTTATTTTTCTCTGTATTGCAGTTTACCTGTTATGTATACATATTCTGATTTGACATTTATATATAAAGATATCTTTTTCCAGATTTTTATGGTGCACGAAAATCTCCAAATTTTATTTTGATCTAGAATTAATTTTATATAAAAATCTTTCTCAAATGTATTGCAAAGACATACAGGTGCATATGTAATTTAAAAATGTTAGTTACCATTTTTAACACTCATAGATATATACATATAAACAGCACATCTTAACACATACTCCACACATATAACTGTGTATGTATTCCTTTTTTATTTAACACAGTTCATCACATTTAATAATGTAGCATTATAATTGCTCGTAAAAGTGATCTTCACTTTGTATTAAAAAATAATATATTACTGAATTTTAATTCAAGGGTATTTTAGAGAAATGACAAAATTATTTAAACGTTTAATTAAACGTCAAAATTAAAAAATGCATGAGTACTTACTTTAATAAAACTCATTTTAAAAAATAATTATTTATGAGTCATAATTATTCGTTATGATAACTCACATGAAAATAATAAGTTTAATGAAACAATCCTTAATAATAAATTTTATGAATGTTTATATTCCTGTTTTACAGTTTACACAAGAGCTAATTTAGGTCATTTAGATTTTTTCAAAGAATATATAATCAAATTCGCTTCAAATGTTAGATGATGCTACAAATAGTATTCAAATAGCATAATATTAGACTTTAATTAGCATTCATAAATAGTAAGTACCATTTAATTTCATGAATACACACTCTTTTGCAGTAAATTAAATACAAGAATGTTTTCAATAAATATTTCAGAATTCTTTTGTTGCATAGAATTGAACTTAAGATGATTAAATATTATTTTTCAGACGAAAAAGAAATTGAAACATAATATTTCTTAATTTCAACAACAAATGTCTCGGAGATACATTTGGTTTAAATGTTTGTCATGAGTGTTTAAATGTTTGTCATGAGTATATTAGGTAGATTTACTGCTACAGCATGACAGCATGATTGTCGATGAAGAAAATTAATTCATTTCCATGTTGGGTTGTCGTAGGAATGACGCAAAAAACCCAGCGCATTTAGTGTTCTGAAGTTTCTCACCATGCCACGTCAGCAAGCAGATGCCCCTCACGCACAATAGCAATTTCCGTTGAAGGGCTCACCGCAATACAATAATCACAAGGTATAAATAAGTAAATAAAAGGGCTGTCGACGCGTCATGGCACTAAAGCTCATATGGTCAAAGTGGGCTGATACCTCGTGGCAAAAATGACAAATTTTGGCACGCATTCGAGAGAGGGAAAAAATTACCCAGTGCCACAAGGCAATTACTTTTGTCCTAGCCATCCCTACTGTCTATCTCCTTTTACTCGCATATCAGCTTTCATTGTCATTTTTTGTATTTTTCTTTTGAGATATACTGCCGTAGATTAGAGGTGGGAGATGAATAATGTAAATCTTTTGTTTAGGAAAGATAGGCTTATGAAACAGTGTCAGTAGCGATGAATCCAATCTTTGTACTTTATTCACATGCTGAATACACAGTTTTTACTAGAGATTGATTTACTATTTATAGTTTCGAAAATGGTACATATTCATGAAAGCGCTTGTAAGAAAAGCTATTTGAAAATAAAACACATTTCTTTCTATAAAAATCGAATGGAAATTTAAAAGAAATTTCAAAGTAAATTTATTTAGAGAAGTATAATTTAATTGATTTTACTTTTCAAAAATCTGTTAATATTAAATTTTCAGAAATCTTACTGGATATGGGGATAGCGTTGCATGCTTCTACGAAATATTTTTCATTTTTATAAATTGGAGAATTTACTGAAACTAGACTTGGAGACCATTTAAAAGGCGATAGAAACTTTTGTTCATGTTTTTTAAAATTACTCCTTAAATATGAAATTTTAGAAATGAATTTTATGGGGATTATTTTTAATAATTATGTTTCATTATGCATTTATATATCTAAGCATATTGATTATTTTCATATGATGAGGATTATATTGAAACTTATTTTTATAAGGAAAACGCAAGTTGATTCACAGCAATAATTTTCAATTTGATAAAATATTATTTTCATTAATTTAAAACGTAGATCAAGTATAATTATTCGTCTAATTCTTTAAAAATCGATCTCGATATAATATTTCAAGTAAATCTAGTTTTAAAATTCACTAAAAGTTTGTTGTTTTGTCAAAAATATATAAATTAAGTCTTTAAATACTATAATAAGCTCTTTAAAATTTATTTGTGGTTATTCTATCATATTTAAAATAATCAGAATTTTTTCTTTTTAACACTTTATCTAATACAATTCATCAAGTATATACAAAACTGTCTATAAAACTTCGATTATCTAAGTTTCTTAGTAATTAGTAAGAAAAATTGTGGATAAAAAAGTAATTTTAATGTTTTTTTACTATTTTGAATAATTTATTAGTTTTGATGGTTTATTTTCGTGGTTAAAATTTCTAATGATAGTAGTGAAAAAACTGGCTTGCCCTTCTAGTCTATAATTATGTACTTTATTTGTGTATTAAATATATGAATTTCTTTAATCATTCACGAGTGTATTTATTCAATCACAGTAAAGCTTATAAAATTAAAATTCAGTTATGCAATAAATTGGATAATTATGCTAAACATGCTAATCAAAATATATCAATAAAACTCACTCTATGGTCATATTTTATTCCTCTGTAATTCTCCAATATTTGCTCAGAATTGAAGATTCTGATTGGAAATCCTTTTCTATATGACTTTCTCCCCAATTTTGAGCAAGTTATTAATTACTGTTATCACCTATTATCATTAATATTCATTTATATAATTCCTAAAATTGTTTAGAAAATCATGGATATCTAAATGCTTCAACAATTACAATTCAACAATTACATACTTCAACAATTACATACAATCTTCAACAAATACATACAAGATGTTTTTTGTTTTTTTAGATATGACTTTATGTTTAGATCATTTTATTCTGTGTCTAATAGGACAGATACTTTTGCGTTGATTTGGCAGCCTACATATTTACACAAGCTGTTTAATCAGAGTCCATTGACTTCAGACAAATGCCATTCAATTTGAGTGATGAATTCTCCATTTCTACTCGTCTGATTAAAACTATTTCAGATGAACATTATTGTTAAACATTGATTAATATAAGACGAATATGAATCTGAATAAGACGAATATGAATTTAAGTCTTAAATTGACATAAGGCGTTTAACCATGATCGGACAATTTACATCTACTTTACCTGATAAATCCATAGCATCGACTCATTCAATTTGAATTCAAAAGTTGTTGTCGAACATTCGTAAAACATTGATTGTTTTGCAAGCGTCAAAACCATGGTTTGACAAGCCAGTTGAAATTGATTTGAGCCTCATTTACGTTAATACAAATCGCTTAAACATCGTTAAATGACTTTGGACGTTTTACATCCGTTTCAAGTGGTGACTCAGCGTCATCGATTCATTCAATTTGGAAACAAAAAATTATGAAAGTACATTTTATTTGAAAACATGAATTATTTTGTGAATACCCTAACCATGGTTGAGAAGATCATTTCTCATTGATTTAAGTCATTCGCACTTTGATAATAGAATCAAAGGAAAGACTAACATTATAATTAATGCTCAATCGACAAAGATGGCTTAAGGTCTTTCTTTAATATTTAAAAAATGCTGCTGAATTGGCAAAGATCTGTAATATGTGTTACTTATTTTTTTAAATTCAAAACAATCATTGAATTTAGAAAGTATCGCTCACTACAATATATTATGTTTTATTCATTTTATAAAATATGAATGATTTTTGGTTCGTATACGATAATACGGACAAAAATTGAGCATTTATTTTATTTAATTTCATATACATATTTGTATATTTATATTTAAACTATATATGCTTGTGTATGTATATATATATGTATGTATTTAGATGGAAGAAAAATTAGGTTAAATAAATTATTTTACAATGTTAAATCTTTTAGAAGTTCTAAACAGAATAAAAATATATATATTTACATAAAACTTTACATAATTCTACCACTCAATATGTAATTTATTCCTGTTAAACAAACATTTACTTTCATAAACTATTTTTAAGCTTAGTGAAAATAAAACGTTTTATGGAACTAACAGTAATATTTGAGCTTATATTATGGAAAAGTCACGTACTTTGAAAGAAATTAAAGAGAAAAGCAATTTTTATTGTTTTGTGGTGATGATCTTAAAGTAGAAAGTTGATTATTATCATGGAAATATACTATTTTTGCATGAATGTTTACTATCACTTTATGTATATAACTTTATGTAACTTAAAAATGATACAATAGCTACTTGAAAAATAAATTACATACATGTTTAAAGTCTATTAAATTATTGGGAGATATAATTTTAAATAATATTTTACTACAGTAAAACACTTTAGATTAATATGACAGGATCAAATGGTAAGTTAAAATTTATTTTGAAGTGTAAAAGTATTTTTTCTAATATTTTACACCTAGGTACGAGTTTAAAATTTTAAAATGAAGGAATATATATATATATATATATATATATATATATATATATATATATATATATATATATATATATATATATATATATATATATATATATATATATATATATATATATATATATATATATATATATATATATATATATATATATATATATATATATATATATATATATATATATATATATATATATATATATATATATATATAGAGAGAGAGAGATGTATTTTAAAGTAAAAAGATGTTTGAGTTATGTTAGAAAAAGAAGTTTATAAGTGTTATATAAAAAAGATGTATTTTTTTTTAGTTTGAAAGGCTTTAAAATTTGGAGTTATTTAAATTTCTGTTAATGATTGATAGTGAAACTAACTTTGTTAAAACTAATTAATTTAAAACTAATAATTTTGATGGTTAAATTTATGATTAATGTAATATATCAGAATTATCTATTATTATTTCTAAAATGCACCCTATAAAATAATGAAAAAAGTTTTTACAAATATTTTTTTATTGTAAATATATTTTACTTGATAATTCTTCCATGTGAAAAATATTTAAATATAAGTGTACATGATATTATGATTAAATTAAAAAAAAATTATTAATAAGGCATTTTGTCAATAATTTTCTGACAAGTGTAGAAGCATATGTATTTTATCCATATCAAGGTATATTCAATATTCATTATAAGCCTAGTAAAACTTACTTTTTACTGTTTGTTTTTAAAAATTTGTAGGGGTTGTATCACAGCAGGATATGATATTCTGAGCATCATTGCCCTTCAAGTGGTTGCGATCCATTCGATATCCGTGACAGTGCTCCATCTTGGCACCCACCCAAGAGAATAACATTCAGTCACTCAGAAAGAGAGAAAAGGGGGTGTTGATTTACTAACCTTCTCTCACACCATTCTGGCGGCGACCCCAAAACACAGCCGAGAAAGATTAATTAAAGGTAAAATAAAAAATTTTTCGTTGGGATGTCAAGGTTTTTAATTAACTGGTAGTGACAGCAACACTGCTAACGGTTAATGGCACTAGTGTATTTCGTAGAAGAATTTAGCCAGAAATCTAAAATAATTCCTGAGTAGCAGATAATATAAAAATATTCTGTACTTTTTCCCGAATGAAATAGTTAGTATCGATAGTTGCTACTTTTATTTAAATTTCTCTTTTTCCCCAGAATTATACGAAAGTAATTGTGTTGAGAGCTTTTAATTGAAATTGTTAATGAATACTATAATAATATGAAGTCATTTGATGCGTGTGAATAAAATAAGATTTATTAAAGGAAATTGTTGAGCTTATACATTTCGATCACGGGTGAATTTCGTATTTAGTTTTGAATTCAATTAGAATGTATTACAATAAGAATATATCAGCATAAATGAATAACCACTATGCATAAAATTTAAAATGTTAAATTTATAAGTTACGATATCTTTTATTATTTTGACTATTTTTTTAAAAGTTTAATCCAATTATCATACAGATGTTAACGAAATTTAATAGCTCAAAATAAAATTAATAATAAATAAAGATTGTTGCAACGTTTTGTGTTCCATGAATTTCATAATTAATTAAAAAGTTTTATTGAAAAAAATATTTATAAAAGGTAACAAGTCATACTATATAAAATAAAATGCATAATTACTTACTAAGTACAATATAACATAACAAATTAAATACAAAATAAGATAATGTATTTTATGAATTTCATTGCGAACTGAAATAATTTACATAATAATAATACAGAGAAAGGAAATTTATTATAAAAGGATAGCATAAAAAATCTTCATCAGCCCAACCGTCAAAAAATTATAAATACCGAGTATTTATCATATGTGAGAAATTTTTTATTTAAAATTTTTCTTTTGATGCACCTTTCTATTAAACAGATTAGTTTTTAAATACATGGATTTTGACTTGATATATTTATCCAAATTAAACTTATTTATTAATACTTACTTAAATTAAGTTATTTATTTATACCAAATTTTATATTCACTTAGTGTTGGGTGTGCGGGATTTCTTTTTAAATGATTTCTCTTAATTCAAGCTTTCAAAAATGTGACGTCAGCACATTTATGAGTTTCATGAATAACAAACATTGATAAGTAAATATGTTTATTCGCAATTCGTTGATTGGGAGAAAAGGAAAGCATTTTTGAAGTATAAAAGTTGGAGAAAAATTCACATGAAATTACAAAATGTTACAATATGTATTTAATAATATTATTATTGTTTCAAAATTAACTAAAAAAGCAACTGTAAGAAAATAATACAACTCTATCGATTTTGAACTACTTACTAGAATTACGGAAATGCAAATTTATTTGAAAAGTTTTCTCCCCTGTTAATAATTTGAACTTGCTAATCTTATTACTAAACCAGAATGATAAAGAATTTAAAATAAAAAATTTTGCAAAAATAAATTTCAATAAATTAATAATACTTGAACCTGAAAACTTAGATATATTACCATATACAGAAAAATTTAAACAACAAATCTTCTTACGAATTTTTTAAACATCAATCATGATGAAATCATTCATACCACATTAACTAAACACAGCTTATAATATTGTATTTCTTTCAAAAGATCGTTTTAAAAGATAATCTTTGTTGGCTTAAAAATGTGTGCAACAATATTTAATGAATGCAATTTTTCTTAATTAGTTTTAATGAAATTCTTTTTCATTTTATTATAACATGTTGATTATTGTTGTTTGAAAAATCGTGCTCAATTTGGAAGCTAATGATTTAATCTTTACTTTATTTATATATTTGAAACTCAGTCCATTATTAGCTCATTAATACTTCTAAATAAAGTTCATAGTACCATTTTTATAAATAAAAGTACATTTAATTTGATTTAGATGATTTAATTATTTTGCATAAATGGAAAACTAATATATTGCTTTTTATTCTTAATATAAGAATTTTACTTGAAATTTGCAATTTTCTGCAGAATTGATATAAATGTTGCCTTTTAGCAACAATTGTCATTATTATTTTAATTGAATAAGTTACTTATTTTTTTCTTACAAAATATTTTAACACGCAATGGCAAGAAAAAAAATCATGATACATTTTTCGTATCTTTTTTTAAACACACACACAATATTACTTTAAAATACTTCTTTTATTTCTCTTATAATGCTTCTAAGCAAAATACCCACATATATGCAAATATGGATGTTATTTCATACAATAAGTCAATCATCAAAGTAAAATAATATTTCTTAAAGATCAGGTAAATAAACAAGTCTCTTAAGTTATAAAGTAATTATAAAGTAACATTCATATGACATTATTTGTCTACACTTCTACGGTTGAAAAAAATAAATTACTGTTCATCAAAGTTTATTTTTATTTAAAATTAATATTCAAAAATGGATGAAGTTTGTTAACAACATAATATTATTAATTTTATACTAAAACTTCAAAGAAAATATCAGTTTGCGTGTATAGTTGTGAAAGAAATATTATTTTTTAAATCTTTTTCTTTTGGATATTAAGTTATTGTTTTGATAAAAATAAACTGATCCATCATCAAGTAGGCTATTTTCTGGTAATATTTCTAGCTTGAATAGCATTAACTCGATCGATTTTCTTATTGGATTCACGGGAGGCATGAAATGCGAGTGGCAAATGCATTCTATTACCCGAAGTGTAGATACTAAACACTTCCCAAGGTATTCAATAAGAATATTGACTGACTCTCATGAGATATATATAGATTTATTTCACTATTTTGAGTAAAATCCTGACTCAGAACTTTGGTTAAAAAGGCTAAACAAGAGCCACGATACAAAAAAGAAAACCTGTTCAAAAAACTGTCACGCACGTTAATATTGAGTGCTTTTCTTATGCATGATCTGCTCTTTTTCTTCTTTCATACATCCTTCGCAGAGAAGGAGAAAGGAATGGGAAAAGGCCATCGCGATTTTGGGGCTATGTCCAAATCCACGTTTGGCAAGAGGATCATGTTATTTCCGCTCGGACTATCTTCTTTTCTTATGTGTGGATATTGCTTTCCAGGATTTTGGGTAGACAGGGTATTGTTGAGAAGATTTGCAATTCTGGAGATGTCCTACATAAATCCCTGTCCTGAAATAGATCTGAGTTGATGAGTTGTACCCTTGGATACAAATAAAGTACGATGCACTTGGTCGCTTTGAATGGTATTCGGAAACACGAGGCATTATTAATACCAAAGGATACAAGCAAGACAAACTTTATTTGGAAAGGAAACCCCAATATTTTTTGGGTATCTTAATAAAGAAAAAGTTGCTTGATTCATTTTGAGAAACAATAGTTTTAGTAAATAAATCATCGATTTTATTATTTAAATTCAATTTAAGTAAACTTGTGTAAGATGACAACTATCAATATGTAAAATATTTTTATGTAATACAATATCCCCTAAATTAAAAACTTGATTTTAAATAATATAATGAAACCAATTAGTTTAAACATTTAATACGCGTGTTTTTATTTAAAAATCAAATGCTATACCCTTCTAATATAATCATAAAGAATGAAATTATTGTAATGTTATACATGGAGCTAATTATTTGCTATATAATTAAAAGTTTTCTTCAAGAAAATTGAGTAACATTAAAATTATCGATTTCGTTTAACTATTAAAAACTTATTTGTGCATTTTAGAATAGAAAAAAGAATATGATAATTTGGTAACGCGTTAGGGTTTAGTCGATTTTTGCTTTCAATTTTAATTTTTGTGAAGTTTTCTCATAAAAACTATTCGGTAAAATATGAATAAATGCATCAAAAAAGATTGTATTAGTTTTTAAAAATTTAGAAGCAATAAGCATGTTCTAATGGTTTGTATCTCTTTCAGGGATTTTGAAGGTATCTCTCATGCATCATTGAAAAATTGCTGGAAATATTCATCTATAATTTGCGACCAGAAATCATAACATGAATATTGATTAAAATTTGATAAAAAATTGATTAGAATCTATCAATTTTTTTTATCAAATTTTAGAGTTTGTTAAATTACTTAAACATTAGGAATTTTGTTTTCTAAATTCATACAGAAAATATACAACACATATGTTTCCCAACATAGCATTTAAAATTAAAATTAAAAAATGTTAGTAAGGTGAACAAAACTTCTCTAAAAATAAATAGAAACTTCTCTAGAAATAAAAATGTTTCATTGCAAAGTTTTAAGAAGTTAGGTTTATTTCCTCTAAATGCATAAAAAATAGCTGGATATTAATCATACAATTAGTTGAATATTAAAATAACTTTTTTCGGCTTTGCATCTTAAAAAGTTACATTTGTGTTATATACAGAAAATAGCACTTTTAAGAAAATTTACAGTTTATGCAATCATTTTATTGCGTGAAACATTTTTGTAGAGCATGAGAAATGAAGTTAGGTAATATTTTTTGCTTTCACTTGCAAAAATATATTCTTTTATTGGGGGTTTGCCTCGAATTACACACAATAAATCAAAGTCTTCAACGCATGTGTTATTCGAAAATTAAATACATTTATTCGTTTTCATTTCATGAAAAATGTAAAGGTATGAAGAAAAATATAAAGAATTTGACTGAAAAATAAAGTACTTCTACTTTTCCAGGTCACGGACAATCGATATTGGTTGAAAGTAAAACATTACCCCTGCTTCAATAGAACGTATCTGATCAATTTAATAGATTAAGCACTTTATGAAATGGAATTCTTTCATACATACGGAGTGAATCTTTCTTTATTTTTTTCTTTCTTTTTTAATCTTTAGCATTTTAGCTGAATTCGATTGGAACAATGTTAGCTAATGATTGTGACTTGAGCGTGACAGTTGTCCTTTGTTTGTGGAGCACGGTGAGAAATAGAAATCAGTAAAGATAAAAGGAAAAGCAGAGTTTAGTTGTTCTTTCTCTTTTCGTCTAGAGGAAAAAATAACCTACCCGAATCATTTTGGAAAGCAGTTTATTAGAGATTTTTGTAGTTGTTGATTCTATTCTTGGTTACATTCTTTCAGAAAATCAACGCTCTTTTCGAAAAAGTGCTTGAAATAAATCGAAAATAAATTATGTACTTCAAATTTAATAGTACTTTCTTTCAATTTCAAAGCACGTTTGAACAATTTTGGGGAACATTTTTTTCATTTTATTTAGGAATAAGAGTGAAACTTAAAGATTAATAGTTTAGTTTGCTTAAAGAGGGAATATGAACTATTAAAAATTATGAACTTTCAATTAATTTTCAAATAAAGGTGTTTCTGTCAGGCAAATGGCTTTAGCATACATTGCGTAGAAGAAACTTTTCTTAGATAATTTAAATTTTAAGATACTTTTATAGTGAAAAACACTTTATTTAACTTTGAAAGAAGATTTATCTATCTATCTATATGTGTGTGTTAGATTTTAAAGTGATGATTGGAATATATTTACGCATTTTTAATAATATTTTTAGGAATACAATTCATTTTTTTCTTTGTTAAATAAATTTTTCAGCAAACGCGAAGTTATTTATTTTGCATAAATATTAGTTTTGAATCTTTGCATAAATATTAATAACATAAAGAAATTTTGTGTAAAATTTGATTGCTTTTATTGTTAATTTCATAAGGAAAACCACGGGTTAAACAATGAAATTATATTTATTTAATCTTTAAATAAAAATTTTATTTCATTGGTATTATTACATATATAATATTTAAAACTATTAATATTATTACTTAAGTAATAAAATAATATATAACATATTACTACCTATATTATAATTACAACTATTTACTATTATTATTTAAGTTTTTCTATAAAACTTCAAAATGATTGCTGAAATTTTGCATAAAGAAATACTTAAGATATTTCATTGTATTTTCATTACCAACAAGTATGTTTCGAAAAAATTGTTAAGAAAGATTTTTTATTTATGTAACTATCTTTGGAAAAGAAGTTTACTGTTTTCGATAATGTATATTTTTAAATGACTGTCACATAAAATAAACTTTTTATAAATAAGTAATTGTAGTGATTATTTTTTCTTATGTAAGAAAGAAAGAAAGAGAGAGAGAGAGCGAGAGAGAGAGAGAGAGAGAGAGAGAGAAAAAGAAAGATAGAGAAAGAGAGAGAGAAAAAGAGAGATAGAGAAAGAGAGAGAGAGAGAGAGAGAGAGAAAGAGAGAGAGAAAAAGAGAGAGAGAGAGAGAATAAGTAACATTTTAGTCTTTAATCATTAAAATATATATTTTTTACAAAATCTTTCAATAAATTCAAATTTATTTTTACAATGTAAATAAAGCAGTGTTAGACTTCCATTAGGAAGCTTATTTTGTTAAACTTATGTGAATAAAGTAAGTATATACTCTAAATATTATCTTTAACCTGGAAAAAAATGATTCAAAAATAATTATGTAGTTTACTAAATTTAAATATGTAATATAAACTAGCGTGAAACTAAAGCATCTGAATTTTTCTTTGCCATTATGCTTATTTTTCAAAAATAATTATGAATTTGTTATGTAGCAATGTGAATCTTTTTGGCAACATAAATAAAAATAATTTATTGTTGACAGTAAATAAATGCATCATTATTAGAGCAAAATGATGTAAAAAATAACTAAAAAGATTACAATACAAGTTACTGTTAGAAATAATTTTAAATTCATACGAATAAAGTATAACAAGAATAAAATTTTGCACAAATGGGAAATATTTCAAGATTCAAATTTTCATACATCTTTAACTATTAATTACAAAGAAAATGCATTAATTATTTTAAATAAACAAAGACAAAGTAAACTGAAATTTTTTAATAGTTAAAAATTAGATATTTAATGACGAAAATGCTTTTTAATCTTAGTTATGTATTAGTATATCATATACTAATTATTATATAACTAAAATATCAATACATATTTAATACATTAATTATTTATATTTTTTAAATAATCTAATTTAAAAACCTGCAGCCTAATGCGGCTTCTAAAATAGTTAGAGGATTATAGGAATAATAAATTCATATTTATATCATATATAGGAATGTTTTGTTATTACAATGAAAAATTATCTCTCTTGTACATATGCATATCTTTTACTTTACTGTTTAATAACGACAAATGACTTAAGAAATAAAAATAACATTCTTTGAGATTATATATAATAAAAAAAATAAATTTTCTGCTGTCATACGATGATCGTAACTAAATGAAATAGTAATTTGCGTTATTAATATTTTAATAAAATTCGATAAATAGAAGTTTGTATTATGCAAGTAAACTTCAAATGATTCAGAGACTTTTAATAATTATTTTATCAAACATTTTACGCAGACCTTTAATAAACATTAAACAAACATCAAATATTTTATAAACTTTTCTATCAAACATTGGTAAAAAAATATTTACACTTCATAATTTAAAAAATTTTTAAATTAAAATTTAATTTTAAAATTTTTTAATTTTTTAAGGCATGCAATCAAAATAAAAGTACTCAGAAACTAGAATACGTGACTGAATTGCTAAAAAAAATTTTTTATAGCAATGTGGAAATGCTTAAGAATATTTTGTTTGATACATTTTGTGATTTTAGAGAATTTAGAAAGTAGAAAAAACAGATAAAAATGTTTTTTATGTGGCTGCAAGTCACCATCACCTGTGTGACAATAATGGAAAGGAGGATTCTTTCTTTGCATACAAATGAAGAACGCCTCCTCAGAAAGAAGATTTAAAAATAATATGTAAAATCTGGGTCACAGCAACAGTATTCTAACTGCTGAACAAAGCAACTCGTCATTTGTCAAGGCAGTGTCAGTGAGTTTGACATGCAGACAATTCGATTCTCGAGCGGAAATGGTAAGGCTGGAAAAGGTGTAGAATTTAACGCACCAACTATCGACAGTTGCAAAAAAAAAAAAAAATTCACCAATGCTCCATCATCAAACGTCTGACAACTGGATTTAAAGCCCGTTGTAAAGTTTGTGAAACTTTACACAATGCTTTGAACCCACAAAAATCTTCATTTTTGTAAGCCGGAAAATATAAAAAAGTAAACTCGCATCATGTTTCTCTGTTACAGATCAAATTGATTGGTCTCTCAGGATACAATGGATGATAAGTTGTTAGCAATGAAATGTCCGGAATGGATGACAAAAGGTAAAAAATAAATGTAAAAAAAGGGAGAAATATCATCGTATGAAGAAATCGCTTTCTTCCTTTTTCTACACTTCTATGACAATGAGGATATGTTTCCTGAAAAAGCAAATCTGCAAATAAAGTTATTTCGAAGCATATGTATGTATATGAATAAAAGATATCTTTGTATACTTTAAACTTTTTAATAATTTAATCTGCATCATTTACATTTCTGGTTTAATTTCTTTATTTATTAACTTTTAACAATAACAAAAGTAAATTTTTTAAAAAAATGTATTAATTCTTAATTATTTGAAAATCATACCCAATTAGGCTTTTTTTGTAACATATAACTTAAACATTGAGGAAATTGTACTTACAGAAAAGTTCATAGATTACCAACTAGTTAAAAAAATTTTTTCATTACATGTACATTTATCTGTTTTAGGTAAGTATAATATTCAAGCTATCATAAATAATATATTGATAACTAAAGTACGCTTCCCTAAGCACAATGATGTACATGATTTCTTACATAATAAAATTGTATTTGCATATTTATTTTGCAAAAAATGAATTGATATGGAACTGATTAAGCTATCGGTTATCATATGAAACAATATAGGAATGAAAGCAGGTTTGATAAAATTTGTTGTCTATAAAATAATTTACATTTTGCATTATAATGATAAAAT
The DNA here is from genome assembly GCA_037975125.1 of Latrodectus hesperus. Classification (NCBI taxonomy): domain Eukaryota; kingdom Metazoa; phylum Arthropoda; class Arachnida; order Araneae; family Theridiidae; genus Latrodectus; species Latrodectus hesperus. Next base: position 103,008,582 of record CM075851.1, read on the forward strand.
GTGCAAAAATACTTTAAAGTATTTCGTCTCCCCCACTATATACAAATTTGCCTTAAGAACAAAGCGATACATTTTTTATCGTGGTCAATTTTTATTATGAAATTTATTAGCCATATCAAAACTATGCCGAAGAATATAATTTGTTAAAATGAAAATTCTAAATCTTAATAAAGGTATCCTTATTGTTTCGCCACTAAATAGCCATTCAATCTGCCATACAAATTCTATAAAAGCCTTATTGAGAATATTTTATGCTCCATTAAATTATACTCGAACAAAAAATAACCTAACTAGTGAAAGTTTGCAAAATCTTAAATAATATAAACTATGAATTTAATAGGCATAATTTACTGACGTTATTTTTTTATTATAATTTGTCACAACAAAAATTTTATTGAAGAGTCAAACTTCACATTTAATTAAGAACAATTTAACAGTTATATTCAATATATTCTTTGCAAAATGAGTTTCTCTATATATTATAAACTTCTATATACATGTTTTCACATATATGTATGTCCATGAATATAACATTAACCATAATGTAACATAAACATATGTATAGACACACATATAAAGATACATATTTTTATGGAAGTAAAATGTAGAGAGAAAGCAGCACTATGAAAGAAACTTGGAAAGCAGATGGGGCGTGCTGTACCTGGCGAAGATTTATTTTTCTCTCAATTTCCTTTACGTAAGCAACGCGCTCTCTCATGCGAACAGGAACCAATCTTAAATATTGTTTCTGAGCGACGTGACTTAGCTTTTATTGCATTGTTCACTATTCTTCTTTGCTGTATGATTTGATTGGCTCAGATCTCAATTCCATGATAGGCAAACATCGGAGAAAGGGATCTCAGATGCCCGGTAGCTAAAAATCCTTCATCTATCATATCTATATCTAGCCGAATATTAGGCCTATTTGTTCAATACAGATAGTTATCCACGTTGACATTATTCGATGCAGTAAAATGGCAGAAGGATTTGTATTCAATATGAACATTACGAACAATTAGGAAAAGAAATTAATCATAAAATTATTTATCAATCTATCATTATAGTGAAAAGTTCTTTTTCGTAATTCAGTTTGTAAATAACAATTATTAGTTGAAAAATTACAGAAAATACAGTACAAAGATTGAAGTACTCTAAAATTGAGTTTACGTTTTATTTTAAAATTATATAATAAACTTTAAAACAAATGTTAACATTTAGAAAGTATTTTTTATATTTTGCTATCAATAAGTACATAAGCACCTTCGTGTTATAAAATATTTAGTTTATAAAAAAATTCCTATAATGTAAATTTGTTCCAGAGAATGTCTAAACTGTAGAGATAGTTAAATAAAATTCATAATTCTGTAACTTTCATTGAAATACCTACCAAATTCTACTCTTCACTTATGCTTTTCTAATGCATATTTTATATATATATAAGACTCTTTAGATAGTAGTCCATAAATTTTATATGAATTTATTAATTTGATTCTGCGATATTAATTTTCTTAATATATTTACCAATTTTTTTAAGAATGTAAAAATAAGTTTTAAGCTTTCTTACAGCAGGAAATAAAAGGCCGGATTTGTTTGTATAAGGATTCATTGAAAATTTAATCGACTTTGAAGTTTTTGAAACTAAGCACAGAGTTTGCTAAAATTTTCTAGCTCCAATGTGCTGAAAAAAAACAGTGCATTTTTTATAACTATCACTAATGTATTAAGACGTTACACGGGTGGGTGTACATTACTTGTCAAAATATATTTATAATGCCGTTATTTTATGAGTCTTTTATTAAGGGAGAAAGATTATTAAAAGGAAAGAAAAAGTGGTTTAAAAATAAATATATAAATGCAGGTAATTTTATTAGTTCTTCAAGTAATAAAAAATATTTCCAATCAAAATAATTTGATTTATGAGTCTATTTAAATATCGTATATATTATTTATTTATTTGTGCAATTTTAATTTATGAGGTAAGATATAATAGAAAATAGGTTTTTGTTCTTTTCAAGCAATAAAAAAGATTTCTAATCAAAGTAATTTGATTTATGTATCTTGTTAAATAGCATATATATCATTTATTTATTAGTGCATTTTTAATTTACTGGATGACACAATGAAAAATAGGATTTAGGGGATAAAAAATATATAAAAAAATATGATTTAATGAAAGCGTTTAAATAACATTTTGAAAAAGTTGGTTTATAAGTCCTTTAAGATTTTGTGGAATCAAATGATTGTGATTTGTTATCGATTGACTATTTCTGACAGTTACTATTATTGCAATCAATCTTCTCATAAAATATAAATCATGGTTAAATAAGTAATTGATGGCTGAGTGACAATCATTCCTCCAACCTAAAGTAAAATTTCACTGGATTTCACAGAATTTTAACATTTAAAGACTTTTTAAGTATGAAGTTTTATGGTTACAAAGCATTGAATTATTTAACTATCGGATATAAAAGCTGTTTTTCCCTACTAGGCAATTTAAATGGAATAAAAGTTTCCAGTTTTTTTTGTGAATTAATTTGTTAAATTTTTCCTGGTTTATTAAAATTTTTTATTTATAAATTAAATTTTCCGTCACAAAGCATTTAGGCTTATTATATCAAGATGTACCGCCTACAGAGAACATTTAAGTATTAAAATCATCAGCACATGAATAGGATTCGAACCTACCAACAATTTAACTAAAATCTATAACACAATCTAGATTTCTTATTACCTCTTATTATTTTATTTTTAACTAATACTTATGCAGGTGTGAAATTTACAAGATTGCTTTTTTAAAATACATAAACTGTGTTTATTAATATATTCTGCATACATTTACTGATGTTAACAAAAAGGAAATGAATATTAATATTGTAATTAACGAAATATGTTAAGTAAAAGAAGATTGATGAATAAAGTCATAAAAACCTCCCAAAGAGAGATAAATTCAGGTATGAACTTGTCTGGAAATAAGCCACAAAATATCATTGAATGAAAAACAATCATTTACGTAGATATAGAATAAGTTAAATTAAATTTATATATACGAATATCATCCTTTTATTGAATGGAATAAGTAATTAAAATGGGATAAGTAAGAAAATAAATAGTATGAGAACACTTTAGTCAAAATCATTTATAACTTCTCAGATTAGTTTCGTTGATCGTTCATAATAAAACTCTTCCTAAAAACATACATCAATATTTCCTTTCATGAAGCTGAGAGATTTCAAAGTATCATCCTTCTCGAATCAATAACAGTTATCGAAACGCAATGTCGAACTTGCTTGTTTATGTCCGAGAAATAAATGGTACATAACCGAAAGAGAGTAAGTCAAGCGGACAGATTGATGAGCTTGCCAAACATTGAACAGACAAGATAAGATATTTCGAGAATCAAAACAAACGAATTTTTTTTTAGTCGAAAAACAATCAGTGAGATTCACCGGAAGTTAATGATATAAAAACAAAGAACAAAGGCTTATGAAATGCATTTTTGCGCTGTATGAAGAAATGAATTAGTTTTAATAATGCAGAGATACTAGTATGCGTTCTTTCTGTAACAGATGTTTTATTTTTCGCCATTATTGGCTATTCAATCATTTGAGCATATATCATTTCATTGATTTAACCCGGATAAGCAATAATTTTGCGAAAGTGTTTTACTTAGTATTATTTTTTTTCGTCATGCTGCAAGTTAAACTTGTGATATTTCATTTTTACGTGATTTATTGCTATTAGTTTTATAGTAAGTAATTTTCTCTTAAAAGAAAATAAAAGCAGTTAAGCAGTTATTCTCTTGCTATCATTTATTAAATTAAATTTGCTGAAGAAATGGCTATTCCAGAGATAAACTAAATCCATTTATAGAAGACGTGATTTGGTAAGACTGCTATTTTTTTGTTATTTTGTCAGAGGGAAAAATACCTTACACTTTTTCCGTTTAAATTTTAAATATGAGAATATTTTTAAAGCAAGTAATGATTAGATTAGGTAATATCTATTAATAGAATTTTATTCCATTTATTAAGGATATTAGCTCAGATTTTACAGCTAAGATGAATTTTATTTATGTATCAAATCACATCGATTTAGTAGTTACCTTATTAGTTATTTTTATAAGTTTTATTTCGAAATATCAGATTACATAAATATAATGCTTACTATACCAACTATATTATGCATTCTACAGTATAATCATGAACTCTTTCATAATTAATGAAATACGAAAGTAAAATCTTTGCTGCACTCTAAAGTAAGTATGCTGAAGCGTACTTTCTTCACATGCTCTGGTTTATTTACATTCATCGTATTAATCTACCTACTTTCTTCACATGCTCTGGTTTATTTACATTCATCGCGTTAATCTACCTACTTTCTTCACATGCTCTGGTTTATTTACATTCATCGTGTTAATCTACCTACTTTCTTCACATGCTCTGGTTTATTTACATTCATCGCGTTAATCTACCTACTTTCTTCACATGCTCTGGTTTATTTACATTCATCGTATTAATCTACCTACTTTCTTCACATGCTCTGGTTTATTTACATTCATCGTCTTAATCTACCTACTTTCTTCACATGCTCTGGTTTATTTACATTCATCGTATTAATCTACCTACTTTCTTCACATGCTCTGGTTTATTTACATTCATCGTGTTAATCTACCTACTTTCTTCATAATATGAAAGTCTTGTAAGAAAAATAATATTATTAGTGACACATAATTTTGGTTAGATTCACTAATGTTCAGGAAATTTGGAAATTACATAATTACTAGTTTTTTTCATAAATTTGTGCTCTTAGAGGGCATTATAAACATTTTAACCAGCGATACTTTAAAGTTATTTAATCATGTAATCATGTAAAAATGACTTTGCAAAAACTGAATTTTAAAGAAAATTCAAAATATCTACATATAGGTATTTTGAATGTGTGTAATTAAAAATGAAAGTTTTTCGGAGTTTTATTTTTCATATAGAGAGACGCGTTTGCTTAATTGAAGAAAATAGATAAAAATTATTTTATATTGTATAGTTTTTAAAATGTAGAATTATGTTACTTTAATAAAATGAATAAATGGATTGTAAGCGAATTTAAAAGGATTCGAATTTACAAAAAAAAAAAAAAAAAAAAAAAAATCCTTACAAATAGTAGAAAATTATTAAATGTTTTTGCAGTACAAAATTAAAATATGTGGATAACTCTTAAACAAAACTTATGTATTTTTGTCATCATGTTTAAAATTTTTCATCTGCAATTCATTTGGCATCTTCAAGGATTATTTACAGAAATTTATTTAATGCTTTCATGCATAATGTGGCTAAATATTTTCAAATTAATGCAAAACTTATTCAAAAGTACACTTTACTTACAAAATTGTTTTTGGTACAGAATGTGTTATATAATTATATGACATAATAATTCTTTAATCCTCCATTGAAATTTTAAAATAGTAGCATCATATTATTTGTTGAACGTAAACTAAATAAAAAATCTCTAAACTAACACTAAAGTCTAAAAGTTAATAAATGTATCATAAAATATTGTCTTAAAAATCCTATATCTAGTATATGTCTCTACTATAGAGATAGATTAACTAAAATAAGCAAAGCCAAGTTGCATTTTTTCCGTTCTAAAATAACCTGTTGTTTTGCATGTTTCTGTAAAATTTCATCTGCTTTATGGTTAACAAAAATGGCCCTTTTCCCCACACTAAGTCGAAAAATTTTAAATATTTTCTTTGAAATCTTCAATTTTTAGTCATTAATGACGCTAAAAATCTCAGCGTAAATTAATCTATCAATGAACTTCGATTTGGTAATATTGCTAAAACTTTATGGATTTGGCTATAATCTTAGCCAAAAAGGTGATTGAACTAAGTTTTGACTGTTCTCAATAAAAGGATATTATGCTTCTAAATTAAATAATTCCAGTTTATAACTACAACTCTTATTTATGTGAAAACTCTTATTTACTTTATGAAAACTCTTATTTACTTTATCTAACAAAATAAAGGTTTTATTTATTCTAATTTATTTTCATGCCTATTTTTATTTTAAGAATAATTAAAATATTAATTTGATTATTTTTGAATGTTAATATATTATATTAAACTTACTCATTAAATGATTATTTCTTGCACAGTCTATTATGTAAAAAAAAATTATTAATAAATTATATTTATCTAAATCTACTTTTTTTTAATGAGTATCGAAAAGAATTTTCATGAGTATTGTAATAATTCAATATTTCTGATATTTGTTTTCCTAAATATATAGGTATTAACACTAGAATTTCAATGTAATTATATAAAAATTTAAACAAAAGCTCATCATAAATTTTCTTTTTAATGAAAATATTCAAGACATTATTTTCATTTGATTTGTTAGAGGTTCCGAAAATTCTTTAACAATACTAAATGTATGAAAACTCTGCACAACATGTTTCCTTCTGTCTCTCTGACTTCTGTATCCTTCAAACCGACGTTGTGGAAAATGCATCTCAACATTTGGTCTTAGTTTCCGAAAATATTTTTCTAAACGGTTTCGCATCGCCTCTTGCAACTTCTGGAACTTTTCTGTCACCGAATTAACGTAGTGCAGAATCTACTTAAGAAAACTACCGGAGAGTAACCGTTAACATTCCCCCTCCCTCACATAATCAGTCCAAAAGAGATTAAGTAAGAGCTTTTCCACCTCGAATCTTTGATATCAAGATGAAGCGCGTACTTTTGAAAGCCACGCTGAGAGACGAAAGTGTGTTGGAAATTTCTGCTCTGTTGGACTTCCGTAGGCGCGAAAGTTGAGATTTTCCCAGCAACTTGAGGCAATTGAAATTTCTACGAAGTGTCATTATAAAGTTGGGTTATGCTTTCTGTGCTCATAATTTTAACGAGAGAACCCAGAAGCTAATCGAAACATTCTATTTCTGCATTGCTTCGGAGAGTAGTTCGATTATGTGAGCAGTCAGAATTCTCCCTCATCAAGTTACCCCATGAAATAGCACTTCCCAGTTCGATTTGAAAATTGAAAACTATTTAGCAATATAATTTAAGAACTCTTTTTAAATTCTTGTCTGATAGCCCTAAGTAAATTATGCAATAAAGTGAAATTGTTTATATTGTGTTCAAAAATATTCCGAAGAGCAAAATAAACTGTTGAATAAAATATTAAAACAATTTCAGCAATTGTAATTGATTGTTAATGATAAAAAAATTTGCTCATTAATTTAATTTACTCTATGTTTATTGAAGTGAATTTATGTATTGTAAATTGTATTGGGAATAATATTTTAAATAATAAAAGTAAAAATGGTTACATTTTTCAAATATAATTATGTACATATTTAATAATACATTTTGCCAAGAATAATGGTAAAAATATAAACTATATTTAAAAATAAAATATCGATCGCAGATTAAAATTTTAATATATCTTTATATTGTCAAATATTTAATAAGAAAGTGTAAAGGCAATGTGATTTATCAACGAGGACTTTATTAATATACATAACTTTATTTGTTGAAAGATTGATTAAAATGATTTCTAAAGGATTTATTTTTGAAGCGCATGTTTTAAAATTATCTTCTTGAAAATTGGGGCTCATATTAATACTTTTCATTGACTGAGAAGTATATTAATTGGTAACAGATGGAAAACTACTCATTTGTAGTATATATATATACCTGTGTGTGTGTATTGATAAACGCTTTAGCTTGTTCATAAACTTCAATCAATGATTATAATAAAATTATAAGCAGCCGGTAATTACTCTTTAATGTAATTAATCATCAAGATTAAAAGACTAAATGCTGACTCATTACACACAGTTGTATTTTTTTCTAGCAAGAGAAACAAAAGAAAAGCTGATGAAAGCCAGTAATAAATTAACACTTCCGTTAAACTTAGAGAAATTACTCCTAAACTATTTCTAGTCCGATTATCATTGATTAAATGAGTTCTTAGATAACGAACTTAGAAGCTGTTTTTCGAAGTTTTCCTGGTGGTATCACAATGAAGAAGCATAAAAAGAAAAGCGAATCACTAGAAAATTCGTTTAGCCGATAAGGTACCATACTAATTGCTTTTCACGACAAGATTTATTTATTCCGTTTATCCTGTTTACTAAATCTCGAGGTCATTACAAATCCCAATGGAAGTATTTCAAACAGTCTCATACCAGGAAGATTGGATTCAAGAAATTGATTTGTTGTAATTATTTGTAGACGGAGGGAATAAAAGTTATCTGAATATTGCACAAATTAAATTTTTATAGTCTTCTAAATTTTGAAAAAAATAAAAAGAATGTTTTTTATAGTTAGTTAAAAGTAGATTGCTTAAAATTTAAATAGTTATTATTTAAATTGATCTAAATGACTTTTGTTTTAAGTATAATCTTCCTAAAAAATTAAGTAGCACAATGATATTAATGTGCTCGAGTTGATAAAACTAGGCATGTTTTTGTCATTTAAAGATATTGAATTAAATTCTGATTTATGAAAAATGCATCATGTAGACAAAATCAATAATTGTAAGTTCTTTGCATCCTTATTTTCTCTATGATTGCGACCTAAATATTTGGAGAGAAGTGAGAAAAATTATTTTTTTCATGAAATGAGAGATTTATGAGTCTCTGAATGTTAGCTTACCAATAAAGTATCCGAATCATTGTGAAAAAGAATAACAATATTCTGCTACAAATATGGGTAATATAATGAATAGATTAAAGGTCTTTTCTGAATAGAAAAAGGATAAAATTCTTTAATTATAACTTTAACTCCTGCATGTGGGCTCTAAAATAACTATAAGATAATCATTTTAATTTACATGATTTGAGCTAAAGAAAGGTGTTTTTAGTTATTTTCTGATTTTAAGCAAGAGTAAGAATATATTTTTAAGACTTGTATATTTATAAAATGTCTCCTTTTCTTTATTTTATGGTGAATAAAACTGAAAGTAAAAACTATTTCCATTTATTTTATTTAAACTAAAAAACGTGAATGGTTAAATTAAAATTGGATATCCTGCGTGATATATTGGGATAAACTTGAAATATTATCTTTAAATTTTAAATAAAAGTTATTTCTGAGTAAAAATCTGCAAAAATACATGTATAAGAAGAATACAATTAATTAAAACTACTCAGACATTTTTTGGTATTCTAAATAAAGTCTTTTATTTGGAGATTATATAGGCTTCAAAACTCAAGAGTGTACACATGATTTGAAATCTGCTTAGCTGACTTGTGAATTGCTTTATAATTTTTAAATTTCATAGAGAGCAGCAGTGGCTTGTTTGCAAAAGGTAATACTTTCATTATTGGAAGGTAGTAATTTCCAATATCGACCTAATCCGAAGATCCACCATATTCATTAATGGTGGCTGGAAATTTAAAAAAAAGTCATTTTCTCAATGACATTAAAAGGAAATGATACCTTTAGAAGTGCCAAACCAAGTTTAGGATTCTTTTGCTTGGTCAGTACTTCTTTCAGGACTACAATGGCACGTACTGTGTGCCCCAATATATGATGACATCAGTTTTGTGCATTGTAGTTCTAATAAGTTAAATATTCATAGTGCTTGGCAATAATTGAGAATATTTTTATAACAGTACTTACTACTATAATCAAACTCTATACAAACTGTATCCCCCCCACACACACATATTTGGAATTAGATTCAAAAAATGAAAGTAATCATTTGGAGTGACAACTCGTCAGTTTTAGTGGCAATCTGTGATCCACAACATAAATGAAATTTAATTAATTCATGAAATACAGTTATCGCTTCAACAAGTACTAAAAGAAAAGAGCACTCAACTCAGCTGTATAAATGCCCACGCCGGTACTCAGGGCAATGAGCTTGCGGATCAAAGAGCAAAAAAAGGCAGCAAAGATACAAATGCCAGAATAATTCTCCTGCCACACCCAAAATCTGCTTTACAGTTAAAACTTAAGCTACAAGCCTTAACCTTATGGCAAGAGCAACGGGACACTGTAGGGAACAGGGCCGATTCCTCAAACAAATTATCCTTACATTTAATAACAGTACTGTTCAAGCAAATACATAAATCAATTACTTGATAATGAACCATGTTCTTTTTCTATTTACTTCAATGGAATTAAAAAATTTAAGTCAAAGCGTGTGTGTATCGAGAGTACACTTGACCATTATCTGCTGAGCTGTCCCCTCACAAATAACATGCAGTAAAAATAACCTGATAATATGCCATCCATCATTTTTCTTGAATTTTGCCTTTCAAGCTCTTTTCTGAAAAACGAATTACATTGTGAAACTGCTTACTATTCACGTATTAGATGTTTGTCTGCAAAAGAAACAGCCTGCGGCAGATTTGGAAACAACAAGCTCAACAGATTCGGATTTCACATAAGAAGCTGATTCAATTTTAAATAACGAGCAATTTCTACATTATGTATTATAATCATATAGAAAATTTTTCTCATCATTTTACTCCTGATTCTATACAAGTATGGTACATACAGTTAACGATAATCACTTAAGTTGTAAATAGTATTCCACTTGTTTCTCAAATTGTCTGTATATTTAAGTATTATAATTAAGTATTGCATTCTTAAAATTTTCAATTATGTATTAATGCCTTATAGTATCAGATTCTTTTTGATCGATATTTTATTGTACCAAAAATACTGTATTTTAATTTTTAGACATGGACTTAAAGGTTGTATGTATAATCATCCTATTTTACAAAGATTTTTTTAATATATATGAGTGATCGAGAGTCATCAACTCGATAACCAATAGGTACAGTAAGGGGTTTCTTTTCACAGCTAAATTAGATTCAAAGAAAATTTATGCAATTTATACAAGATATTTTACATTGATTTGAAATATCTTCTTTTTCAATTTTCGAGAAACATTTATTTTACATATAAATTAATTTCGACCAATGATATTTGGTGTTCCACATTCTTCTAAAATATTTCCATAGGTCATTTTGCATTTGCTCCTTTGTGATTTACTGGAGAAACCAGATATGTTAGTTGTATCTTTTAATAGGAAATTATATTCTTAAAACTTCAATAAATGTTTACAACTAAATGCTATAGAAACTATTTATTTAAACTTTCAACAACGGCTGGTTATAAGAAGAAAAATTATGTTTTAAAACATTGTATAGGTTTTAATGTGCTCAAAATGTTTCGTAGTAATTAAGCTGATTCAGTTTGAAATTTTGCTGGATGTTTAGAAAAGCTGAATTTTTAATATCTATTGAAAGAAGATAATTAAAATTCATGTCACAGAACGGCGATTAAAGAAAAAAGCATGATTAACTTGCATCCCTTAGAAGCGATTATTGTTAAAAGAGTCATAAAATTTTCCTCTTTTATGCAAAGTCAACAATCGAAAATAATCTAGGCGTTAGGAACTAAACATAAATTGACATCAGATCAAATGTTCCGAAAGAGTGACTCATACTTTTTGCTTGTGCTCATAAAAGCAGCTTCACAAAGTAGCACAAGTTAAGAAAGAAATTATTTTAGAATATATTTAATAACCATCTTTCTTTGTTCTAGGGCTATATGAACAAAATTTCAAAGCAAAGAAATGTATCGCTTGAAGCTTATCAATCCAATTTGAAGATAAATAGGAAGAAAAACGCCGTCAAAACTCTTTAGCTAATGAACCCAGGAAAATATAATGAAAGCAATCTCTTGTTTTAGTTCAGAATATTTTGAATAATATTACTTTGCGATTCCCTGTATATAAAATGGGTATTTTTTATTCCTTTATTGATTTTCAACGATTATAATTATTGCTCACAAAACAGTGATAATTAAGGAAATGAAAAACGGTTTTTCTCCAAAAAGGATAAGATTAAGATATGAGTATTAATTAACAGCCAAATGAAGGGGCGTATAAGAAAACTAATTAACTTATCCAGAATTTCCATGTCTTTGTTTTTGTCCGACTCGAAGTTTTTTCATTCTTAATAGGGTAGTTTTTTGCTGCCTAAAATGAACTTCTCATTTCGCACTTTAAAAAGATAATTTAGTTTTCACAAGAAAAGATTAGATAAATCTCTTAAAAATGTGAAGGTTTTTTTTAATGTTTGAATGCGAACTAAGTAGTCACTTTGAATTGTGAAAATCACATTCAAAGTAATATACTTGCATTTTATTTAAAAACATTTGAAAGGATAAGAAATATAAATTCTTATGCGAAACATGTGAGATTAATTTGGCTATAAAAATAAATAAGTGACACGTTTTCAAATGTATAAGGAGTGTGTCCCTTGCACTCTACTTAATTTGCATAAAATCTGAATAATTTCTAAAAATTAGAGGTAGTATTAAAGATAAATTGTAGTTTATTTTTGCTATGCTACATATTCTTTTGGATTTCTATTCAAGTTACTTAATACCGGTGAAAAAAGGGAAAGTTAAATGGGTGAGTATGAGAAAGTAATAAAATTATAAAAATATTTTTATTACGCTATTTTTACATTTGAAATAGATTTTATTATATATAAAACAAAATGGGATTCTCTGTAAATTTTTCTCTCATGTAGCTTTTATATCCGCATATACTCCACACACACACAGAAATGTTTATTCAAATTTTCGTATACTAACACTGAATTTCTAAAGTTACGAACATTTTTTATAAAATATGTTTTTAAATAATTTTTGAAAAACATATTTCAAATAAAAGAATGCATATGCCAATAAATATTTTATTTGCGTATTTTCACTAATGGCTGTCTTTTTTGAGAACTTACGGGAGATGTGGTGGTTGGAAAATTTTTTATTACTTTTAGAAAGATTTTATATCTCACGTAAAAAAGTAATTTCAGTATATTGTTCCCAAGAAATAAATCTCAGACTTATTCTTATTTAGTTAATAATTTTAATATACTTTACATTATTTAATAAAGATTTTTATCGTTAAATAAATTATATTTGTATTGTTGTTGTCAGAACCGAGATGAACAAAAATCAATGTTCTTTTGTAAAGTATATTAAAATTTAAAGTAAAATATTTGTTTTTTTGTGTATTCTGGTATTTGAAATATGCAATCTGACTTGGTGATATTCATATAGATATTTTACAACATATACTAAAATAATAGTATTTAAGCCGTGATTAAAGAAATTAGTGATTTTAAATAAATTTATTTTCTGCTAATTCTTAAAATAACATTTTAAGCCACGACTTTTACTTTTCTAACTGAACTGATGTTCACAAGATGTGTTATGGAAGCACAAATGTCAGAAATCCAAAACAGGACTATTCAATAAGCAACATTCTGCTGTGATATTTAAGCAAATATCTTTTATTACGGTCATTTTTTTATCCCCGCTGAAATGATTTGTAATGGTATGTCTATTATTAACAATTTGAAGCCGATGATATTGACTACAATCTCTCAATTTCTTTCATTTCTTTTATCAGCAACACAACCTACGATTGCAAACTGTAGGATTCTTTTAACAGCACAATTGAAAGATCATGAAGATTTCAATTACCTTGATAAATATCAACAGATCTGAGTCCGCACAATAGAGTATATTTTTAGTACATTGTTGGGAAGTGATATCAGTGGTCTCTGAATAACACTAAAGAAATGAATCATTTGCAATATTTATAGCAGAACTTTGCAGCCAGGTAAAAGTTCCAATTTACATGTCCCATTGTTTATTTACATATATAGTAACTATTTACATCTATAGTAACATCTATAGTATTTACAATGAATATTTACATCTATAGTAACTACAGAAGGATATACTAAAATTTAATTTTATTGCACTAAGTTGACACTAATATTTTTCAAGCAAATTTCTAGTCAGTAAAAAAAAATGTATATTCCAAATTCTATAGACATATATAATTTTTATTGTTTGTTATTTGTAATAAAATGTATTTTGCCAAAATTCAAGTTATAGTGTTTATAAAATCTATTTTGAAGGAAAAGAGAGAAGGAAAATTTCCCCTGTGATGTAAGCAAATGAAATAATTCTTCATTCAATTTGTTAGTATTCTAGATTACGTTATAAAATTTTTGAAAATATTTAATTACAATAAAATTTATTTATAAAATCAAATATTTTGATTATATAAATAAATTTGTTGTATTTGTCTATATAGTTAAAATCAAACGTGTTTCTTAAATATAAATAATTTTTGAACTATTCCCTCAAAAAGCTTATATTTTGTTTGTCACTGAACGAGGTTATTATAACAAAGAGAGAGAATGTTTAAAATTCTTTAACTTGCCAGGGTACACAATTTGTTCAAATAAACTGCTTATATGAAGATTATAATAACATTTGTACCTTACTGCAAATGCAAATTTGAGTCTAGTTTAGTCTAAAGCATATATTCACAATATGGGTCATAAGTCTTCCTTGTGGGTGTTTACTGCTTTCAGAAAGACGGTAGAAGACTTAAGAAAATATAGGGGAAGCTGATACGGCCATAAAAGATGAGGGTTGATTAAATTCTATAGCCTACAATACTGAATGTATTACCACTACACACAAAGGACATTTATAAATTTATTTTTAGGAATATGTTTTATTATTTATACTTAAAACAGTAAACTTTATGAACCACATTATATTGATTAAAGTGATTTAAAAGTAATGATAAATATATTTTACAGAATTTTAATTTAAAAGATCAGGTTTCTAAACTTAAAAAAAGTTTGCATTTGTTTTCAATAAATTTAATAAATCATAATAGGATTAATTATGTAATCGTATTTCACCAATGAATTTTTAATAGCAGTAGAATCATTTATCTGGAAATAGTTTTATAAGATCAGTTTTTAAAATTGAATAGCACACACTGAATTATTCTTGAATTAAATATTATAAAACACATTCACGCTTTTTATCAAAAACGTGCGAACCTGAAACTGCATTGAAAGAAACTGATTACTTCGTGGCTATTTCTTCGTGATGGGAATTTCTTAAGAATGAAAGTGAATAAAAAAAAAACATAAAATTGCATTGTTCGTTTTTTTTAAAAAGATAGAAACAAAACTAAAAGAAAATACTAACAAACGAAGAAAGTCATCTATTGTCGAAGATCAATATGCCTAAAAGAAACGTTTGGATGTATATATATATTATATGATGCATTGATTGACTTGATGTTGCTAGCTACCTAAACCTGATTAGTCGAGAAGGGACGTGATGAAAATTCTGATTGGCCATATCCAGGGAAATGGTCTACATGATATGACTATACATGGAGGCATGGAAGCAATATTACCCTAATACTGTAAACACCGGAGGGATTGTTGATAATGACTCGAAGAAATCGAAGCTTTAAGTACCAGCAATTCTAGTGGTGCGAGTCAAGGTTATAGATAAGTTTAATGATGCCAACCATATATTTTCCTGTATTACAGTTAAAAGTAATGATATAATATCTGGTAATAAGGATATATTCCATTTATATTGCCTTTAATAAATACCTAAATGTGTTAGTAAGCATATTTTGAGAGCTAATTGAATCGTATGGATGGTGAAACGTGTGTTCTGAATGAATATTAATTAGCAAATAATTATATGAATAATATTACTGGGTTTGGCATTCTGCAAACTGAATATTAAATTTATAAACAAATTTTACTGGCATTAATATTATATTTATTAGCAGATTTTGGTTACGAGTTGCAATGATTTTTTGCGAATAACAATCTTTGCTATTTATTCAATAGAATTTGGTTAAATTATGTTTAAATATATATTCTATTTTATATAAAATTACTGTAAAAATTTATTTAAAAATTCTTTAAATGTGTTTACAATTTATGTAAAAACTATTTAAACACCTTTACAGGAACATTTCTTAATTGGATCCAAAATGTTACTATAAACTGAAGTCTACTATCACTTGTGTTAATTTAAAGTAACAAAAATTTTTTTCTGAAAATCTTCCACACTATACTGTAAAAATTTTAAAAGTCATTGTATATTGTAACATTAGTGTAATATAATTCTTGAGTGGATCATAAATTTTCAATCTTAATTATTAAAAATAGCATATTAAATAATTAATGCATTTAATTATCTCTATTTTTAAATGTGAGTATCTGAAGGTCAGCTTAGAAATTTTTGTAATATTAAACAATGCCGTAATCAGATTACAAAAGATTGAAATCAATTTTAAAATAAAATCCAAAGCAACACTTCTGAAATTCCTTGTCGAAGAAAGCATCATTTATCACAACATGCAAATTAGTGCCACTATTTCACTTAATTTTAATACAATTATTAACTCTTTCCGTGTTGTTTGAGACATTCTTTCCTTATCAATCAAGAATATGTCTTTTTTTAACTTCGTGTTCTTAATGATGAATTCAGAATTTTCAATAATAATAATAATCCTGCTTTTACTTTTTGTTTAATTTATACTAATTTATAGAAGTGTATCTTTCAAACTGTGTGAAGCTTTATAATTCACACAACTACATGTCATACAAACAGTCACAGATTTTCGGTCACCAACTTTAGTGATATATTTATTTTATGTTCAAAATTAATTATTGCTGTTATTTGATATTTTGTTTTACAAATTAATAAAGACTATCATAATCAGAGCTACTCATATTATAATTCAGAAAACCTAGTAAATCACCGTGTTGTCTAACTTTAATATTACTTAATAAAATATATATATTTACAATATTTTTTAACATTTTGAAGAATTAGGAATCATTGTATTTTTTAACGATTTATTTGAATGTATGTGTTTAGCTCCAGCAAGTATTCAATGTGTGAACACATTCACCTCTCACTAAGTGACTGTCTTGAGTTTGACATCTCACGCATCTTGATCCTGCATGAGGTGATGAATGTCATGAGAATGAGAATATTGCAGATTTACATCTTTGTAATGAAAATATTTAATGCGATAGAGATTTATAATGAAATGTAGCAAATGAGTCATTAAAATTTTAAAATTAATACATGACACATAATCTCACTTCAGGTTCACACATACTTCGAAATTCTGGTACATATATATTCACATTCCTTTTGTTTATAATTTACCCAGCATAGTTGGTTTTAAATTATTAATTATATTTAATTACTTTTAAAATATTAATAGTTAGTTAAAATTTCTTTAAATTTTTAAATAATTATTTATTTGCAATGTTAAATAGTTATTTTGATTGAAATATAAAATAGCTTGTCTTATGCATATCAGTTTATTTTCAAAAAGGATATGTATGTTAAAATATAGGTAATTTTAGGAGGTTAGAAATGGGTATGAGGTTTGAAATATTTAAATTTCCGATTCTAAGTAAACAAAAGTGATTGCTACATTTGTGGCAATGAAAATCTAATCTTCATGGTTGGTATCAGCTTTTAAAGGAAATTCCGAGCTCTTAAACTCATTCTTCAATTTATCAATAATTTATATCAGATTTTCTCCCGAGTTGTTTACTACTTCAGAAGCAGGCAACTGAAGTGCTCGGAGATCCATCACATCTTTCCCGCATCCATCATTCTCCGAATTAAAGATGAAGGCTTTAGCTACCACAGCCTTTTCTGTCTTGTGTGTTTATGAAACACGATGCTTTTGGAGATTCTTAACGTCAATAATAAAGCTTCTGCGGTTACAGTTAAAAATGGATAGCAAGTCAAAAAGATTCATGAAAGTTAACTAAGTGTGTTCTAGAAGATTGAGACATCCGATAATATGGAATAGGACTGTATCGCCTTCAGGCTAGAAATGAATAGTTTTTCTAAGTTTATATTGGGTAGTATTCAAATTAAATTCAATATTTAAGTATTCTAACATTTGAGTGTGAATAAAGTATCGTTTTAAAGATTATTTCTTAAGTTTCATTCTAATGCAAGAGTTATAAAGTTTGAAAAGTTCTTCTCCAGAATATTATTGAAAATGTTTGCTCAATACATAACTCATATAACTCTAATATAAATACTAAAATTTCGTTCATATAATCCTTTTAAAGTATGAATTTATCACAATTAAAAAAATAGAAATTATATGATAATTTTTTTCTATATTCTTAGAATTTTATATAATTTGTTTCAATTGTGAATAGTTTTAAAATTGAGAAGTGCCTATATATATATACATATATATACATACATACATATATATATATATATATATATATATATATATATATATATATATATATATATATATATATGTATGTATGTATATATATACATATATATACATACATACATATATATATATATATATATATATATATATATATATATATATATATATATATATATATATATATATATATATATATATATATATATATATATATATATATATATATATATATATATATATATATATATATATATATATATATATATATATATATATATATATATATATATATATGTATATATATATATATATATATATATATATATATATATATATATATATATATATATATATATATATATATATATATATATATATATATATATATATATATATATATATATATATATATATATATATATATATATATAAAGAATTTCAAATGAAAAATTTTCAAAAAAATAAGAAAATACCAAAAAACAGTTAAGAATAGTATAATTAAATTAAATTAAATTAAATTAACAATTTTTCAGGGATTAACTGAGATAACTACAACTGCTCATATAAATATAAAATATTTAAAACGATGTATTATTTTAACTGCACTACAATCTGTCATACGTCATATCTGTCTCCCCAAGTCTCCTCTACTTGACTCTGTCTAGAGCAATGGATTGCCATTGTTGACCTACTGAATCCTTAAAATCAGTCTCAACAGAACCATCCCACTTGGTGAGTAGCCTTCATCTTTTTTCACGTTCTCTAAACCCTTTAAAAATTCAATAATTTATTTGTGTTTTATTCGTACCTAAAAATATTTCCTAGCAATCTAATTTGGCTATGCTTTATAATTTTAAAAGTATCTGGAATTTTAAATTTACTTTAGATTTCATTAATATATAGTATTCTGTATACATCATTTGGCTAAACTAGTCCTAAGATTTTTCGAAGTGCTTATCTCTCAAAAATCAGCAACTTATCTATTTTAGATTTGTTAAATGATCAGCACTAGCTGCAGTTTACAAAAGAATTGGTCTAATTAAGGTTTTTTTATAGATTATTTTTTGTTATAATATTCTGATTAGATTGAGTTAAATTAGGTTAAAATGATGAATTAGATTGAGTTAATCAGTTAAAAATATATTCTGTTCAGTTTTGTTATAATGCTATATTTAAAAAAAATATTTAGTTTTAAATTTGCCGTAAAATTCATGAATTCACAAACGACTTCATTGAAATTTGAAGAATTAGAAACTTATTACGAATGGAAATGATAGAAGAAGCCATGGATTATCAACTTGTCTAATGAATGAACATTTTTGTGTTTTGATAGATAGAAATGAAATTGAGTTACTCATTTTTATGAATTCTGAAAAATAGCAGTTTCAGAATTCTTAAATTCGCGGAGTTTCTAAATATATTTTAAGCAAGATAGGCACATTCTTGGAAAAAAGGGAAAACGGTTTGAAAAAGGGGAACTGTTTTTAATGGGAAAATTAGATTTAATGAAAAAGTAAACCAAATTGAATTAGAATTTCAAAATCGACTGATCAACAAAGTCTGCTGTAGCCTGCAACAAAGATAAATTTTTTGCTAACTATGTATTGAATTTACCAATACTAAATTTAAATAATTATCATTATTTAAAAAATAATTAATATTAAATTAAATATTATATTGTTCGATTAAAAATTACCGTAGAAGATTTGATAGTGGTTTGAAGTAGTAAAATGAATCCTTTATGAATTGACCAACCGTAATCTTAATTGTAATCTTAATTACAGAAAGCTTAATACATGGTTTTGTGCTTCTGCTGATAATTAAGTCAATTCCATTTAATTGGGGAAAATATAATGTATCCAATTTGTCTAATAACAGTTCAAATGTCAGTTGTTTCTTGATTGCAAAGAATATT
This sequence comes from Latrodectus hesperus, assembly GCA_037975125.1. Taxonomy (NCBI): domain Eukaryota; kingdom Metazoa; phylum Arthropoda; class Arachnida; order Araneae; family Theridiidae; genus Latrodectus; species Latrodectus hesperus. The sequence continues at coordinate 103,028,601 of CM075851.1, forward strand.
ACATCGATTCCTAATTATTACGTTAGCTTCATAAAATCATAGAAAATTAATATTCCCTCGCTTTGTTTAAAGTTTTTCAAAGATGGCATTTATTTCAAATTGATTACTTGTGAGTTGAAAAAACATTTTCAAGAAATAAATCACATTAGCTATTTGAATGAGTGTCAAAAAGGATTTTTGAATCTCATAAGCTGCAAAACAGTCAAACTGCAGATTCTCTGTCTTCTTTCATTTGAAGAAAGTCAGGCTCATGAATGTTTCCAACAAGAGAAACAACAGGTTTGACAGATTGAATTCAGTATATGGATACTTTTGTTGGATAAAAATGAAGACTAAATTATGATACTGACAGATATTTTATGGCTGCTATGATATAAAAGAATATGTCCTTAGAAAGTAAGTTTAACATTTCTATGTTGAAATTAGTCTTGATTTTCCTCTGTATTGTATTGAATATATAAATATAAGGGCACCATATAATTGTAGTCCCCCCCACACACATTCTTTGAGTTAAAAGGGTACAATTATTGTAAACTAAGCCATTTACACTTTTAATTGAAAGATTTTTATCTTAAAGTATTTTAGCTGTGCAATCCAAAATTTTACAGAATGCTTGCTTCAATAGCCAATTTTATATTATACGAAGTAACAAATTATTTTTTATGCAAAAAGGAAATATTGGTAACGAGAATTATATTATATTACATTACTATTTGGAATGCATATTTCTTTGAAGAGATTTCTAAATTCCTTAAGATTATTTTGAATATACATTTATGCTATAATATGAAATATTAGTTACATAGGTGAATTTATATTTCTTATCATTTCAAATGCGTTTAAATAAAACACAAAAATAGGATAAATGTCTTAAATTCCCATTTTACAAATTCACTTTTTAGTGAAATATTAAAAAAGGAAAATATCTTTGTAGGAAATTTAAATTGAACGCATTACAATGAAGAACATGTAAAGAATAAGTATTCCAAACATAAATCCGCTCACACAGTTTGAGTAGAATAAAATCAAAGTTTTGAAAGTTCTTGCCAAATTATTAAATTTCCATAAAAATAATTGGGTTTGTTTTGAAATGCATAATCATGATATGTATTCACTTTCAACTCAATCTTTTGAATTCTTGAAATTTAAAAATGAAATGTTAAAAATATTTTTATAATTCATCTTAATTCAACATTTTTATCAAAATTTTATTTATTGTTGGAGTTTACTAATATAATTTTTTTAAATTAGCACACAGAGAGAGAGAGAGAGTAAATACTAGCACAGAACTACTATATACTATGCACAGAACTAAAATACAGTACTTATTGTTTTTCTGATATTTATGTCTTATGTCATTCAGTTGTTGAATTTATAATATATATATATATATATATATATATATATATATATATATATATATATATATATATATATATATATATATATATATATATATATATATATATATATATATATATATATATATATATATATATATATACAGGGTGTTGCATATTGAATGGGACGAAAAGAAAACATATTGTGGACGTTGTAATTCATTTATTTAGGAAATTCAAATAATTCAAATTTACCTCAAAATTACAGTTATTCAAGTTTCTACAGGTGTTCAATATGTGGCCCTCCGGTAACACGACAAATGCCTACACGGTAATCAAGCTCCTGCCACACTCTTCCTCTAAGTCCTGAGGATGTGGAGGCACAAGCACTTGTCTTTAACGAAATACCAGAGAAAAAAATCTCAGGGCGTTGGATCTAGGGATCTTGCTGGACAAAGAAGCAATGTCAAATCCTGTGGCTTAGCACGGCCAATCCAGCGATGGGGTGGGCGTTTGTTTAGGAACTCACGTACGTTGTTATTCCAATGTGGTTAAGCAACGTCTTTCTGCAAAATGAAAGCAGGAACAGATTCCTCCAACTGGGAGAGCAACTACTAAGAGAGCATCTCTTGGTAAATGTCCCCATTAATCGATTGTTCCACAAAGAAAATTGACCAAAAGCCCAACTGTTTGTTAAAGCGCAGAAAACGTTAACCTTGGGAGAATCACGCTGAGGTTCTAATATTACATGGACATTTTTCATGTCCCAAAATCGCAAATTATGGCGATTAATTTTGCCACGTAAATGGAACGTGTCTTCATCGGTAAAGACCAGTATATTCTCGAATCCATTCACATCGAGCTTTTCTTGAAATTTCACACAGAAGTCCTTACACAACGATTTGTCAGCACGTTTTAAAGCCTGGATCATCTGATATCTGTACGGTTTGAATTGGAGATACTTTCGTAAAACACGCCACACCATTGTGTGAGGGACATTCAGCTCTGCACCTGCTCGTCGCGATGATTTTGAGGGACGCCGTAAAAACTATTCACGAATTCTTTCAACCCCTTCGGGTTCTGTTGCTTTTCGTCTTGGTCTTTTGTTCTTGCATAAGCAGCCCATATCCTGGAACTGCTTCAACCATTTGTCGATGTTGTGATGATGTGGTGGTTCTTTACAAAATATCACGCGAAAATGTCATTGCACAATGGTGAAGGAAAAGGTTTTGGCATACTTGAAAACACAGGAAGCTTTCTTTTGCATGGAAGCCTTTTTGTTTTGCAGCGCCTATAGTGGCGAATTAGTCATTCGATGTTTTTCCCTGTTGGCAAATAAAACTTGTATAATTGTAGTTGCAGAATAAATTTGCTTCTGCTAAATAAATCCATTACAGCAGTCACACTGCACTATTTTTGTCCCATTAAATATGAAACACCCTATATACCTATATATATATATATATATATATATATATATATATACATACATATATATATATATATATATATATATATATATATATATATATATATATATATATATATATATATATATATATATATATATATATATATATATATATATATATATATATATATATATATATATATATATATATATATTTCATTTCACATATTTTACTTAATTTGCTTTAAAATACACTATTATTTTTATATATTCACGTCAATTTTTTTATCATATTAAATAATCTGTATTTTAATTTATAGTTAAAACACAGTTCCATTCAATATTATATTACATAATTTAAATATAGATAAAATTCAATGTAATTAACTCATTATTTAAAGCATTGTTTCCAACGTTCTATATTTAATAACTAATAATGACATCTTGGTTTACCTATCTAATTTGAAAATTAAAACTTCTTATAATGCTGTCAGTTTTAAAGAGAATTATGAAGAACTTCAAAAGTAATTTACAATTAGCTACAATTTTAGGAATGTATCAAAATTTGTAACTAATTGTAAATAATATTACTATGAAAGTGTCACTGTACTGTATGTGAAATAAAGATATTATTTCATTTTATATCATGTGAGATTTCGCTCACTAATTAAGTAATTTTAATTAAAGTATAACTAAACTACTTTTCCTTGTAAATATTTAATATCACGAAGTTATAAAATTTAGATTTAAGAGAGTCTTGGCATGCTTAAGAAGGAAAATTAAATTAATTTATTATGAGGTTTGTACTTTAGTAGGCATTACGGTTATATTACAGTGTAAATCACATTGTCATAAATTGGCCGTCTCGAAGGGAATGCGAAGTAAAAGAATCCCTCATTTCCTTCGATTCTATTATTTAATTAAAACTTTCCTCTGTATTCTTTTTCCTTTTTCTGGCTTTCATGACGATTATGCTCACTGAATAACTCCTATCGAAACAGCAACATAAGTCAAAACTCATGCATCAGCGGAAATGCAATTAATATTTTATTACCCCTGTCAAACATGCAGAAATTCCAACAAGAGATAAAATTACCCGTGGAGTGGTGTGCCCAGTTTAACAAAGTGTTGCTGCTTCAGCTGCCCACGTCAGATTTATGGCGGTTTCTCAGGTATGCCTTTTCTCTTTTCATCCTATTAATTGGAAGAGAATGACGGAAAAGTTTGAATCTCGTGAGAAAAGGCTGGAATTCCAGCATCTGGGCTACGGACGAGTGTAACCCATTACTAATTTAGGGGCACGTTCTGGGGATTCGGAATGTTTCCAGAGACTTCGATGCCATGTGTGTGACTGGTACAAGGGTGGTGAATCTCGCTGCCGGCACATTCATTGACGGAGGGATAATAAAATTTTAAACCCGTTTGGGAATACCGTAAAAGAGGCTATTAGAATGGGAGGCACAACGTCACGTAAAATATCTAGATAATTTGTTAAACACATCACACATGTTAATTAAGATTTAAGTATTCAGGTCGTGCTGTACGTTAGTTATGAGTTTTGAAACAATGTAAAAAATGATGAATGCAGATACTTTCTTGAACAGAAAATAATATTCAAAGAAAAAAAAAACCCATGAAATTTGAAAATTTCATTCTCTATTGTTGCTTTTTGTCGAGTAATTAATTCCTTCTGATGAATCATATATAGGTTTCAAATCATGATTTTATATGATATACCTGAAAATTTATAATTCTCTCTTCATGAAGATTAAATACTACACTATTTAAATGGCAAGGAAAACATGCTTTTTCTGAATAAATTAAATTAATTATTTAATATATGCATATTTTTGATTACTTGAAAAGTAAAATTTTATTTCATTTTACTTTCAACATTGTAGTAAATATACATCATGTAAACTAGGAATAAATTGTAAGTAAAACTTTGTGTCGATGTTTCTCAGTTTTTGTAACTGCGGAATTAAAAAATATACTGTTGATATACTTTCAGTATTCAGTAATTTGCACTATTACTAGAATTAAAGAAAATTGTCCTCAAAATAGAATTTGAAAATAATATGTTCAATTTCTGTATGTTTACAATATTATAAAATAGTTTGTAATTTGGAGAATTTATAATTTCTGTATATTTCATTCAATAATAATAGATATTGCGGAAATAACAATCTATTAAGCAAAACCTCTTATAATCAGTGTAGTATGTAGTCAGTCTGCAGATGTAAAGCCAGTCTAGAGAAGAAACTGAATTTATTAACAAACTTGTACTTTTATTTAAAGGATTGTATCAAAGATAAACGTTGACGATATATATACAAATATATATATATATATATATATATATATATATATATATATATATATATATATATATATATATATATATATATATATATATAATATTATAAAGCTTTCCATTTCTCATTTCTGAAGATAGGAGAAGTAATCTCAATTTTAGAAATTTTAAATCTTTAAAGAAAGCTTTATAAGAATTTTATATTTTGCATTGAAAGAAATGATTTACTGTAACATTAAGAATTTAACTTTAGCTCTAAGTTTAATATTCATTAGCCGAAGCATCTTGATGATTACTTATCTGGTTGAAACATATGATTATTGAAAAAAATGAAAATTGCTTTTCGATTTTCTGCTTCATTACCATGAAGGTTCATTTTAAACTTTACGTGGTGTTTCATTTTCTTGGCCGTTGAGCATTATAAATAATTCATCTCATTTTTTTAAAATTAGATAATCTGAATTAAGAAACGTTTTAGCATCATACGTGATTTAATGAAATTTCTGCAATTTATGATTAAAGAATTTTTGAATATTAGTTAATGGTGCGTAAATTATTGGTGTAAAAATTTTGCGATCAAAGGAATCAATATGTAAATACACTTTTCCAAGTCAGTAATGAAGTGTTTTTAAATTTAGAAAATGTTTGCTTTTCTGGTTTCGTGGAGAGTTAAGCAGTAATATTTTTTTCAGTGGTTTATAAGATTTATTTCAACACTCTCCGTTTAAATTACTTTTATCTTTGTTTGCAAATAAACTTCATTTTAGATTCTGTAGAACATTTGGTGAACACATTTATCAATCAATCAAATGAGGGAAAGAATAGTGAAAAAATAAAAATATTTAAGGTAAGTGATTACAATTATATTATGTCATTAGTTTAAGTAGAGAATTTAGCACGTTAAGAAGTTGAAAAAGTACAATGTGCTAAAATATGACAACTAAAAATTTGGCTTTTGAACTTTTTACTATTTTAACTATTCTATATATGCACATGATTTAATATCCGTTTTAATGGCATTGAGTATGAATTGAAGAAATTTTTAGACTTTTTTGCTTATTAATCTAGCAAACAGAAGCATGCAAAAAATTTTAAACGTAGAAAACATATCAGATGTTCAATTGAATAGCTACAAAAGTCACATATTTAACTTTAATTGAATATTAAAGCTATTATCTGGAACATTATATATACAAATGAAAAATTTTGCATTTTGACTTGGATATGGGCTTGATTGTCAGATTTATAATTGGAATATCTGACAACATAGGAACAAATGTTGAATCTTATATTTGCTTCAAAAATTGTATAATAAATTTTTACGCAGATTTTGAAATTTGAATTTGAAACAAAAAATTCACCAAAGTTTCACACAGTGAAAATTGGTGAAAACTATTCTTTTTTTATCTGAAAATTATTTAAGTCACTAGTTCGAAGACAGATAAATATTTATATATATATACTCTTAAAACTCTGAGTATTAGAATTACAATTTCAAGATCTAGCCTTACAATTACTGCACAAAACATAATTAATTTCATTCAATTGATAAAAAATTTTATCAATTAAAATAATGATGAGAACGACTTTCTTTTCACTATCAAAATAATTTTTTTATGCATAAAAAATACAGAGTATGAATATGATTTGCCAGCTACAGAATCAATGATATATTTTGCGACTTGCATAATTTTTAAATTAATGCAATTATTTTGATAGGTAAAACAGTTTTTCAAATTTATAACAATTATAATAATTTGATCAAATTAATTTTGATAATAACTTGTCAAAAGTAACATATGTCATATTATATAATAATATTATACCAATACTAGCTTTGTATTATATAATGCATTTTTTATTTTGTGACGATAATAAAAAGCATAGCAAATATTTTAAATAATTTTGTCTAGGTTAACAATAACACTTAAATATGAGTGCTTTAGAAGCATTAAAATAATATTTAATTGACAAATTTTATGTTAATAAGTTTTATGTGATCTATTTTCCAGAGAATTGTATCGAAATAAGATATACCTTCAATTATGATTGAAGGTATTATTTAACTTTAAAAAGAAATTTGTGAAAATTAAACATTAACTCAAAGAACTTGTCTTTATATTTTATTAGGAATTGCTTATATGTTCCCTATTTCTAAAAGTGACAAATAATATAAATATGATATAAAGTTCTTTCAAATGTTACTGATAAATAATATTTTCAAACATAGTGAATAAAAATATTGACCAATTGTTTTTATTTTATATATTTTTTAATTAAAAAATTACTTGATTTTTTTAACTAACCCTTTCTTTTAAAAAACTGAAGTTAGTTTTAAATAAAGGCATAATAAATTAAAAACACTTTAAATTAATGTCTATTTTAGTGAAAATTTCAATATAATAAATTTACATACTTTAATTACTTAATAAAACAATTTACTCTGGAAATTTTTTTATTTAATTATAAGATTGATAAATATATGCTTACTTTCCATGGGTAAATAGATTATTATTTAATAAGTAAAAGTTTAAATTAGGTTTTTATTCATAACATAAATCTATTATCAAATTTGTATTTTTAATGGAAATAATTTAATTGATGATTTACAAAAATTTGTTATTTTTAATAATTATTTAAAATCTATGAAAACATACAACTAGTACTTCCTTAAATTAAAAATACTTAATCATTAACAAATCAGCCAATTTGAAGTGATATATCATTTACATTAAAGAGAATAATTTAATTCTCAAATATTATTTGGTAATATATTCCTTCAATATGCAAATTTGAAATGTGCAAATGTGTGTAATTGTATTTTTAAAAATTATTTAGAATTATAAAATCTATTGAAATAAATATTTGAGAAAGCAATTCAATATTTAAACAATGGAAACTATCCTTATTAATAAGATGAAATAATTTACAGATTTGTTAATTGCATTAAATAATTAAATAATTTTAAAATTTTAATAATTTATTCATTGTTTATTCAGCAGTAAATATAAAAATAAAATGGGATAAATTACCATGTAGATAACTGAATTTAAAATAATTTTGTGTACAGAAAAGTTAATGAATGTCTAAAGGAAAGTTAGTGAAATTAATGAAGATTAATAAAGGATTTATATAAAGGAAGATCATATTTAATGGAAATATCTTGTAATGAGTTTTCTTAACATTCTCTTCGAGAATTTTTGTTATAAATAATAAACATATTATATGCATGATAAATTTCCTTAAAGCCTTTTTTTTAGGCTGTAACAAATTATGAGTAATTTCAAATCAAATGTTCATAAAACTAAATTGGTTGTATAGATGTATCTCTGAAGGAACATCATATGTATAAGATTAAAATTTAGGCCTTTATATTGACTTTATGCTAATATGCAAATTTATTCAACAGCATTGCAAAAAGTAGTCGATTATTTTTAATTCCCTCATTTCCAACATTTATATTTATTTTACTGTTTTATTACTTTCACAATGTTATATTCTTATTTAAATTATTCACAGTTGAATTAGAAAATTATTCAGTTCATTAAATATAATTATTAAGTAATTTAATGTAAAATAGTGTTAGAGAAAATTATTTTTAGTTTTCCTTAATATGGATTAAAATACATGGATTGAAATGTTAAATAAATTTATCAATTGGAATATTGATAACCTTTATTAAAATACAGTTTAAATCAAATTCTGAGTTCTAAAACTAATATCAATAATAATATTATGTATTAAATTTCACAAATTGAAATGGAAAACATAAAGAATTAAATATTTTAAAATAATTAAAAGCTAGTATTTTTATATGAGAAAGTAAAAAATTATAGAAGTCAGGTATTTGTGTATTTGATTATACTAAATTGGATAAAAAAATAAATTTATGTGTGTGCATATTAATAATTTCTCAATATTTTAGAATTTTTCAAAAATAACTAGTTATTTTCGATAGAAAATAACTAGTTATTTTCTGATCAAAGAATAACTAGTTATTTTTGATTTGAAAGATTTGAAGTTAATAGAATTTTGCTTGATTCATCTTTCAATATATTCACCAAAAATAAAAAGATATAGAATGTTAGATGCGTGCACTCCGACAAATGAAACAATACTTTTATCTAAGTTAAAATACTGATTCCAGCATTGTATTTTCCAACTTTAGATTTCTCTCAGTTAATGAGCTGTAAAATTAGAATGACGAAGATGAAGTCTTCGTAATTGTTCTTCTGAATTTCTCGTTTAAATGAAGGACAATTAGTCATCGGATAATTATTATATGTTTCATTTATAACATGGGCATCCCTATTACTGATTTCAGCTATTTTAAGTTAAGATTATTTCATTTTAAAATTTCTTTCGTTGAAAATAACTGAAAAAGTTCTCATTCGCAATTTTAGTTTTTATATATACTTGTTATAAGAAGTTCTATAATTTAAAAAAAATTTAGGAACATTAAATAAATGAATATGTCAATAATAATACAAATGATATCATATTGATAAGTAAAATATCAATCTTATGTTAGCAATTATAATTATTACACTCAAATATAATTATTATTAAATCAATAATTTAGTTTAATCCATATTAGTTATTTTAAATTGCTAAATGTAATATGAAATAAACATATTTATTAAATTTTATTAGTACTAATAGTATAATCTAAAATGTTTTTGATAGGTAATATGAGAAATAATAAATATTTAATCTAAGTTTGTTTAATACACACACAGATGTTTATGAATTCATTAAGACTTCTATTTATTAAGGAATTTATGAACGTGATTTTATATATTAACACATTTTTTTTACAAAATATAGTTTATAAATTACTTATAATATTAAAAACGATCAGTATAAAACATAGATTATCTCTAAGAATTAAGAAATATATGAACGTAATTTGTAAATTTTTTCTTTCTTTTTTAATAATAAAATAAAAAAACTTGAAAATACTGAGATTTGCATATTATCGACATTTTTTCAAATAACGATTAAAGAGCTGATGAGTTTAAAATACGTTCAGGGGCATGATAAATGATGGTAAAAAATTGGATGGGAAAGTTTGATATCCGAAAAAATATTACTTTCTTAATGAGGCAATTTAAGGATGTGATAAAACTTTCATAATAATTGAAGTCACCATACTTTTCATGCATTATGGTGGTTATTAGTTTTTAAAATTCACAAAATAATCTTATGACGTTTTATGTGATAAAATTACAGTTTTATTAATCCCTCATCAATATATCCCAAAGCATGTAATTCAAATAATTAATTTATTTTTTCAGTACACAAAAACTTCGTATTCTTAAAATATTCAGAGTTTAAGTGATTATTATGTAATATTAATTAGTGATTATATGCATTTTAAAATTTCCTTTGAAAGCTAAAGTTGAAGAAAAATATTCCATTGTTACGCAGTCTCTTATTTTAAATAATAAAAGAAATTTATATATATAATAAAGCTTATTCTTATCCAACGGTGTATAATTTATTTCATATTTAAGTATTAATTTTAATATGTAAATTTTTATGTGATATGGTTGTTATATGAAAAATTTTTTTAAATTAATTATATTAAATTTATTAATATGAAAAATTATATCTAAACTTTCTCACAATGGAACAATAATAATTTAAATATTGCTGTTGTTAAAAGTATATTTTTTATTATAAATTACTTTTAAAAATATTTTTATCATAAAAATATGATTATTTTACATGTAAATTTTTAGTATTATTTTGTTATAATCTTTCATCTGAAATGATTTTACATATTAATTAAAAATGTTAAAAAAATATATTGTTATGTACATTTAATATTATTTTAATTAATGTGTGACTTGGACGTTGTTTACATTTTTTAAACTGCACGGAGAGAAAATTTTAATTTATTTGATTTTATTCATTGGCCATGTATTTGTACTTAAAAACTTTATTGGCTTATAAAATAGCCAAAATATTCAATGTTGTTTTTATATAAACACCACATATTTGATAACTATTTTTATAATACTAGAAATGTTTATTCGCTTGCCTTCTTTCGTGTCATAACATATTTTGATTGGACTCTATGGAAGCTGCAAAAACAAACGTAAAAATTACTTACAGTTCATGTCAACTGTAACGGCTGCCACCGCTGGCTGAGAAAAGTTATTGTTGGATGCTTGACAAGTGAATACAGCCATTAGATCGTGACGTTTCAGTGAGAGGATCTCTAGTTCATTCCTCACCACACCATGAGGTGTCACTGTGTATGTGTCATCCAGTAATACTGATTCTCTCCACCACGTGACAGATGGGAGTGGTTTGCCTAATAGAAAGATTACAAAATTTAGCCGTATGTCAGTACCACATGCAATATTTATAAGCGCCATCATCATTGAGTTTATTTATACAATAAAATGAAGCGCTTACTTTAAATTTGAATGGAAATAAGAAAAAAATGAATTGTTGAATGCTGAAAGCATTTATGAGGTAACGTAAGTGTGTTTTCAATGACATTATGTTGATTTCTACAGGAAAAGCACATAGTAATCAAGAGTAAGTTTATTAATTCAAAATAAGACTATGATAAGTGTTATTTAGAACAAAAGTACCAGTTCTTATATCATATTAAGGAAAAGAAAAATTAAATTTTCAATTTGTTAACGATACTTTTTAAAATAAAAAATAATAAATATACAAGTACAATTGAATTCTTTTATTCAGTTTGTAATGATATAATCTGAGTTTTAAAAAGAATAGTGTGAAGATTTATTAAACATTATTTAACCAAAAATTCTTTAAATTATCAAGGACATGTCTGCACTGTATGACATGCATCTGATGTGTTCTATAATTTAAAATAAAAAATGCTTTATTTTTAAAAGATAAAACACCTTATATACCTGTAAGAATAAAGATTTATAAGGATAACATTTTAAAAATAATGCTATCTTTATTAAATACATTCATTTTTAATTAAAAAATTATAATTTACCTGTTCATTATTATACGCACATGATAAAAATGAATTAAATTAAATATATTTCACTTTTTTAGTTATTTAAATAAACATTGAAAATTTATGGATCATTTTTACAGAATAAACATGATAAAAATCTTTTTGATATAATTTATGTATATTTAAATGTAGTTAAAATTAAATATATTTCATAAGATTTAATCCCAACTCATACATGTTCATTAATAGAATATATGCATACATTCCTTGCAAATTTCAATACCTTAGATATATATACTTTACAAATATTTCAATGTGATCATAGCATTTTTTAATCACACTGATCAAATAAAATATGAAAATCAAGAAACGTGCGCGTGCTGAGCAAATCCAAATTATAACTTCTCTTTGAAATAAATTTTCTAATCTTGCGTCACTGTTGTTGAGTACAAAAATAATAAGTAGATTGATACTGTTTTTCTTATGATATCATAAATGAAATTGTGTCCATTATTTTACTAATTATTTGTAATGTATCAAGTAGCTTCATAAGACGTTAATTTATTTGCGAAAATTGGATTTGAAAATATTTCTGATTTAACGATACTGCAAAACATTATATTATATACATACATAACCCTGTATGCCTTCTTAATATAAAAATGCAACATAATCACAAAATTAATATACACTGTTCTAAAAAAGAATTAGACATTTAAATTTTCTAAAAATACAATATTAATTATATTTTATTAGATTTATTTGTATAAACCAATACTTTTCTTAATTCTTAATAGTGTAACCGAAATCGAGCACAAATCTTCAATCTGCATTGTGTTCAAATATGTTACATTGAGAAAAAATAGATGTTATAAAATTTGATACTTTGGTTCAGGTATGCAAAATGATCTTTCTATACTTTGAATTCAAGCAATTTATTTGGGTTTTTATGACTCAAATTTTATGAAAGTGTCTATATTTTACTTTTGATTTTTTTCAATTATAGAAAAAATTTCAGTTAATTTTATTTGTATATATATATATATACATTGTATTCATACATAATTTAAATTAAATACGCATTATATATATATTTAATTTACATTTTATATGAATACAATATTTATATTAAATACAAATAAAGTTAACAGAAATAGAATTAATACATATATATGTATATATTTTATCTATAAATATGTATTTAATACAAATTTCAGCAAATTATTTTGATAACTTTCGTATAGCCATTTAAAAAGCAATTATAAATTTAAGATTCTTCATATTTAATCGACAGATGTATATATAATACTTTTGGTGTTAAACTTCTGATAGTTAAAAAAGTATAAAATAATAACGTTTTAAAGTCTTAAAGCAGAAAAGATACTTTTTTAATGCTTGTTATATTCCCTAACTTTAAGGTAATCAATTTGTGTAATTAAATATTTACATTAGAATATTAAATATTCAGTTAAAAACAGATTAATATTTACAAACAATCAAACATAAATTGCAAACTGCATTTTTGTCTCATTTTAATGATTTCTGTATTAATCTATATTCATATAAGCTCCATCTACATGCATTTAAAATAACTTGAAATTAAAGAATAAGTGTTATAAGTTATTCAGAAAACAAGATTTTGAAATTTTTCTATGGTTAAAACATGAAAACGGAAGCAAAGAAAAGCAAAAGTGTCACAAAAATTTCTTATAAGATTTGAATCTTTAAGTTCTTAATAAATTTCGATGACTGCTGTTTTGTGTGATAAGAAATTAAATTATACTTTCTATATCAAATTATACTTTACTAGGTGTTATATTAGCATGTAAAAATATTTTTTATTTATAATTTAAAAAATCTCGAAGGAAAATTGTTTACAAGTATTATATATCCCTGGAATTGTTTTACTAAATGTGCGTTTGAAGAATTTTATTGTTTTACATTATTTTTTTTCTATTAAAAGTATGCTTAAATTTAATTGATTTATAACTACACAATATTTTTATTTTTATTAAAAATATCTTTTCCTGTTATTAAGTATATGATTATGAGAATTATGGATATTAAATCAATGTGTAATTAAATATTGTTTTTCAAATAATGTGTACAAACTTTATATATTTTGAATGTAATATTTATTTCATACTTAAGACAAAGAGAAATTAATACTTAACGACATATTTTATCAAAAAAATAGAATAACTTTATAAAATGTCGAAAACTTTATAAAATACACTTTATAAAATGTCGATAAAATTATATTTAAAAATAAAATCGTTTTCTTCTTTTTCTGCCTTTTTGTAATTATATTTATTGTGATGGATATTTTTAAATAATGGCTTTATTAATTATTAAAGAATTGCTTTTAACTGGGTATTTTCTAATGTTTTAAGTTATATAAGCATTTCTTCAGTATTAAATTTACATTAAAAACATTTTCAATCAAACAAAAGAAGTGTACTATATGTGGTTAAGATGGAAGAAAAAATGATTGGAATGGAAACAACTAAAATATATACAACAATTTTTGTTTCTGAAATGCGTTGATCATTCTATCGTCTTCTTTTTTTAGTGAAAAACCATCAAAGAAGATCGTGGTAAAAGCTTTCCAAATACCAAAAATGATGAAGTCATATCCTCCATCTATCTATCGCCACACTTCTAAAAGATGTCAGATGGTAGCCTTCTTTTGCCTGTAACGATTCTCCGTTTTGAGGGTGCATGGGTTTTCTATCTATCCATCGTTCAGAAAAGGGAAGAGAAAAAGTGCAATTTTCACAAAATGGTAAAAGAGAAGGTTGGCGATTGTGGAAATGCATCCAGTTCTTTGTGCTCAAAGTTGAAAGTAAGGGAGTGATGGATGATTTATATATTTAAGAGGTATGTGCGTGAAGCATGTTCTTACATAAGTGCATTTTGCGTGAATGCTGAAAGAATTGATTTATAGTGGAGGTTACCAAGTGAACAGAGGACAAACGCATTTGTCGTGGGTGTTAAAGAAAAGGATTTTTTTAAGAAGGATTTTCATGGAAATTAATATTAGTTTAAATTGCTATTATTTAAGTTCTATGTACGTCTGCGGGAAATTTGATTTTACTTCGGTAGTCAACTCTTGTATTAACTTTTTTCATTCCTTTACCTGTGTGGGATCTGTTTGAGTTTTCAATACTTTTTTAAGTAATTTCAAAAAATGAATTCAAGAAAAATGCACTTGGTCGATCTATAATCAAACTTTATTGGTGGTATATGATTAAATATTTATAGGGTAAACAAAAAATTCAAATTTATAAAAGCCTTTTGAAACAAAAATGAATACAAAAGTTTGCTTCGATCAACGCAATTCAACTTCAAAGAATTGATTTCACACACAAATTGAGACAAATAAATTATAATTTAATTTTTACAGATTGTAAATTGCTTTACATATATTTCAGCAAATAATTAATTTTCTAA
Organism: Latrodectus hesperus; assembly: GCA_037975125.1. Classification (NCBI taxonomy): domain Eukaryota; kingdom Metazoa; phylum Arthropoda; class Arachnida; order Araneae; family Theridiidae; genus Latrodectus; species Latrodectus hesperus. The sequence continues at coordinate 103,044,074 of CM075851.1, forward strand.
AAGCAGTTAAAATGTACGCTTATTTTAGCTCACAACAATAGCTTCAATCAATAATGTTTTGTTCAAACATTATTGTTGTATTGTAATTTCTAATAAAACTGGTTTTATACATGTGCTAAAAAATTTATTATTTTTAGAAAATGTCACATAAATACACTAATATTTATCTTCGCAGAATTAAGTAGGGAATAGAAAAATTTTGTATTTTTTTATAAAATTTAACCTAAAGAAAACCCGCAATTTATTTGGCATTTGTCGTCTTAGGTCATGAAATACCAATTAACAGAGCAATGTAATGAATTTCGTAAGTTTAGAAAATTGTTGAGTTATAGTATAGCATAAAAATACAATACTACACATTAATAAATTATTAATTAGTTTTACACTATTAAAACTAATTAATAATTTATAATTATTATTAATTAAAATAGAAAAAAATTGTTTATCTGAATATGAGAAAATAAAATTGTCAAATTACCTTTCATTGATAACTAATAGTACCGTCTTCCAATGATAGTAAAATACAGAAATATTAATTAGTTCAAAAGATTTTTCTAATACTTTTTAACTTAATTACATTTTAAGTTATGTCTTACCCCGTGTAAGATTAGTAATATATAAATATGAAAGTGAAATTATTACTCTTAGCTATTTTTTTTGCACATGATATATATATTATACTTGATTATTTTTCAAAATTGTCATATATTATCACATAAAAATGTTTATTTTTCTCTTAAGCTTTAAATACGGTTTAAAAAAACATGGTGTAGAATTAATTATGAGAATGTATGAAATATAAGTAATTTATAATGTATGAAATATTGTATCTACGTTTAAAAAACGTTTTTCTCAAGAAGAAATTTAAGTGTCATGAAAAATCAGGAAATTAAATAACAATAGAATTTTAAGTTTTTAACTACATGAAAATAATTTTCAAATTTCCATTAAGTTTAAACTTATAAATACTATAAATTTTAAACTTCTATTGTTCCTATTTCTTTTAGTGGAAGCAAAAATGATCCAAACTAATTAGTTCAAAGAGAATGAAAACTACTTTTTACTTCAATTTTTGTGAGCATTCATACACGCAAGAATGTGCTGTTGATATTTATTAATTTCTGATAGCAACTTGATATTTTGTTGAAAATATATATTTAATCGTTGCAATATGGACATATTTCCATTAATTAAATAAATAAATAATACCCTTAAAATATAGAATTAAATACAAGAAGTTAAACTTCTGCTAAATTAAATGCTAATGTCAAATTATGCGAGAAAGGCAGACACGAGTAATATGTAAACTGCATTAAATTAATAAAAATAGTTATCAGGTAATCTTGGTTTATTTTCTTATTTTGGTTCGTATTTAATTTTCGTATTAAATTCGTATAAATTAAGTAAATATTTTGTTTCGTAACCTTTATTCAAATTTGGGTTATTATATTAATTCCTATCAAAGGAATTTCATTACTGCATATAATGAAAACATTGCATAAATTAATCAATGGAGAAAATTGACTTACATTTTGTAATGTGATTTTTGTTTGATATAATGCATAATTCTGTCAGTATTAATTTATTCCTTAAATCAAGTATATTCTTAAAGATTGAAGGATGCCTTTAATTATTTTAAGAGATATATTATAAAGAGTAATTCATTAAATTTTGGAGAGCTCTTGAATGAAGGAGGAATATTATTAAACTATCTGAACCATAATTATATAAAATTATTGAATATAGATAAAGCTGCTGTCGGCTGTTTGTTGTGAAAAGTATTAGGAATTTTAACTCATGGTAAACTTACACATGCAATCGAGAATTACTGTACAATTATGAATTATTTTAATAGTAATCATCAAAAATATATGTTAAGTAATGTAAAGAGTTTTTTAATTATAATATGATATGATTTTTTTATTATTATATAATTTATTATGTTTTTCTTTTTTGACATAAGGCATCATTTAATGGAATTTATTATTTAATTTTAAAATAATTGATAAAATTTGATTTATTAGCATTAAATTACTGCATTGAAATTAGAATTATAAATAGATTATATCTTATGCATTTCTTATCATATTAATTAAAAAGTGTTTCACTCTTTGACGTTAGGAAATAGTAACAAGTATAAATTTATATTATTTTAAGTTATAAGCAAGCATTTTCCAAAATATTTCTTAACTGTAAGCTCTACTAATGATTCACATAGAATTCTGATATTTTTATAAATATATTTAAAGTATAATATGTGCAATTTTAAAATAATAATAAATAAATACTCTTTTTCCATGAAATAATTGTGAATACAATTATTAATTATCATAAAATACGTTATGTATGAATGCATTAACTGAATTTATTTTTGATTATTTCATTTTTTACTATAAGACATTTTTAAACCTTAATAATGTGCTTTATAGAGATTTAAATAAAACCATTCTGACTGAGAAAACTTGTTTTCGAGATTTGCATATCTTTAAATTATTTCAGCAAATAAAGCAAACTGAGCAATTTATCTAATATTCAATAGGAGTGTTTTCACCATTTGTATAAAATAACCGTATTTTTCTATTCAAATTGATGATATAGCTACCTTTCTGCATTTGAATTGGCTTACTATCCATTATTTGTTCCCCCTATTACATTTATTGTTAGACAAAATAATTTTAAACAGCAAATAAATTGAATTTTCTTGAAGTTAATGTATTGCTTTTGAAAAGTTTCGATCATTATTAACTGGAATATAAAGAAACTCTTCCCAAAATTTAATGGAATATTTTTTCTCAAACTTTTTAAAAGTGATTGCCTTTTAAACTTTGTTTTTTGAATAAAATATGGTTTATTTACAGGAATTTTTTCCAAGTAAAAAAAGCTTAAGGCATTCTTTCGAATAACATTTTAACTAAAATGTGTTTTATAGTTTGATGTCGATTTGACTGTTAAGATGAAAGATCATATACATGGGCAATTACTACATAGAAGTATTTCTTTGAAATCTTTATTATTCAAAACTTAAAATATTTACTTTCGTTAGAGAAAATCTTGTTACTTGTATATTTAATTAAAGATAAATAGAAGATCATCACACCTAAAAATATTTTTAAATTTGAAAAGCAAAAATGTTGGTGTTTAGGATTTATTAGTAAATATTTATTCTAAAAAATATATCTAAATTACAAATGAAAGCTAATTTATGCAATAACAGAATTCAAATATGAAATGTAGAAATACAGAGTATAATATTTCTTCAAGTAATAATTTAGTTATATTCATTTAGTTACAAATGAAAACATTTAATTCTCTTTTTTGATTTTCTAATTATTAAATGCATATACATTTTTTAAATTTTACTTTAAACTTATTGTATTGTTTAAAATATGTGTTCTATATAAATATGGAAATTAGGATAAAACTTCAATACTTTAGATTCACAGAAAGATATTATAATATGTTCACAAAGAATCGAAAACTTTATTATCAAACAATAAATATTATTCATAAGAAATGTTTTGAAATAAATAGTATTTACTAATTACCTCTTAAAGTATAAAATCGCTTTTCCAATTATTACGAAAATGTATTGTATAAATATTTAGATGTATTCAAATTTAGATGTACGAATGCAATTAATTTGGAAAAGAAAATAAGTAAAATTACATTAAAAAATAAGTGGGAAAAACATTTGCAAAAATGAAAATGAAAGTATGTCAACCTCAATATCTTTTTATAAACGTAAAAAATAATTGTTTGGCGTAATTTCAGCTTAATACTTACAAATCAATTGCGTATTTATACAATAGTGATCGATTTGTTATGCACTGAATGAAAATAAATCATAATGTTTACAATTGACGGCTAAAAATAAAAATATATTCATGGTTCTGGAGAGTCATTTGTCAACATAACATTGTATTTTTATAGATAAGCATGGAATGGATAAGCATATTCCTATAGATACAAATGATATCGAACCTGACAGATGTTATAAAAGCTTGAGGTATAATCATTGTTAATTAGATAAATAATGTATAGAAGTAGAGCATAATTTTTGTGTGGCATGTTTCATTCAAGAAGAACATACATGAAACGTTATCATTGGGCTGTAATTTAATATTCTGATTTATTCTAAGATAATTTAGGATATCAATTCAGTTTCTATGTTTATATCGGAAAATAAATTGTCTAATACATTATAAAAATAAATAATGTATGTATTGGATTTTCGTCACGCAGAACTAATTTAACCACACATTTCTGAAATGTATGTACAAATGTAATAAACATCGTTAAGTAGGTTTTATATATTTTTGATTTACAGTTGTCTTTTAAATTAATTCGTGATTTAGGTTGACAAACATTTCAAGTAATTTTTCTATATATTTATAGATAAATATAAAAGAGGATTGTATTAAGATTTCTTTTATTATGCATAAAGAAAAACTTGTAGCTAAATCAGGTGATTGTCACTAGATTTTATTAATGTATTCAAATAAAATTAAGCTTATATCAAACATATACACTGCTGGACAATTGCTAAGGACGGATAGCACTATCATCCATAGCAACCACAAAACAAAAGGAAGCAAAATGTTTAAAATTAGAATAAGTGCGGGATATATAGTAAGAAGAATTATGCGTATGCAAATTTTTTTTTCACGCCTGTTCATCACGTGATAGCGTTCATAAGAACTTTAAAGGTTTTGACGCGTGTGGACAGTTGTTGTTTCAAGTCAAAGTTTTACAGGAAAGATTTAATAGACGAGCTTGGTTATCTAGAGTATCTAAGTTCTTGTTCATGACGAACATAAGGCGTGCGTACTATTCTCAGATGAGAGAAGGTTCAGTCTGTCATTGGATTGTAGACGCCAACTGATCTGGCACGAGAGTAGTACTGCTTATCGTCCAGAAAATATCCAGGAAACGGACCGATATCCGACATACAGTCTCATGGTGTGGGCCGGCATCATGATCAATGGCCGCATGGTCCTACATGTGATTGCAAATGGGACTATGACGGGCCAATGATACATTAATGTTCTACTTCCTCATGTTCGTCTTCTCCGTGGTGCTGTCGGTGATAAATTTGTTTTTATATGGACGACAACGCAACATGTCATCGAACTCTCGCTGTTCAGGATTGTCTAGACAGCGAGGGTATTCAACGTTTCGTATGGCCATCACGTTCTCTAGATCTAAATCCCATTGAAAATTTATGGGATGCTTTGGGGAGGCAAGTTGCTGGTCGAAACTATCCTCGGACAAACAAGAAAACCTTTATCCATGCACTCCCAGAGGAATGGGATAAATTGCCTCAACAGCTGCTGGATAATGTTGTGCAAAGTATGATACGACGTGCGGAATATTGCATCACACTCCACGGTGGACATATCCCGTACTGATACCTTTCTTCAAGGTGCCTGCTGACTTTTAGATGCATTGTTCCATTTTTCCGTATGCAGCATCAAATGAACATTGTTTTCTTTCAGATGTTTCACAGCTTTTGTACTTTCCAGAACAATAAATATTCTTTATTCTAATGTCTGAACAGTGTGGCAACTATATTTAATCCTACAAGGCCACATGTCTCTCTTAATGCTATGCTATATTGCAATTTGTGATCCGTCCTTAGCAAATGTCAGGAGTGTATAATGTAAATGGTTTTATGTGATTATCCATGTATCATTTCAATGAATGTTATTGTTGTACGATATAATAGATAGAGATAGTTGAAAAATGTATTCAATTTTTTTAAAATTTACGTCAAAGAACACACAAGTTTTAGGATAAAATTTCAGCGGCAATAAAAATTTATTAACTGTATACATTTCAAGAGTAATTAAAAGATTATAGATTAACAAAAATTAAGAGACTATGCATTTAAGAAATTTTTTATATGAGTCTTATGTGTAGATTACAGTTGCTGTTGCGAGGCTGTTATACAAATAATTTTAGTGGCTAAATTGGAATAAATACAGCATTTTACTATGGAGACATTAATTAAAAGTAACTCGTCCTCATATGTGTTATGTTATTGGAAGGATGTAATTTGTAACTTCACTGAAAAATTATTATTTGTGAAAAATATCAAAAACATAATTATAACTGAGTAACACTACCGAAATTTCATATTTTGGGGCAATTTAACTGATCTGCTTATTGCAGGGACAGTAAGAAATTGTTTCTTTAAGATATGGGTAGCCAAATAGATAAAAATGTTTAAAAATCTTCATCTATTTGGCTGTAACATTCATCATTTTTCTCTGATTATGTAAGTTATTGAACGTTTACCGTATACTACCTTTAAGAATGTTTTTATCGTCATTTGTATTGAAGAGAATCAACAGAAAAAACTCAGAATTTCTTAAGAAACATTAGAAAGTGTTGGAAATGTGGAACGCAGAAATGTTATAGCCATCATTTTCTATTAAATCTTGGATTGGATAAAATCTGGTCTTTCTATTCAAAAAATAAAAAAAAACAATCCTACCATTAGACCATAATAAATACAGGTATTAAAAATTCTCGAGGAGCAAAACTTTCTTTATATTTCATGTAGAAACATTATAACAGTTAGACTTATTATTGAAAGCAAACCTTCTTAAAACTTTATAATTGTATTGGTGTGATCACGCCACGCATATATTACTGTAATATGTACATGTTCAACAACTAATTCATTGTACCATTATTATCAATTTTTTCTTTATCCCCAAAGCAAGCTTTCATTCATGCAAATTTTATATAAATTGTGATTCATATAATTCTATTTAATATTGACTATATATTACTTAATACTTGGGTTAATAATTATTTTAATGCTCATAATGATATGTGCATACTTCATGTTGCTTTTTAACTGTGTTAAATCTTTCATTTTTCATTTTTCAGGATAATGATTGGTAATGATAGTAATTATCTGAATTAAATGTTTATCATTATATTGAGAATACCATTCATACATAGCCCACTCTAAAAATTTGTTAGAAAATTGTAGATAAATTTAGTGTGAAATTTCTGTTCATGGAGGAAAATTAAATATAGCCAATTAGTGTGTGTAAATTAAAATATTTTATTTTCATTTATTGTGTATACGTATATCGCTTTAAGAAATTACAGAAATTGTTATACTAACAATGCAATAAAACAATTTTTGCTAATGAAATACAAAAAATATAAAATATTTACATTTTTAGAGAAATATGAACAAGCAAAATTTAAATGAGAATCTTTAAATTAAAATTATGATGCCTTGTAATTATTAAGCATAGATCAGTAAACCTAATAGAACGATTTTTTGTCGCTTTCAATTTTATGATTACTGTGAAAATACATGAACTTATTTTGATCAAAAAGTACTTAAGTAATATTTCGATTAATTGCTTTAATATGTTCCGAGTGATATACTTAGAATAATCAATCCAGCAATGTCTCGAGGAATTATTTTTGAAAACTATTTCTTTTGAATTAAAAGAAAAAGTTTTCGTTGTTGACAAATTTGATTATTATTAATTTCCTGATCACGAGATAATGTATTTCAAAATGTAATAAAAATAAAAATCTTTCAAAATATTATAACAATATATCAATAGCATCATTTCTTCAATGGAAACTAGTATTCCACTGCAAAAAGCTTTCATTAATTATGTACCTGTATGAAAAGTTTTAAACTCTTTTAATTGTTATTCCAAGTTTTTAGATTGATGGAATAAGAATATTTTTAATGAGCATCTTTAAATTTTCATTGAATAAATATTTACGACGACAATGTTTTCTTAACTGTTTTCTTCTAATTTTACTTAATAGTAAATAATTTAAAAATCCTTTCATTCTTAAAATATTTATTTTCTATCATTAAATGTTTTATAGATTCATTTAATATATATATGAAATTAAGAAACACTCATTTTTAAAAAATAATTCATAAAACTTAAATGAACAATATTATATAGAAATTCATAATTTTTAAATGAATTCACTTTAAATATAGTTAAATGTTTCAATAGTTAATTATAGTTAAATTATAGTTATTCAATAGTTGCCAAGTTATTCAGTTAATAGTAAATAGTTATAGTTATAGTTAATAGTTATTCACAATAATTGCGTGCCATTAATCTTTATTAATTTGTAATATTTTCATCTTTTCTGATTTAATGTGAATTTGTAATATTTATTTACTTGGATATTGAAAAATTAAAAATTATTGATTGATTTTGATAATTATTTTTGTTTATGTCTGCGTTTTTTTAACAATTAAAGATCATTTTGTAATTTAACACAGAAAAGAAGAATTAAAAATAATTATACAAGTTAGAAGATTCCAGGAAGAATTGGCAGATAAATTTAATTGCATGCCAAACTTTTCAGGAAAAGGTGTGATTTCATCATAAATAATTTTAATCAAAATATAACTTTAATGAATAATTTGCATAAAAGTTTAATATTCTCTTAAAGATACCAGTGTGAACCTTTTTAAAAATAAAATATTATCTTTACTAAAAACTTTTCAATGAAATAAATTTTCTTTCTTATTTAAATCTTTAAAATAATGTATTATACATTTTTTATGTGTGCTTTAATATATATAAGAAAAGCATCCAATTCCGTTAAACTATACTTATTATCTTGAGAAGAATTTCAATAAACGTATTCTTCATTATAATCGTAGATGAATAGATAGTAAAAAATCCAAAAAATTAAAAAAATGCAATAATTGTTTTTTTTGTAAATAAACATTTATGTGCCTAAATTTAAAATATTTACTCTGTGTGTGATGATAGTATTATTTATTAAAATAAAAGAAACTTTTTTAAAAGGTATACGCTAAAAATAAAATAAGGTTCTCTTTCATTAAAACCTGTCATTTTCATTGTAATATGAATCTTTGTTTGTCATCGGATATTAAATAAACCTTAGTATCTTATATTGTTGTATGAATTTTCAGTAAAAACCAATATTTAGAGAAGCAGATAAAAGTTTTACGAAAATGTGTAAAGTTATAAATTAATTTTAAATATACGAACATACATTTAAAAAATTGAAAAATGAAAAGCAAATAGGTTATTTTTATTTGAAACATGTTTATAATAAAGTTAAACGTGTAACTTAAATTTCAGAAATTATTAATACTTGAATGAATATTAAACATATTTGTCAATATATCATTTGTTTGTTTACTATTTTTATGAACAACTATTTTTTATTCAATTTCTTTTAAAAAATTTTAAATTTAATAAAATGAATTTAATGGATATTAAAACGAAATTCAGTGTTCTCACAAAACATTCTCTTTTCTTTTTGATCTTAATATATTTTTATTATATTCTATTGAGAAAAATATACGTTTGCAGATTTATATACATCTAAAAATTTATTTCTAAAACTTGAGCAGTATTTCTAACAATATTTCCTACACTGATATGAAAAATAAACGACTTTTTTCAAAAAATAACTCCAAAGAATTTCATATTTTTTGAAAAATGTCTGAGTTTTGATAACCTAGGGTAGGTTTAAACTTTTTAATCTACACTTTGAAATTTTTAATACTTTTAATGCATTTCGCACATCTTTGGTATTTTTTATCTTAGGAAAATATTTTGAAAAAGTATATATTTTTTGCCTTTTGCTAAGGTATAATAAATACTGACACACACATATAATAAATATTAAATAAATCTATTTATAGAGAAAAATTCTTTTGCAAAAATATAAAGATATTAGTCTCTTTATTATATTTGTATTAAAATATTTTAAAACGTATCTGTAGAATGCAGATATTTATTTTCATTTACATATTTGCTAATGGCTTAACTGGTACATCATATTATTGCATGAATTTGGATTATTCAATTACATTCAATTGCATTTTGAAAATTTTCTGAGATATTTTATAGAAATTAATTAAATACATAGTTCATATTTCAAATTTTCATATAATTTTTATTTAATTAATATTTTCTTTGAAAAGGTTGAGCATTTTTAAGCACTTGTTTACTTTATTTAATGTATTTTAATATTTAAAATATACAGCTATTTATTTATATTATTTAATACGACAAACTGAAAACTAATGCATGCAAAAATATATGTTTCTAATAATTTAAAAAGATATAAAAGATTTAAATATGAAACACATAAAATTTAAACAATAAAATTTATCAGTTCGTTTCCTTTAATTGCTATTTTAAAATTAGATTGTATTTGCGCATTTTTTATACTATTTATATTGAATAAGCTACATTTATTTCTTCATTTAAGTTTTTTTGACTCATTAATTTATTATCATTCTATTTTTATGCATATCTATTATACATCATTTTTCAAAATAAAATGAGCAACAAAATATTTTTAATTTAAAGAAAATAAAATATATATTAAATATTTTGTCTCCATTAAATTAAAATTAGGGAATTTAATAATTTATTTTCCCACTTTTGATATATATTTTCAACAAAATATAGCTAAATATTTGTGTATAATAGTAAATGTTTGCACTCATTAAACCTTAAAAAGTCTAATCGGAGCTTAAAAAAGAGAAATAAAGTGACTTAATGCCATTTTTCTTCAATGTATGAACTGTTTTCTTGACTTTTTGGAAACATTATAAATGCTGTTTAATTATTGTAAGAGAGGTGAGTACTGCAACAATTTTGCATTTATGGTACCTTCATTTGTAATTCAAAAACTTTAAAAATAGTTTAAAAATAATTTGAAGAGTAAATAAATGCATTGGAATATTTACGAGATAAGATATACGCTTTGTATAGGTATTGATGTTAAAATTATATTCCTTAGAGACATCTCCAATCATTATTTCATCTCATGACTAAATATTATATTACCTTTTCTTTTAATTTCTTTTTTCAAAGATGTTGCAAACATAGTACCGGACCTTAGAATTAATTTTATGTAAAATAGTATTTAGAAAGGTTTCCAAATTACAATAAAATCTTAAGAATATACAAATAAAGTATTCTATAAAAATTATCATTTAGCCTCATATTAAATATATACATATATATATCGCTTATTTTTTTTATAAAAATCTGTTAGTAATATCAGAAATATAAATTAGATGCAACTTTTTCACAAGATTTAGTATAAAATTTAGCAAGTATTCAAGATTTAATCGCATAATATATATACTATGCCATCAAATAATTTCACAAAACACTTAGTTTTAAGAACATAATTACGTAAATGTTAAATAACCGAAATTTCATTATATTAAGTACGTGTTATGTGTGAAGTGCTATAGTAAATTCAATTTAAAACTCAAGAATTAGAAGGGATGCGGTAAAATTATCTTAATATAACTTTTTTACTCAATAAACCTTATTCTCTTCAAATTCATATGAATTTGAGTTAAATTTAATTACTGTATGAGATGAGATTAAATTAATAAATTGAAGCCATAATCAACAATCTTTCAGAGCATTCTTGCTATTTTATGTAATTTAAATTTTTGAAGATTCTGTTTTACATAATTGGAAAGGACAAATTATTGATGAATATATTTGTTAAAAGTTTACAAAGTTTTTGCCGAACTCATTGTTTCTTGAAAAAATTAATTTGAGTTATGAATAAAAGTAATTTTGTAGCACGGACAGTCTTCTGAACAATTTCTTTCTGAATTCATCAAAATATGTAGTCTTAATTATAAGCGTTTTTCTTTTGATTAATATTAATAATTTATAAGCTATGAATATTAAATGTGTCATTATGTATAAGGCATGATATGAATTATGTATAAGGAAATAATTTATAGTCCATTGAGAAAATATTCTCATTTATCGAAACGTAGATAGCTTTTATAACGGATTAAATTATTTATATTTATTTAAATAAAGTATTGCAAAACTTAATTTATTTAACTATATTTGTTTTGATCTTTATTTCTATATTCTTTCATTGCTTTAAGGCACGGCATACATTTTCTCGAATGCATTATGCAATTCTCAAAAATTTTGATTTTTTAAAATTCTTCCATTTTCACCAAAAAACTTTACATAAATGCTTGAATATAAATAAACTTAATTGCCAATTAGATAAAAAAATAAATGACATTCTTAAAAAAAATTAATGTTGTATTAATGAATAAATTAATAAGTTATCAAGTATTATATATTTTGTTTATTTTTTAGATGAAAAATAATTACAAATCATTGAGATTATTAAATTCTGAAAAGATTATCATTAAGATTTCTATTTTTCAAAAAAAAAAAATTCTCCAGTCTTAAGAGTTGTTATTAAAATATATAATCGTGAAAATTTCTCATTATTTTGCAAAATAATGGACTAAGATAGCTATCTTATACTGCAAATTAATCATTATATATTTATAAATAAAATAGCTCGATGTTCTTTATAACAGTAATTTTAGACCATAAAGATGTGTAGTGAAACTCATAATAAGAAAAATAATATTTCTAAAAAACTACAGATGAATAAAATAATATAAGAACCATTGATTAAATTTTAATATAGGTTGTAGTTATTAATTTTACATTTTCCTTTTTTGATTAATATAATATATATTCTAATTTAGTTATTTATAACAAAGTAATTATAATATATTTTATCCAGTTATTTTTAATGAACGCTTTTTCAATATTTTGATCAAATAAACACTTTAAAGACAGTTTTTACTAGAGTATTGCTACTGTTTTTTCTTTGTGCTTCTACCCATTTTTGTCTACAAATCCATTAAATACAGCTAATTCGCTCATGAGTTTAAATTAAACTTTAATAATATCTTAATTTAAAAAAAGGAATTCACTATGCATTTTTATTGTTAGTTTCTCGCTTATGTAAAATATTATAATATATTGCACATGTAATATCTTAATTTAAACTTATTTTAAAAAAAGGGAATTCACACTATGCATTTCCATTGTTAATTTCTCGCGTATGTAAAATATATAATATGAAATATAATAATATATTGCACATGTAAGGGAATTTTCAAAGTGATATGCTAATGGGTCAAAGATGTTCTGAAACTGCATTGCATCACAGTTTCAAAACTACATTCAATGAGGCATTCCAATATTTATGCTATAAATATTTAATAGCAGTAGTCTTATAAAATATGTTAAAGTTATCAAATATTTCATTTTTAAATGAGGGAATAGTACAAGGAATAAATTAATTGAATGAAATGAATATAGTTCTTTTCTTGACTTTTGATTTTGTTCGTAATTTTTACAGTGACAGTTAATTACATATGGTATGCATTTACTATTATTTATAATACTTGTTTGTATTAACAGAAAATAATTGTTTACAACAAACAGACAATTGCGCATTGAGACCACTGACTGTACCATACGGTTACGAGTTCATTGACTGTACCATACGGATTAAACGGTTACGTTTTCTTAACACTACCTGAACATTTTTTTAAGGACAAAATAGGAATAAATTGGAGCATATTGCTCCGATTGATGGAAGGGATTGTAAACCAAGTACAATCAACCTAAACATAAATGATATTTACCTTATCAAATACATTGATAGGGAGAAACATAATAATAGTTAAAGTAATTAGAATCTATATAAATATCAGTGTTTGAAATTTTATAGAGTTTTTGTTCTAAATACTGATTCTCCATAATAAATTAGTTCAATGTGTAATTCAAGAAAGATATAAGACCTAAAGGGTGTTATTATTACTCATCATCATCAGCATTGGCACGACAGCACTTTGTGGGCCTTGGCCATCTTCAGAAGTCTCTGCCAATCCGCCCCTTTTCTAGAAATCGACCTCCAGTTCTTGATTTTAAGTATATTGAAGTCTTCTTCCATGCAGTCCTTCCATCTCTTTTTGGGTCTTCCTCTTGGTCTGCTACAGAAAGGGGTGGTGTTGAAGACCTTTATTGGTGTTCTCTCTGTACTCATTCTCATGAGGTGGCCTGCCCATCTCATTCTAGATAGTTTTATTGATTTAATGATGTCTTCTTCTCCATAGATTTTGTACAATTCAAATTAATACCTTTTTCGCCAGGTGTTATTTTCCAGGACAGCACCAAAAATAGTTCTTAGGACCTTTCTCTCAAAAATCGCCAATGTTTTCTCTTCCTTCATCGTCAAGGTCCATGTCTCTGATGCGTAGGTTAGAACTGGTTTAATCAATGGTTATTATTACTACAAAACGGAGATTTCTCACACGTCGGTTTCAGGTGTAATATAGATATTACATTTTTCATGGCCACTTGCAGGCTTATGCAAAATATCTGTATCTATTCGGTAAGGTAAATTCAATATCTGTTCCCACGTCAAATTTTAGAAAATGAGTATTCGTTTGTTCTGAACTTTTCCTGATGGGTAAACGTTGTATTTCTGGGCATTATAAGATATAGTGCAATAGATCCCTTATGCTTTTACATATACAAACTGGAGATGTCGCTTTCTTGATTCTAAATAAGTAGGTTTGGAATGGCCCATGAGAGGTAAACATTTGTTTTTTTGAATTGGAAGTTATCTCAAAATATTGCTTTATAAGAATCCTGATTTAAAATAGATTTACTGTATGAATAGATATGCTGTAAAGTTCCTTTAATTTAAATTCAGAGGGTACTCACAAATTTTTGTAAAGGTTTTACAAACATATTTATAGAAATAAATATAAGAATTTTATATTATAATATGTTCTATCTGATATTCTTTTCCTGAACTATCATATTATATCTTGATTTCCAAAATAAAAGTACTTTCCTTAAAATATCAAAGTCATATTGTTCCATTCCTTCTTCACAATCTTACAGAGTCCATCCAGTGTTTCGGGACTCTATTTAAAAGTTCTTTAAAAGTCTTTAAAAGTTAACCGATTTTAAAGTATAAATGCACAGTAATTGATTGGTAATGTGTCTGGGAATTATAGTGGGATGTATTTAAAGCAAATATCTTTTATTCCGGTTTCATTTCTCATTTGTTTTTAAAAAATAGAGCAGTAGATTTTGAGGTATGGCTTGGAACCTTATCATAAGAGCATAGTAATCACATTTAACACAGTGAAAGTTGGAGTTTATAAAGAGATAAAGTTTTTTCTTTAAAAATAGGTGTTAAAACATATTTTTGATAAAAATCTGAATTAATTTTGACATTTTTTCTTCTATTAAGAAAACTTCATGCAAGACTTTAATTAAAACAAGAAATTAAAATCTTCTTAAATTTAGATTTGAGTAAGTGCATCAAATACTATTGATTTCTGCATAGTTATATTACTACAGATTTTTATAATGAACATTAATAATATGTATCATACCATTAATGAACAAAAAATGCTCATCAATCGATTACTATGATTGAATAATAAATTAACCTTTATTGCCTTCTCCAGCCTTGGAGTACCATACTGTTAAAAGGCTTATTAAGTCAAATATAGCCTCCTATCGTAGAAATATTTACAAGATGTGCATAAAGGAGAAAGACTGGGCTTCCTTACTAACAAAGCCTATTCCGTGTAACCTCCACAGAGCTGTGGGAGTGGCAAATTTTCGCCTTAAAACTGGGCATGATTATCTGCAAAAACACCTTCACCGTTTGGGTTTGAGGGACTCTCCAATCTGCCCTTTTTGCGGACTAGAGGATATGACTGGTGTCCACCTTTTCACTTGCCCTGGACTTTCGGACGTCGCAGATAGAAATTCTGCGGAAGATTACTTTTCATTCACCTCAAGATTGTATTGGGCTGCCCGACAGAGACTGATGGTTGAAAAACCAAGGTCGGGCGTAGGATAAAAAAAAAAAAACCTTTATTGTTTTTAGACACAAACATTTCCAAACAAACAACTGAGACACTTTGCATTTTAGAAGTTTAATATGATTATATATCAGTGATATGAAAGTTTTATCATTTAGCCAGAATAAGTTTGGTTCATAAATCTTCTGGTCAACAAAAGAATTATCCTTATCCACAAGTTCTAGTAACTTATCGTTTATTAAAGATTAATAAATTCAGATATGGAGATTTTAACAAAAAAATTTTAAAAAGTGACAAACGGAATGCCAAAATTTAAAAATTCAACACTTATGAATGTATTTAGCTTATCATATTTCTTTCTTATATTTAACTTTTAGAAAATGTTGCTTTCGTTAAGTAAAATTTTTTGAGTTTCCTGAACTTTAAGCACAACTTTAAAGTGAGATGTCAACATTAAAATTTAATTTATACGCAGATTTAAATAAAGGGAAGATAATTTAAAAAAGTTAGCTCTTCAGAAGTTAGTTGGACAATTTTATTCTAATTAACTTTAGTTTTGCTTAAAATATTCAGATAAAAGAAAAGGAAAAAAAATTAATACTCTTTCTCAAAGTTTGAGCTAAGTTTAGAATGTTTCTTTTGAATGTAATGCCACATTTATTCTAAAACAGTCACTGTTCTCATTTAGTTGAGTCTTACCTCTTCACTTCATTTTCCTTTCTGGTAATTTTCAAAACTTTTGGGAAAATTCGATCCCCACATTGTACCGTCTTCCTTTAAAGTACTTACGACATTAGTCAATAAGAGAATGATGCACACGTGACTAGATGGCGCCATTTATCAAAATGGAGTGGACTGTTATCACAATGACGCAAAGTACAGTTCGTCCAATAAAATTTTCTTCTTTTTTATTCCATTGGAGGTAATCATGAAGATCCGTAAGGATGATAAAAGCCTCAGATTCATAAATGAGACTTTTTTCTTTTCCGGAGTTCATATAGACCATAATGACAATGCATTACTTCCAAATACACTTTCAGTGGAATTAAACTTTTAAAATTGAGAAAGATAATTGATAATGAGTATTTGTCTTGTAATCATGATTGAAGATCTTAACAAACAAATGCGATAGTATAACCATTTGCGAATTATTCATGCATGCATTTTCTTAAATAAAAAGTTAAGGAATTTCTTTAATTCATCGGTAGAGATGCTTTTGTAAAGTCAAGAATATTTGGCTTTAGTTAAAAATTTAATGAGCGATATGTTCGTAAGATCATCACATAAATATTATTTGGCGCGCAATAAATAAGCAAAATTTCATGCTTAGAGATTTTTAGTGCCACAATAACTTTTAAAATTGAAAAATTATATAAATTGAATAAAATATTTGAATTTATTAATTTTATGGATGCGTTTTACTTTAAATTGAAAATTTATCTAGTTCTTATAACAAACTTAAGAAAACTTAAGAAACTAATTTAGAATCACTTGTTCCTAATACATATGAAATATTGATGAATATTTCTTTCATGATTCCCCATTGTAATTAAATTAGTTTTTTTAGCTATTAAATTAGCTAAATTTACTTTTATATAAGTCTAATTTGCTTGGTTTGATTGAAGGAGAAAACTAACGTCTTGAGATTTTACCTATAATTGTATATTTAATTTCTTACATTGAAAGTTAGTAGTAGCGCATATACTATTTTGTAAATACTTTATATGTTAAAGTAAAATGTAAAATTTCAAGAGAGAAAGAGTGGAAGACAAAAGAGTTTCACATGTACAATATTTGTAAGAAACATTGGTCTTTGTTGATGCAAGCAATTATGGTCAACGTTTGAGAGAATCAACGTTGTCAGACGAATGAAGGGCATATGATAACTAAACTAATCAATATATCGATATATTTGCTGAAATTAACATTTGATTTTTGTAAAAATTTTTCTTTTGAAAGATTAATTTCTGTTTTGAAACAGACATTTGTTCTTTATCATTTCATACATGTATTTTACTTTCAAATAAAGGTATTTTTTAGAAAACTGTGCTTTAAAAATATAATACTAATGTAGTGCCTTGAAGATTAACATCCTAGACTTCAAACTTTAAATAAGTCAATGAATATGTTCTGTGTGATTCTATGGATTTATATAAAATATTTTAATTTTGCTTTATGATCTTCAACCCCAGCACAATTCAATAAAAATTTAATATATCTTTCAAACAAACACGTTTAGTAAAACATTAAAAATAACTAAATTTGCATGTACTACAAACGAACAAATACGAAGAATAGATTACTTGCTGATAGAAAATGTACTTTTAAAGACATTATATTTAATATTATTTATGCGTTGAAATAAATTCAGTTTTAACCATTACAAACAAGTGAAGCCTTATGATAAACATGCACATATATTAAGAAAGAATATGCACGTGCTTTTGTTTATAATGCAATGAAATAACACTAAATCTAACATTAATTACCTTCTTCGGCCTCACAAATCAAATGTAGATTATCTCCCTCATTATATGGCCCGATTAAACTCTCCAGTATTTCTCCATTCTGGTCAGTTATGATTGGTTTCTTAGGAGGCACTGTGAAAAGAATTAAATACCAATATTATTGATTTGAAAAATATCAGCGTTATACTTAAAGTGCTTATACTTAAAGCAAAACTGATATTTTTTTGGATGGCAAATAATTTTGATATCACTAGAATATAAGCAGATCATCAAAATACAAACATTACTATTATTATTTTATGATTAAATAAATGTGTCCTACTGAAAATGAAAATTAAATACTAGTGTTTTGTACGAATTGGACCCAGTTTATTTCAAATTGAATTCATAATTTAATATCTATAATCTGCAATATATATGAAGAATTTTCTTTTATAATTTATCAGTTTTTGAAATATTTTGAAAGAAAAAGTAAATAATAATTTAAGGCTAAAATTAATCACAAATTTTTAAACGTAGGAAAAATACATTAGTGTAATAAAATTATAGGTACAAAAATATTTTATGCAATTAGAAATAACTATGATTTTTTATATCAAAAATTTTTTTTACAGTATCAATGAAAATATTTTTTCAATTTTTGAATATAATGTTAGATTAGTGATGATCAGAATGATTATTTAAAAATGGAAATGTATATTGAAGTTTAAAGTGGAAGTTTTCTGAAATCAGCAATTTCGCTTGTGGAATTACGTATTTTACAGAAAATAACTCTAACTCCAAAGTTTGCAGTAAAAAAGACACTGGACAAATTAATTTAATCAATTGTGAGGAAGAATTGTTAATAAGCTAGATTTATTCATTACAAGGATTGCATAAAGTAGTCGCTAAATTATACAGTATTATTCACTGCATAATTCATTAGAGTTTTAGAAGTACGATCACTAGTGACGCTGGCAATGTCACTCAAGACTTGCTTAAGGATTGTAATGTAGCTTCAAACACATGTCAATATAAAGATATGATTGTTTGGCAGCTATTGCTTGACTGTATTGTGGCATTTGGAACAATGGTATCTTGAAAAACCATTTATGTATGGTTTGTCAAGCTGAGAAGGGTCTTCATGATTGAAGACCAGTGATGAGTAATTCTTCTAATGCGATGGCATAGCCCACATTAAATCATGAATATGACTTCTAAGAGAATCAGGATTAACATAAAGTTTTTCTTAAGTGACGAATTTTTATTCAACACACAAAAATATTTTTACCAACTTTTAACGGATGAGAAGTTGGAAAACACTATTATCCTGCAATATAAGAAATATCAAAATCTTTAGAATGATTTGCATTTTGGATGGGCGTATACAACTTCATAGCTTTTTTCCTTACACAGTAACAGCAGATTCTTTGGGTATTCTATAGGGAAATTATCAAAGCATACGTGCGACAGTTTTTAAGCAGTTGAGATTCACCGATTTTTTATGGACGGTAACTATTCGTCACACATGTTTATAATTGTTAAAGATTATTTATAAGAAGAAAATTTATTTATTTTATGATATAACCACTGAAGTCACCAGTCCACAACCTTATATGTCACATGGAAGTTGCTTTAACAAAAATAGTTGTATATTAAAAATCAGTTCTATAAGATCTCCAATCAATAAAATCGGTGCTTTTGGAAAAATGGAAATTTATTAAAAGCATCAAATTCTTTGATCAGTAACCTCTTTAACAGATTATTTCGATGTTCATATGATTGTGACCGTAAAAAGTATAGTTGCGCGCTTTATTTAGGCTGATATCACCCATGTCTATTTTGGCCACTTTATCATATCAACCTATTTTCAGCCTCCTGTGCCAATTTTTGTATTAGAGTGTAAAGTATTAGTATACAAAATTCTCCTGCATTTGATTCTTTTTGTTGTAATATCTTATTTTTTTGTTGTTAACAATAATTTTAGACATCAGAAGGTATCGAACAAATAATAGTAATACTTAAATAAAAAATTCTTTTAAATCAACACCTGACTTCTATAATTAAAAATCATCTTATTTCATATTTTTTATCTATTAATGAAAAATTCATTATCGTAACAAGTAAATTTAAACACAGAAGAGTTCTTTTTTTCAATACTCTGAGAGTAAATTGCTAAATACTTTTAATATTTAGGAAATCTCAAACATTTTCCATATTCTTTCATTACACAAATTTGTATTTTAAAAAATATACAAAATATTTTGTTTTATTTTTACTGCATTAATGTAGTAAAAGTTAACATTTGTTTCCATTCATTGCAATACGGATTTATTTGCAATAATTTGTACTTAAAATTAATTTAAGGTGTTTTGCTTCATGGAAAATTTCTCATAGCATATTTTATAGGTTTATAAATCTTTTATAATTTGTTGTATATAATTATACAATATATTTATCATTCTTTTTAAATTAGTTATAAAGTTTGAAAGTTTAATTTATAAATCTTTATAATAATTACTTTAAATCTTATCCTTTATTTTATGAAATTCTTTGTAGCTTTTTACAAAATTACATTTCAATTTAACATGTTACGTTTTGACTCAATGAAAAATCGAATCTGTATCAATGTTTTTGTTGTGAGAAAATTTTTACTGAGTAATTTTGCAATGAGAAAGTACTGCTTAATTTTCAATGGAAAATGATAGTATGTGCTCTTTAATTTATGTGCTTTTAAAGACTTTAGTGTAGCACATTTATTGTGTGTGTGTACAGTATGCTTAAGGGAATTTTTTAAATTAAAATTTATGTATATATTTTGCGAATTCAAACGTTCCAAATTCAAAATATAAAAATCTTTTTAAATTAAAATCATTGCAATTTTTTATGCAAAAAATTATATTAAGATAGGTATTTCGGATATTCTTTTTCTTGTTTGTTTGTCAATTATTTTGTGTAATAATTTTAGAAATATTTGAAGTTCCAACTCTTTCTTCTTAAGATAAATTATGTTCAGTTGTGTTAATATTAATGAATTTGTGGTTTTTATATTTATCGAAAAATTCTCAAACATTATAATACTGTGCATTTTGATATAAAAGAATATTTTCTTTGATTTCAAATCTCAGGAATAACAAGCGACAAGAAAATTGTACTGAAAAATACTATGTACCGGATACTTCAGATAAATAAGTAACTGCTTCATAAATGAAATCGAGATCACTGCGGATAGTGACAAATATTTTTGAAATGTAAATCATTGTCTTTTAATAGAAATAACTATACAGTTCTATCTGAACTAACATAAGAAACACATTATGTAAATTAAGAATTACATACATGTTTATGACAACTTTATCATGCAAATTTCAAAAATCCTATCATTTTCTTCCAATCAACATTTTTGGAATTATAAATTACTTTAATAATAAGCATTTTCTGGATTTATCTTTATAACATAAGGGATATGACATATATATCCTTATACATTTAAATGATTGAAGAATAAATATACAAGTATAAAACCTATTTTGAAATATCATATATATATATATATATTATATATATATATATATATATATATATATATATATATATATATATATATATATATATATATATATATATATATATATATATATATATATATATATATATATATATATATATATATATATATATATATATATATATATATATATATATATATATATATATATATATATATTATATATATATATATATATATATATATATATATATAAATATAAATGCAAAATCAGATGTATAGCCAAAGGCTCAAGAATATATAAAATATAAATGCAAAGTTAGACATATAACCAAAAGCACAAGAATACATAAAAATTTTAAGTTTTAAGATTAGCAGTACATTTAGCGCAAAAGCAGCTAGAATAATAGTATTACTAAGATCATGAGTTAATAGTATAATTTATAAAATATGCAAGAGAATATAATATAATTTTTTTACATATTTGTCTTGTGATGAAGCTGGCCATATTGGTACTTTATTCCATTTATTCCATTTATATTTATATTTTTCTTAAAGTGTTTTCAATGTAATTCTTTTCATTGTATTTTTTCAATGTGTTATTTTCCATTTGATATTTTAATATTTCAATGTGTTGTCTTCCATCTGATATTCTACTTTTGACATTTTTCATTGTATTTTGTTTCATTATATTATATTCTTTATATTTTATAAATTATACTATTATATATATATATATATATATATATATATATATATATATATATATATATATATATATATATATACGTATGTATATATATATATATATATATATATACGTATATATATATATATATATAATATATATATATATATATATATATATATATATATATATATATATATATATATATATATATATATATATATATATATATATATATATATATATATATATATATATCATTCGGAAAGTTGCAAGCAGTAACATCAGAACAGAAACATTGTGTAAAAAGTTGAACTTTTGTTCACTGTATAGCAGACAATAATAATGAATCGTAGGGTGAATCTTTATCAGTATGCAGGGTTATTTGTAAAACGAAATTCTTTCTCAGCACGAGAGAGTTTGGTAGAAAGATAAATTTATTCTGAAATCCCTTTATCATGGAGAGAATACGAGATCCGAGCGGTATGCTTTCACATTGGAAATGCGCAAACAAGGCCGTCACCCTCGCAGCAGTCTTTTATCTGGCTGTGATTCAAAGTAGAAACGATTGCTTGTTAAGTCTCTTGGAGTCGAAGTCTGGAAAATAATGCCAAATAGATAACACATCACCAAAGTATCGCAGATCTGGGCCAGTTCTCTGTAATCCCTTAAACAATAAGTCCTTCTGCAAGCATCGCACCTCCGAACGGCAAGTGAAATTTTCTTCGTGTGTTTGTGAAATTGTCTGCGGATTTCTCCACTTGCATTACGATGCACATCCCATAATCTCTTGACAAATAACACTGCATCTGCTCAGTCCTGGCGAGAGAGAGAACTTTTCTCTCTACTTGCTCAGCTGGATGAAATTTATCGTAGAATAGCTTCTGGTGTTTGATTTGATTTGCAAGGACTATTGGCAGTTGATGTTTCTGTAGATTTGAAAAACGGATACAAATTTGCATTTTGGTCTTTTTATCTTAATATTATCTAACATAGTGTGTTAAGAATACAAAAGTAGTTTTCAATTTGAAGGTTTCATGTAACAATATGTCTACTTAAATGCTGATGGAATAACGTATATGAAAATAAGCATCATTTTACCTTACGGGAACATTTTTGTTACTTTAAATAAAAATAAAAATAATTATTTAACAAACTATTTACAAGATGACGTGCTCTTTTCTTGTGAATAAAAATTTTATTAACTTAATTAAATGTATTTTTTTTACAATTATTTGTATTTCATTCGATTAGCAGTAGATTTTTACAATCTAAATCGAAAGACATTAATAGCGGATGATTTTTTAAGCAATTTTGCTTTCATTTATTGACATTAATAATTATAGTATTGTTGAAAGCAGTTTATATTGCGGCGAAACACTTTATGACTATTCGCATATTTTTAAAAGAATTGTTAATAGATAAAAACACATGCATATATAAATTTACTAAGTGAATTTTTCAATATACATACATATGTATTTATATATATATATTATATATATATATATATATATATATATATATATATATATATATATATATATATTATATATATATATATATATATATATATATATATATATGTATATATATATATATATATATATATATTATATGTAGTTACTTATAATCATTATTAAAGAAGTAAATTTTCAAAAGTAATTGTTTTTATTAACAGAAACGATATTATCTGTTTCAAGGATGTGAAGATCAACAATGACATCTGTAGCACATCTAGTTAGCATAGAATCTCATCCAAAAAAGCCCGAACTTAACTCCCTCAGAAGAGATACTGGTCACTCATTCGTTGAAATTAGTGGCATGAGATGACATCATAAGTCAGTTCGAAACTCTTTAACCATATTTTGTAATGTTCATACTGCCAGTTAAATTTTGGAATTTGCGCATAAGGGGTGGTATAAATTATACATTTGTAATAGTGTGTTATATATACAAGAAAGATGTAAATACAGGATAAAAAATATTATTCATGAATGCTTTGAATATTTCTTTCATGAATGCTTTGAGAATTAGATTTTATACTGGAACAATATTTTAATATCTCAGCGTATGTTTAAGTGTGCGTAACAGAAATAACTCTAACTATCCTGAATAAACTTTAATCAGCTATAAAATGTGATTTATTGTTGTATTTTAAATTACAAAGTATGTTATATATAAAGTAATCAATTTATTTTGGATTAAAAATGTCAATTACTAAAAATTAATCGAGTTAAATTGTAAATTCTCGTGAGTGACGATGAATGTTTATATATCAGAGTTTGTGTGTGAACGAAAAACTTTGAAAATCTTGAGCTAAATTTTTATTTTTTAGTATGAGAGCGTTTTGTGGCAATTTTACAGTATTATGTACTAATATAATATTAACATAATAATTGTAGCCTTTCATTACTTAACATAGTTTAAATATAATGTTTCTTCATCCATTATAAAATATTTGAAATTTTTCTAGCTATATAATTTTGAGTTTCTTTAATGAATGGTTTTTGATTATAAATTAATAAACCATGTATTACATAAATGTAAACTAATTTTTGTTCGATTGATTTTTGAAGAAATGTTTTGATATATATAATTAATGTCAAAATGCTTTCGTATAACTTTGGACAATATTAGGATTTATTAAAAAAACTTTGAGATTTACAAATAATAGATAAGTGAATCAAATAATTGAACACTAAAATAAGGTAAATATTGGGTGCATAAAGTGATATCATTGATGAAAACAATCTTGGTACATTTTTTTTATGTCTGGTAGAAATGGTGTAGTTTTTATATCTGGGGAAATATTATTTCAAATTAAAGTCTCACCATTATCATGTTGCTATAATATACCAGACAAGGTTTGAAAAATATTTTCTAATTATGAACTATACTGTTATTGAATGTGCTTTGTTATATTAAAGGGCTAACATACAAACACACTTTAGAAGTATTTATGAAATAAAAAAATCAGTTAATGTGCAAAATTTTATTTAATATCTTCAACGTATTTGATGAATACATTATAACTACTTTTGATTTTGCATATTTTGTCAAATATAATAATAGGCTTTGTATTCACTACGTTATTAGAGCTAAGTTATAAGAAAATGTATCTAATGAAAGAAATATTTTATGTCTAGACAGATAATTTCCGTCGACTAATTAGAATTTGCTGGTGATAAAATGTTTTTTAAAGGATATTTAAGAATATGTATACATACTGTCAGATAAAATTACCCTTAGATTAGATAAAACTGCAAGTGTGTTATTATTCGGCATTATAAATAATGAATCCAATGCGTGCTTGTGCTGATAGTAAAACACGAGTTCCTCATAGGTAGATACTAAAAAATTCTTCATTACAGAATTGTTTGCAGCATTTTCTTCGGTTTAACTCAAACAAAAGGTATGATTCCTTTATTTTTTTGCTACTTCTAAAGAGTCATTTACAGTCATGTACAGAGTCTTTCAATCACCATGACAGTGTTTTGCATGCATCACACCTGCATGTGAAATGGTATGAAATTGTTGGCACTTGAAATGACGTCGTGTCACGCGAGGCACTCATTGAGGCTCTATGGCTATTTCCCCTCCCCAATGCAAACGGATGGGCAAATATAGTCAGACTCTATGAAAACGTATTGAATACAATTATTTTTAAAAGATTAACCATTATTTATTACTTTTTTTAAAAAAAAATATTTACTTAAGAAGCAATACTATTTGCAAAATTATTCGTTGTTGTTGCAAAAAGAATAGAAGCCATATGTTAATTCTTCGTTTTCATTGGTAATATTTATTCGAAAAATTTAAGTATCATAATTTAATTAATAATAACTTTCTATTTTAAAAGTAAGCAATACTGATTTTATCCAACAAGTAAAAATGTTTAATATAAAAAAAGGTTACAAAAAATATTTTTAAACCTATTTAAAAAACGTTTTTTTATAATATACGTCTTTTTATAATATACAACATTTTTTATAATATATTTGAGTTAATTAAACACTTTCAGACCAATTCATTTTAAGCATTATAATAGTAAGCAGTTAAATTGTTTTTAAAAAATTGCTATTCTTTTATCTAATAAAAAATCTATCTGCTTTAAACTAATGCTAGATAGATGGATATATTTTTTATGATAAAATATTCTATTCAACATTTTTTATACTCAAACTCATTTTAGCTAAAAAAAATGACTTGAAGAACAAAAAGAATCTAAGCCAACAAAAATATAATAGAGAATTCTAATATGTGCCAAAACAAATATACAGAAAATGCGTGTAAGTAAACAGTATAGTTGACAAACCTCATTCGATAAATGTTTTACTTTTCTCACAGCTGTTTTATTGTGCTACATGCTACTTGATTTGTGTGCAATGCAGAGTTTTCTTCACCATTTTTCCTTTAGAGAAAATTTGTTTTCGCTTATATTTTGTTTGTAATATATTTGAAATTTTTTCTGCAATCAATATTTAATAAGTATCCGCATAAACTTTTACAAGTTTCATATATATATATATATATATATATATATATATATATATATATATATATATATATATATATATATATATATATATATATATATATATATATATATATATATATATATATATATATATATATATATATACATACATACATACATACATATATATATATATATATATATATATATATATATATATATATATATATATATATATATATATATATATATATATATATATATATATATATATATATATATATATATATATATATATATGAACAAGAATTTTATTTCTTAGAAGTTTCTCTTGATTAATAATTTTCTCAAAAATATGTACATTTTAATGAATTAAAAAATGTATGTTTATAAATTATGCTATTATTATAAGTAAATTTTTATTTTCATTTAAAGGTAGTGTATAACTAATATTTGAAAGAAAATTTCAAATAATTTATTTCTAAATTTTAAATAATCTTACTATAAAAAAGAAAATTTACTTCTTATGATGATGGTTTCTTAAGTTATATAAAGTTATATATATTACGTAACAATATTTTAAATTTTGTATACATTATTTTAATCATTTATTAAAGTCCCTTATGTATTTGAAAAAAATTAAAAAATTTGTTTTATTTAATAAAGAAAAATATTTCTTGAAACGCAGAGGCATTAAGAATTTTTTTTACGCAGTAAAATGCATATTTTGTGAAAATACTTATTCTCAGCAACATAATTTTAGTAAAGCATTTGCTTACGTCAAGGAACTTTTTTTATGAAAATTCCTTAAATACTTTTGCATTTAAATGAAAAATGTCACAAAGAACTATTTGACTCGTGTATTTGGCAACGCTTCGGGGACTAACAATATTGTGTAAAATTCAATGAATACTTTATTTACTTTAACTCAAGAAACCCTGAGAATAAACGAATGGAAATCGTGTCTGTCAAGGCAGTTGAAGTGAAATTGATTAAATCAAAACATGTCGAAGGTACAGTTGAAATACATTGTAAGCTCTTAACCAAAATGACATTCTGTATAAATTAAAGGTAAACGGGTTTTTGAGCTACCAGGCAGACTCTAAGGGAATTTCCAAAATATAGTCTAGGGCAGTTAAAAAAAGAAAAAAAAATCTAACCTAGTAAAAATCATTTTATTTTTATTGTGTGTTTTCACAGAATTTTTTTTTATTTTCCTTTCGTTTTATTTGAGTGTTACAGTAGAAAATTCTTGATCAACTTTTAAGAAGGAAAAAAAAAGTCTACAACCTTAAAGAATACAAAAAATTTCTTTTCTACGTGAGCGGAATTTTTAACGACTGAATAATTGCTCTTATATTTACTCTGTTTCTTAGCAGTTCAGCCTACCGTATCAGTTAAAGAAGAAATTTTACTACTTCTCAAGGCATAGAATAAACAAACCTACTAAGAGAATACACAAAAAATTCAACTTAAATATTAAATTTTGTTGATTGTTAATGATAAAGGGTCTTATGTTGCCATTTAGTATCTACATTTTAGCTATAGGAATCCATTCGTTCAGTAACTACAGACATCCGCTGCATTTTTATAGATTTACAAAAAAAAAAAAAAAAAAATTCATGATTTTTTAAAAAATATGTTTTTTTTATTTATATGTGATTGAATTTACAGTAAAATTCCAGGGATGTGAATACATTTGTTTATGTTTCATATGACATGAATAAAACATGTTTTACATGAATAAAACCTAAGTATAATTCTTTTTTTGAGCTTCAGTTTATATAATCTAAATTTAATCTCAGACAGCTATAGATATAAGGATTTATTAATTTTCAGGAATATAAAATGATGAAAATTAAATGTCAATTTGCTGGGTAAATTCAAATCAAAAATTGTAAGGCAATAATTCCGAAGTATCTATTTCACAGTTTTTAAAAAAATATTAATTTCTTTAAAAACTATATTTTACAGAAAAATTTTTACTATTAGGAAACATAAATTTCGTTATTATATGAAATTTTCATGATACGAAACGTAAATAAGAATTATATTTTATAAAGAGAAATGTGTGTGTGTGTATATATACATATAATATAGAAGAAACTTTTTTTACTGGGTATTCTTTTAGTAGTAATGGAATTTAATATGCTGATCATTTTAAAGTCATTTATTTTCTGAACATTTATTCGACAATATTGAGTTATTTTAATAGATATTAAACTTTACAAGAAACTGAGAATTGTGGAAATATATTCAAAAGTCATGTATTTTAAGGAAGACAAAAATGTATATATCCAAAAATGGCAAACTTTAATAAATAAATAAATAAAAAAAAAAAATTGATATTTAAGTTTTTTTTCTTTTAGATTTAAATGTATCATATTTGATAGCTTATAAAAATTAGTAAATTGGTAACTGAAATGAGAATATTTATAAAATAGGGAATATTTTTGCGGTGTATTCAGAATTATGTGTGTGTCTGTGTGAATTTGGTTATAAAAATATACTTCAACTTGCGAAATAATTCTCTTATTAGGGTAAAATACAAAGATGGGTTGTAGATTTAAATCATCTTTCATTATTAGCCCTTACTTCAATGATGAAATAGAAATTTGCTAGTTTAATTAATCACTCTAACAATGCTTACAGACAATATTTTTATATTTTACCAGAGAATGGTTATTTTAATTGTGTAATCTAATTTTTAATCATACTTTCTCTTACAAGTATAGGGAATAAAAGTTATTGGTACACAGTTTTTCTGAAAAGGAAGACTAAATCAAATCATTTCCAACATATAAATTTATTTAATATTAATCATATTATTTAACATTTATCTTACTCTATAAGTCTATTTATAAACAGCCAAATTAATCATTATTTCTTACAACAAAAAGTAGATATTTTAACAATATTTTTAATTAATCACTTTATGGAGAAACTTCTTTAATACCATAATTTTTACGTTGAACAATATTTAAAAAAATAAAAATAAAATTAAAATAATAAAAAAATAAAATTTTTATAAAGAAATAAAATGTAAAAGAAATAAATTCTAGAATATTAGTCAATTTTATAACGACACCTATATTTAGATTTTCGTTTGTGGAACTATTTAAAAAGCCAACTTTCTTAAAGCTGCATCTTGTATTACTTTGATTTTAAGCGAGTGATATACAGATATATTTGCCACTTGAAACTTATACAATAAGAGGTGTTTACTCTATATAGTGTTGAATGTTATTTTTGTTGAAAAGCTGATGAAAACATTTCATTAGTATCTTCATTAATGTGTCATTCATTTGCAATAAAAAATTGCACTATCTTTCATTTTTCTTAAAGAGTGCAACTAAAGATATACGTCTATTATAGTAACACCATTTCTACATTATATTACAATTATAGTATCAATCTACGTTCTATTATAGTAAGTTCGTTCTGCATTTAAAAAATGATGTGATTTGAATAATAAAGGTTTGAATAACGATGTGTTATATTTGGAAAAATTAATTGTTAATTTCATCAATATGCAGACTAGAGGTACACTATGAAGCACTAAGCACTGTTTAATACTTATCAATTAAAATACGAGCTTTAGGAACTTTAGATACCTTGCATTAAGGTAGAATATACTTACGTAAGTGTTCTTAAGATCTACAAATCAGAAAAAACACTAGGAATAGAAATTCTTAGCAGTGTTCAGGTACCTTTTATATTATATACACTTAACGGTTTTTGATATCTTCATTGATACTGGAACACACAATGATTAACATTTAGGGAGAATTGCATTATTATTCTATTAATTCCGCAACTGGGACATTTAAGATTTCCCAGTTTAAATCCTTGTGATATTTGGCAATCGACTTCTGGAAGTCGAAAATTTAATGAAATCAGCTATTATCGACAAAAAGAAATATCCCTCTTGGTATCATATATTCTTTTTTACTGCAAGTTATATTCCAGAATATTGCTAGTATTGTTCTTTATATTATAATTGCAATGTGTTGAATGACCCTTGTAAGAATCTATTATTTCTTGTAAGAATAATGTCTTGTAAAAAGAGTTTCAATGGTGAAATCTATTCGTGAAATATTGAAAAATACAAGGCAATATTTTTTTTTCATCAACAAAGCAATTTAATTTCTTTTTTATCCAACGAAACAATAAACTTAGGTATTTTCTGTTTGTATGTTGCAAAATAAATTTTTCCTTGTTTTTGCCTTGGTTTTATTTATAAGGAGACAAACATATTGCACACGCACACACGATACAAAGAAAACGATATATATATATATATATATATATATATATATATATATATATATATATATATATATATATATATATATATATATATATATATATATATATATATATATATATATATATATATATATATATATATATATATATATATATGGTTTTAATAAATGTAATTAATAACTTATAAATAAAAATATTGTATAATTTTTTATAATTATTTCCTAAAAAAATACAATAACATTTAATATGAAACAAAGCTATGAATTCATGATAAATGCTAATGTATCTTGTGTTAGAGGAAATATGACTATATTTGATATACGTAAGTTTTCTGAATTTTTTTTCAACATGATAATCATTAGATGTTAAATTTTTTATTCTGGAAAATTTTCTCAAAAATTTGAAAATATTTGTGTTTCAATTAATTAATCTTATGCCAATTGTTACAGAGAAACAAAAAATTGTAGTAAAATTGTTGAGGCTCTTATTTTTGACAACTTAATCAATCATTTAATTTATATATTTTGACTTCTAAGTAAAGTAATAAAAATCATAGAAATATTTGAAGAAATCATTTGCATTTTTTAAAAAGAGCTGGATTCTAGCCTATAAATTTATTCAACCTAATGTAAAATAGGATTAAGCTTTTTATACATTTTACTTGAAGATTTGTCTGAAGATTCATATATTTCTAGATACTTTTGAATATTTTTGCTAGTGAATTTTAAATAATATGTTGAATAAAGATAGCGTGTGGCTTTCGAATAGTGTTTACTATTGTGATTGTAAGACGATAAGATATGAAATCTAATCACGTTTAGTTTTGCTGTCTGCGGTCTCCGCCTCAAGCAACTACTTCCTTTTCGAAATCTTTTGGGATTCACGGAACGATAAATCTGGACTAGTTTATGTCTGAGATAGATGTGTTTGGAAAATAAAAAAATAGACACAACAGTGTTTCTCTGTATATTGGCTGTATCACGAGAAAAATCATAGAGTCAAATATAGAAGTCTATTCTAATTTATCTGCATGACAGTAAAACTACAAAGATTTGAGAAAAGTGGCATATGTCATTTCTAAGAAATTCGAAACAAACAATTCTTTGAAACAATACCTTTTGAAGTTAATTCAAAATTTCTGCATTTTTTTACTCTTATAAAATTGGAATATATCTGAATTGTTTTCAAACATTCAGTGACCCTTTCTTATTTGTTAGCATCGAATATAACAATATAAGAAAAAATATGTACAACTTTTCTAGCTTTTTATAACTTCATTCTTCGATTTCTAGTGATGAGTATTTCAGTTTTTTCCGTCGAGCAGTAATAATCTGCTTAGTCTTCTAATAATTATTCATTTTTAATTATGCTTTTCAATAATTGAAAGGTTTAATAAAGTTTTCTGTGATCACTTATTACAATCTTTTCATTTGATTTTCCTATTAAAAATATCAAAATTAAACCTCATTTTTATGAGACAAAATTTAGTCTTGTACTCCACATTTTATGTAAATATTAATTAAAATTTTTGATTTTATTAATATTTACATAAAATGTCTTTGAATGCATTTCAAAAATTATTTAATGTAATTATGGTTCACTATTCCAAAATTCATGAATAAAAATTGAAGTTTAAATTATAGACTTTTAGTTTTTAAATTATAGAAGTAAGAAACTAAGATTTTAATAATGCTTATAAGCCATTGATTTGTAAAACAATTGTACAAAGAAATTTTTGAATAAAATTTTAGTAATAATCCAGTTTTTTTTAGTTATATCACCTGCAATTATGTTAAGAGATTAATTGAGATGCAATATTATGGTTATCAATATAACTTCAACGGTAGATAGCTGTATAAAATTATTTTCTTATTAAAATTATAACATAAATTCATATTCTTACATTTTACATTAATTCTTTAAATTATGATACAGCGTTCAAAGACAAGTCTTTCTAGGGATAGTTTATTCATAAATTAGCATGGATTTTGAAAAAACAAATTTAGAAGTGCATTTAAATAATTAAAATATTTCAGACATTAATTTCCAAGCAACAATAGAGCTTATTTGAAATTCAAATAAAACTATTTTGTGCAAGTTTGTAATTATCAAATATAAAGTTAGTTTTCTTAAATTCATAATTTTTATATTAATAGAAATATTTAAATTATGAAAAAAGTTTTTGGAATCTATTGTTACAAACTTTCTCTTCTGAAACCATAGACAAACAATTCTTATCATAAAATTCTTATTAGGATAACGAAGTGTAACTTCTATTCTTAGAGAATATTAACCTTTCAGTTAAACTACATAGACAATAAATTTTGCAAAAGAAATTAATTTTTTTAATAATCAGCAAGGGCATTTATTAAATGCATAACAACACTTTTGTAACATAGTTTTTCTTTCAAAGAATTTTTATGCATGTCATTATGCTATCTAAAATAAATAGCTTTAAAAATTCTCATTTGTAGTAACGAAAAAATAATGTCTGTAGAAATGTTTCTTATTAAGTCAGCAAAAGATAAATAAAATTGTTAAATAAAGCTTCTATATCAGTTTTCTGCATGATATAGATTCTTAATGCGAGGAAAAATATTCATAAAAAACTTTTTTGTATTCTATTTTAATACGAAAAACTTTTTTATCAAAATAATTATCATGAAAACAATGTTTAATAAAAAATGTAAAATAATATGCGAGTTTTTCGTGTAAAAATGTTATTCCCAGTCCTATGTGTATAACATTCTTATTAATTAAATAAGTAAATTCTTTCAAAAATAAAACTCATCCATTAAATTGATAAATTACTTGAAAAATGCACTAAGTTCACCGAAGAACAAAGACAGTAAAATTGGGCTATTTAATTTTTATTGCAGTAACTTTGAAACAAGAAAATGAAGCAGCTTTATTCTATAGATCAGGCTATTAGTTAGATGGAATTACGTATCTCGTTACTAAAATTTACGATGCTTTTTAAGATGAAATACTTCTTGTACCAAAAATTATTTCACAAGATTTTAGTTAACTACTTTGTTTACTATTCTATAGTAATCTCCACGTAAATATTTTAAAAGCGTGGAATTTTCCTTTAAATAATACAAACTTTTCCAAATAACTCGTTAGTGTAAAAAGATATACATATATATATTATGCTTGTAAAGTAATGCTTTTTAAAGATATATTGTATAGGTAACAGATTAGTATAAAAATATATGTTATGCAGGTATTTATTATCATGCAAAAAGTGTTATAAAAGCAATGCAGTAACATACGAAGATATAATTTACTGATAATACGTTAATGTATAAAAATGTATTGTTTAATCTATAATAAAACATTTTTAATAAATAACTGTTGTGTTAAGCAAGGAGCAAAATCAGTTTTAAGTTAAAAATTATTATATTACTCAGGAAAAAATGTAATTCCTATTTTATTATAAAATATTATAACTTAAATTAGAATTGTATTATAGTAATTGTAATTGTGTTTTTTTATTGAACTGAATTTTATCTTCTCAATTATTAGACTGAAACAGAGCAAACCAAAAACATGCCATAATTTTTTCAATTATTGATTCAGAAAAATAAATAAGGCTTATAAGTATTAAGTTAAAGAAACATGTAAATATTTTAACCAAAAAAAGAAAAAAAAAAGATATTCAGGTTGAATGATATAAGTATTAAAAATATAATGGAAATAAATTTACTTTTACCAATTATGACCTTAACATTTCTTATTCTTATTTACCAGAACTGTTTTCTCATAAACTTATGAATAAGAGAGAAAGAGACTACCTAAGGAAAATCTCACATCATCCCATTTCCGCAGGAAATCATTAGTGGGATTATTTGTTCATTCTAAACGATGCAGATAAAAATCAGAAATTATTTCATTTTCATGAAACGAAAAATAACTGCAATAAGAATGAAAATGATTTAAAAACAGATAAATGACTTACATCCGTTGATATAATTAACATTATCGTGTGTTTCACAATTACTGAATACAAGCAATACATAAATACATTTTTTTAATGCAGGTACATTTTTCTCAACCAGTTATTGTATTTCAGTACCTAATATAGATTTCAACCTAATATAGTATTTCAGTACTTCCAACTCATATGTATCAATATCCATCTTTAGTTTGCATCATATAAAAATGATAAAATTATTAGGTTGGTGCGTATGAAATGTCGGATTCTCTTTACATGCGGACGTTTTCCTCCCTGTTTTCGTTATACTTTTGTATTTGGCATAACCTCATTCATACTCGTATTGTCCATTGCCAGAGACTCATTTCAGCAAAATAGGTTTTCTCGAAGGTCTTCCTTTTTTTATTTCTTTTGAGTTTATTGCCGATATGAATTCTGCCGACATTCGCGTCATTTTCTTATATGAGTACAAACTTGGTAATAGTGCTGCAAAAGCTGCACGCAACATAAACCAAGCGTTTGGGGAGAATACGGTTAACGATCGGAAAGTGCAGCGTTGGTTCGAAAAATTTCGGACTGGCGATTTTTCACTGCAAAATGAGCCGCGCGGAAGACCCAAAACGTCTGTGAAGAATGATGACCTGAAGGCTCTAGTGGAAGCGGATCCAGCCGTATCCACGAGGGAACTTGCTATCAGGATGAAAGTTGACCATACAACGATATTGAGACACCTTTCTGAGATTGGCAAGGTTAAGAAGATGGACAAGTGGGTACCGCACGCACTGACAGAGCGAAATAAGCTGGATCGGTTAAACGTATGCTCATCATTGCAGCATCCACCATATTCACCGGATCTCTCGCCGACCGATTTTCATTTTTTCAAGCATTTAGAGCTGTTTTTAAGGGGCAAACACTATGAAAATGAAGACAGTCTAAAAAACTCGATATCAGAGTTTATTAATTCTAAAGACCAAAATTTTTTAAGACAGGCATCTACGCTTTAAAATCTCGTTGGGAGAAGTGTATTGAAGCGAATGGAGCATACTTTGATTGAATAAACAGCTTTTGAAGAAAGATATGCAGTTTTATACAATCACTTAAGAATCCGACATTTCATACGCACCAACCTAATAGCAATCGTATTTCATGTAAACACCGTTATGATGCATTTCAATTAGATTCTAATTGTTTGTCATCTTTGCAAAAATGACTAATCAACATTTGAAAAATTAGCTACGCTGTAATTTTACAATGGTATAAGATATTTATATTCCATATTTTGCGAACGCTTCATTGTCAAGTAGGTCTGCCATTTGGCCAACTCTCGATAGTCAAGTAGAATTGAAAATACCATCTGACTCTTACTTAAAGACTTAAAGCATCTCTAAAAATCTGGCCATGTAGCAATGTTTTATGAGTTAGGTGTCTTTTGTGGAGCTTATTTAAAATTTTAAAAAAATTAAATAAAAATGGAAGTTTTATTTGTTTTTGCATATTATTGCTGATGAAAAGACCTCGAAGATTGGTCCATTTATTTTAATAGAGCTTTCCACTGTGACTGTATTTGTATGACTGTATATCGAATGCGAATCGAAAATTAAAATTGTAGCCTTTCTCATACAAAGTATAACGACATAAATTGACTTAAAATTTGTTTTTTGATTAGGATAAGTTGGTGACAGTGAATAGAGTTTTATGTTTCTACACATTTTATAATAAACAGTTTAATTTCGAATATAGTAGGCATGTAATACACCAAAACAAACAAATGTTGAGGAACTGAATATTTTTTTATTGTTATCAAAACTCTAATACTAACAAAAAATTATTTTAATTGCATCTAAAAATTTCCTCATAAATGAGAAGGCGGCATCCATTATTATATCATAATAAACCCAATATTAACCATCATTTCAAGCGCAGTTAATTTTACCATGTTAATTATCCAGTTGATTTCATCTTCATGCCCGAAGCAATGTCGCTAAAGTGGATCACTATGGCTATAATGGATATGGCTTGGTCAGCAATAGCCCAATCTTGTGTGCTATGAGATTTGTGTTTACCAGAAACTTAGCATCTATAATCAGCATAAATATTTATTACCTATAATCAACGTAAATAGTAAATAAATAGTGTAAAAATGTATCGCAGTTAAATATTCCCCTAAACTAATGCACGGAAATGTATTTTTTCCATTAAATTAATATTTCCATAATTATGAAAGTTATATTTAAATAAATCATCATAAATTTAAATATGTAATAAGTGTAAAATAAAATTCTTAACATTGCTTAATATTTATCTTATCAACAGAACTATATTTTTGAGGAGTTAATTTTATATTAAAAATATTTTAGAAAATATGATCTTACTATTTATATTTGTTTTATTCTAGATAATTGAAATACATTTTCAGTAACAGTGTATGATATTTAAAGCTAAAAGATGAAAAATATATCTTACTAGTGAATAGACAAAAATTATTTTCTCTTACAAAAATTTTAATTAAATCTCGCATTGTTAGTTTTAAAGTAATTTAAGTATCTGTATTGACTAATTTGAGTTTGTTTTGGATAATTGATTTTAATAAATTGTTTTTTTCAAACTCATACTTTTAAATAAAATGATAGTTAAATATGCATGGATTATATTATATGTATATTTAGAGGAAAAACAATAATTATAAAATTGTGATTTATATATATGTGTATATATATATATATATATATATATATATATATATATATATATATATATATATATATATATATATATATATATATATTGTAAGAGGAAAGTAATCTATAGATATAAATTGGTATTTGAAACATATAAAATATAATTATTCAGAAACATACCACTTATTTAGTTTTTTTAGAAAATTTTAATTCATGTTGTAAAAACTAAGACTGAAATATTTAAATATAATCAAATAAAAAATCGTTATTTGTAAATTATCTGGATGTAACTGATTTTAATTGCAATTAATACATTACAATATTAATTTATTTATAATATTATTAACAAAACTGTATAATTTGTATAAATTCCAAGGATATTAAACTGTCGCTACTTTGTTACTAATTATTTGCAAAGAAATAATTAAAGTGATTATAATCTTAACTTATTTAAGTCGTATGTTTACTTTTAAATGATTAGCAAATTGGCAAAATAAATATTTATCCTAAAAGAAATAAACATTGATTCCTTTTACACAATAATTAATTATTTAATTACTCTAAGCGTAAGCGTGTGTAAAGTATTTCTCTTAGATTTGCAATGAGGGAATACATTTTTTTATTATTTTTTTTGTCAGTTAATTTTGCTTACTGAAGATATTAATTTATGACTATAATTAAAGGTACTTATAAAATATTAATATAATAAGCATAAATAAGAAAGGAAGTATTAAAGGCATTAAAAAAGCATAATTTGATTTATTCATTAAGATTATGTATTAATAATTATATGTATTACACATAATTATTAACGTTTTCCTATCATGATGAATTGAGAAATCTTATAATGCTCTAATTTAATTTTTGCTTTCTTTATTGTTCAAAATATTTTATTTATATATTTATTAAAATTACGTATCAAAGTTATATTTATTGGTAAATTAGTTTATTCAATAAAATACTATGACTCTAAATTTTGTAGAAACTTAAACATTCACCTTTAATGGGTGAAAAAATTCGCCGCTTATAAAACATAAAATTTATATGATAATATTTTGTTTGACAAGAAAACGCTCTTTCACTGAAAAGATTGTTTACATTTTTAGTAGTTGAAGTTTCCCAAAATTAGGTTTTTACAAAAAAAGTATAATTTTTGTAACTATCCCTTCAAAATAATGTTCTTGTATTTATTGCTGGTTTGATCCTGATTTTGGTTTTGCTAATTCAAAACTTTTAGTTTTAAATAAATGCAGCAAATTTATATGAAATATTAGCATGTATTTATCTTATAATTATTTTTGGGTAACAAGTATTTAGGTGTGTTTTTTAATTATGCTTACTTATATACTTAAATTATCAAAAATTAAATATTCATTATATATTTTTCAGGAGATTGCTTAATCTAAAAATACATTTTATAATTTCTGTTTAATTTGTAGTAACGAACATAAAATATAGTTAATAAAAATGCATATTTTAAAAAGAGTAATTAAAATTAATTATTTAATAATTTACAATGTACATAAAAATCTATAATAATTATAATAAAATCAAGAGAATTTTTTTCATAGTTTACAGCTTTTTTAATACACTCGTTAATATTGAATATCTTAAAATAAAATATTTAAAGCTTAATTTAATTGTTTATAAGCTCTCTTCTAATATGAGTTAAATTTATTTCTAGTGATACAACAAAGCGGCTTCATATTTGTCAGAGATGAGACAAGTAAACGAGATTTTCTTTCATAGTAACTTCTCACATAAAACTTTTCATCTGTCACATTTGCAGACAGTCTACGTCTTATCAAAGAATATGCCATGACTCCAGCATCTTTCTTCTGTGAAACTTTAAGCCTGGAAAGTCCTGACTGTATTACACAAACACTAGGGGCTGTTTTGTTATGCAATATTCTTGTTTTTCTTTATTTTTTTGCCATCTTCGATAGTTCTCTTTAAAAAAGTCACCGCCTTATCTTGCATTTGTTTCTTACTCTTCTTTTTATTTCCTTTTGCTTCCAGTAATATGTCTAAAACAGATGGAGCTCTTAACTTTCAAATATTCTGCTTTCTCGCTTATGTGATGTGAGGCGGTTCAATACATTTAAATTGTTTCTTCAAGAGTAAGAGAGACTTCTTCAATTTCATCTGCCATGTTCCATCGGAATGTGTTGAAGTATACATTTTCATCTAGTAATATGTAGCTGATATATATCTACTTTTGTTGCTATAATCACTTTCTTGAAAGACAAATTTCTTCTAGTCTCATGGATATGAAACACTCTAAAATAAAAAGGGGAAATTTTTCCTTTCTATGAATAATAGTAAAAGCATGAAAAAGTAGGAAATCATATTTCAAGGGATATAATCCTTTTCGATAGTAATTTGTTTCTTATTCGCATAAAACAAAAGAAGAAGGTAGTTTAAGTTTTTCCCTTGCATGAAAATCTAAAAGATATTTGATTTAATGCAGACTATGCATTTCAGTATTTGGTTATGTGCTTTTGAGGTATAATTTGTTTTTACTTCACGGTTTCATAAAATAACATAGTTATACCATTTAATTTTCATGTTGTCTTATTTAAGGTAAATAACTTATTTGTACTATTTGAATCGAAAATAAACATAAAAGTTTAATTCCTAGAAATATTTGCTTTTTTTAACTATAATGATTTATTTCCTTTTAAAACGAAATGATACAAAATTATTATGTAAATGTTGATTTGTAATAAAAATTAAGTATTCATTCGTATTTGGGAAAATCAAGAAAATCTCAAAATGCCTGAAAATTTTAAAATTTGTTCAATATGAGTTTAATAATTAGCTTATCCTTTTTTAAATAATAACATATTTAAAGAATGAGGCACTTTTTTAAACATGTTTTAAATATTAATATGAGATTAATTCTAGAAAGTGCGATAAAAAATGATGGATTTTAATTTTCATTAAAAGAGTTGCTATTAAGATATGTTTAAAATGCAAGTGAGATAAGTAATTATAAAAATTTCTGACTACGGTAACTATCAAATTATTTATAATTTTAAATAGAACAAATTTAGAAAATATGCTAGGAAACGATAGCATATTTTCTGATATATTTGAAACAATTTTATGCTAGGGAAATATCTTATTGAAATTTCATGTATGGTATACTTCATGCAGAGAATATATGATATTACATACATCATATATTTCATACTTTTATTAAATCCTTCCAATAGGTTGTCCTGGAAAAGTGTGAAATGTAAATTGAATTTTTATGATGGTTCTTCCTAGATTTATGTTATTTTATCGAAATATTTCCTGCATTTACATTTTCATTTGTTTGAGAATAGTTAAAAGAAAATTCTTCTAACATTTTATAAGAAATTTCTGATCTGAAATTGAATAAATTCTCAAGATCTTTGATTCAATTTGTAGCACTATACAATTCATTCTTGTTTTCTAAACATGTTACAGTTAAACAAACTTACTGAATTTAACAAAAATTGCACAACTTAACATAACTTTTAGAACTTAACATAAATTATTTCTAATAAACTAAATATTTCCGTTTTTTAATTTATCAGACCTAGCAATATATTCCAAATATTATATTAATAAGCTTAATATATGATTTTTGTGAATATCTTATGTTAAATATTTATATACAATGATCAGTATATGAAAATAATGAATGCAATGTTAGTAATAATGCATAAAAATATATATAAATCTCAAAAATGCACGTATGTATTCATTTTAATTTTTAATTTAATAATGACAACCTGAACAGGTATTGCCTATTGAACAGGCAAGTTGAACAGATATATCTTAACGTAAAGGGATAATATTATAAAAAGATTTTATTTTTATTGATGATTTTATTTAAAAATAAACAAAGAATATAATTTATAAAAACTTTATATTCATATTATATTTCTATTTTTATGGAAGTCATTTAGTGTGAAAATTTTTCTAATAACTCTATACATATCTTTATATGTAAGAAGCTTTTAAATGAAACTGATAAATGGATAACACACAAACTTTTTATAAGTTTTAAACTATTTTACAATGCAGTTTGTAACTTTGAGGAGAGTTAAATTCTTCTGTAATAAGGCCAATACATTTCTCTACATTATATGATAATACAAATCTAAGTACTGAAAAGAAAATTTAAAAATCAAATTTATAATATCATAAAGATTTTTCATTTAAAACTATTCTAAAATAAAAATGCATAAGCTTTTTCTAGATTTAAGCTCGTATGAAAAGCTATGATTGAAAATGTACAATGTTTTTCAATTTGTAGAAAACTTATAAATTTGCAAAAGTTATTTATTTTTAAAAATTAAATGGTTCAAAAATTATAATTTTTAATGAAAAATCGAATTTCTTTCATAAAACGACTTAAAGGATTTTTATAATTTTTTTTGCATTAATTATTGAGATGAATATAAATTGATAATAAATTGAGCCTTTAAACATTAATTTTCAGAGACAAATCATTCACGAAAATAAATTATTTCTTTAGCAATAAAATATTTTCTATGTTGTTTAACTGAAAGGAAAGCATTAAAAAATGCTATTCAAA
Organism: Latrodectus hesperus; assembly: GCA_037975125.1. Classification (NCBI taxonomy): domain Eukaryota; kingdom Metazoa; phylum Arthropoda; class Arachnida; order Araneae; family Theridiidae; genus Latrodectus; species Latrodectus hesperus. The sequence goes on from CM075851.1 coordinate 103,086,363, forward strand.
CAATAATAATTCCAGGAAACTTCACCAGTTTTTAATTTAAGTAATAAAGCTTTATTATAATCTATTTTAAAATATTTTGAAAATATAAATAAGTTTAAGTGAAAAGGTTTCTTTACATATTAAATATGCATGCGTTCAAATTAAAGAAAAAATGAAAAGCGTAATTTGTTTAAATAAGAAAAATGCAGTTCATTAAAATGTTTAAATTATTATTTTTAAGTTTTATTTCATTAATATCAATTACAAATACTGAAAATGGAAAATTATATTATTCAATTAATAATTTAATTATATTTTATTCATCGACCATCATTCAATGAGTCAAAATATTTAAAAATGTTAAATGTAAAACAATTAAAAACCACCACCGTCTATGCATTTTTCAAACATTAAAATTGGCTTATGCAATAACATTTACGCCATGAATGTAACTTTACAACAATGAATTGAATGGGATGCTTTCAGTATATGAGAAAATGAATAAAAAATTAATAGATTCATTCTGTTTTTATTTATTTTTCATTTTTTATGTATACTGAATGTATCTTGCATTTTTTTTATTTTAGAAGGTTTTATGACTATTGAGTAATCAAAGCAAATCGTAAACATTAAAAATAATAATCACATTATAAAGAAAGATAAAAACTATAACATGAAACTAAGATGTAGCATTAGACAATATTTTTAACTAGAAAATTGCAAGTTTTTAATACATTTTCCTCTAATAATTGCATTAATAATAAAAAACAATGCATAAATATATTCACACTTAGCTGCTAAATTATTTAGATAACGATATCAAAAATTTAAATAATATAAATTTATATTAGCTTACTTACTTTTTTTATAGTTTTTTTGCCAGAAAAACTGAATAAAAGTTCCAAATAATTAAAATATTTTTAATAACATTGGATACCTTGGAATCTTTTTTAATATTAATTTTAAACTATTCAAACCAAACTGAATTCAATTGACTTCAAATCAAAGAAGAAATGTAAAATATTTTCAGGATTTTTCGGCAGACTAACAGCAAATCGTATTTGAGAGTGGTTCTCATATTTTTTTAATTTATTTAAACTATCCCAGATTCACGCTGTGTTGACTTTCCCGAGAATTAATTATTACTCTTCGTCGCTTTGTGGTGAAAATCACACACCCAGCGAACTTGATGAAGTGTACTTCAACAACCAGCTGTATTCCCTCCCTGTCTGGTAAACATAAATCTGCTAAACTTGTAAACCCTAATAATCCCCGAGTCGTTAATTCCAGTGCCCCTGCTCCATCACCCCTTCTCAAACGTGGTCACGCGATGTCGTAATAAAACGTAATGTTTTAGAGAGACCACCAAATGCAGATTGAGTTGTACTCACCTTTCGGCAGAAGTTGAGTTGTTTTACTGCCCAAAACGACTATAAATATTACTTGTTTTTTACAGGGTGAACCATTCGCCACCACGTTTCCGAAACCTCGATTGGGGTGTACATAAAATACCTCAACGTTAAATTTACGCGGCAGCATTTTCTGTCATATGTAAATCATGTTCATGCAATTTATGTTGTTTTTCCCTTTTTCTTCGACATTCCTCTAAAGGAGTGGCTGGAAGTGAAGCAAAATTAAGGGATAATTCTGCTTATATTTCTTTTTTCTTATTACTTGAATTGGAGATACTTCGTGAGTAGTTCTGTGTTTGATTTTGCCATTTTTAGAAATTTGTGGTATTATATATGTCACATTACGCCACACCCTACCTCTTAGCAAGGAGATAAATTTGGAAATATTTGCTTAGATGCCTTCGTATTTGAAATAAACATTAAAAAGCAAGAAACTATTTATATGGGTCATTAATTCTGTAGTTTAGTTTTATAAGAAGTGGCAAAAACGTTTTTTCTAATGTATCAGAAATTTTAGAAAATTTCTAAGCAAAAATTATTTTCTTCTCATTTCCGTTAAGTTTACTTTTTTCTTGAATTCCTTTAATTTATTAAAGTTTTACAAGGGTTTATTTCCTGACAATGAACAACAGTACTCAAGAGGAGAAGTAAATACGCAGAAAAATTATAAAATTTATGACATTTGAAAATGTAATTTTTAATTTTGAAAAAATTTAAATAAGCATGTAAAAATATAAGACTGTTATTCAATCACATAGCTAAAGCTGAATTTTACAACAATCAGCTTAATAATTTCTTTAAACAATGAACAATTAAGAAAAAATTATACATGATAGATAATTGAAGAGCCCTAAAATGCTAAAATACTTATTATATCAGTAGATAAATTGAGAAATATGGTATTTATATGCGCATCAAAAATGTTTTCAAAGTAGGCATTAAAAAGTTTCAAATTAAAAAAAAATCTTAATTTTCTGTAAAATCATAAAATCAATTTATTTTTTCCGTTCTTATATTTTATACATTTTCAAATTATATAAAATTAGTAACTGAATGCTATTTGAATTTATTTTGAAATTTCATTTGAGAAAACAGACAACATCTTATTTTCACATTACTAATATATTTTTAAAATTTCAATAACAAGAATTACTAATAACTTTTAAAAGGAAATTCTCAACATTAGATATATTTCATAAATTCATTAGCACAGTTCACTGATTAAATATTTTTAATGATATTTATATCCAAAACATGTTTGTTTTCATCGATCAAAAATCACAGTTAAATATACGGTAACATTAAATGATATTAAAATAATTTATTTCAGATTTGAAACATTTCACTTATTTCGGAGAATTGAAACAATTTAATTCTAATTTAATTACATCATAATTTAATTTAATTTAGGAATATTATTAAAAAATGGTTAAATTTTTTTGGTTTATGGTAAATTTAAATGGTAAAATTAAAATGGTTAAATTAAAAAAATTTAAAATAATAAATAATTTTGAGTTTTATCAAAAGTATTTATTATTTTAAATTAGAAAAAAATTTGATATTAATTTTCCCATTTTGTATGAAATAAATAATTTTTTGTAGACTATATATAAATAAGGAATTTCATTTTCAGATTTTGTTTCCTCATGGCTTTTCAAAATATCGTTGAGCAGCCTTTCAAGAGCAGAATAGGCTTTTCGGTGCTTTTAAATTCGTTCATTAAATGAAATCCCATTGATCTATTAGCAAGAATAGGGGCGACGGCATTTGCATAACACGCGACATTGTTGAGCGCTCGTTTCTGGGATGAGATAATCCATCTTGATGGAATTTCACTAGAATGCGCAAGGAGTTGATTCAATTAAAATGAGTTAAGGGGATTACCGCTGGAAAAGTAGCTTTGACTTACAGTGTGGATACTTACAACCATGTAAAAGATTAGGCTTTTGTAGAAAATGTGAAACATTTAATTTTACTTACAACACAAGTTCTTATATACTAGCGACATATTTTTTATTCAGTGTTAAAACGTGTGGTTATTTGGTTTTAGACTGCTTCAAAAGGATTACAGTTTCTCTTCACTAAATTCAGTTTGTACTTTTGTATTACACACAGAGAAAAGAAAGGAACAAAACATGATTGAAATTAATATTCGAATGAAAATTTCTCAAAAGTATTCGACTTAAAAATAATACTGTCAACTTTGATTTCTGTGATATATGTTATTTTCTGCAAAATATATAAGGCACTTAGAAAACTTCATAGATTCTTCCGTAATGAGTTATGAAACCATTGAATCATCAAACCATTTAAAGTATGCCGACGTCTAGATGACACTTAATGTCACATTGTTCTACTTAAAAAGATCACATCTCCTGTAATTAGCCATAATTTTTGTTGAAATCAGTATTGTGTTTTCAATAATTTCTGGATACTTTCCTATATAGTTATGCTAATCAGTTATTACTAACGACGCAATAGTAACTCAGATGCCTATGTCATTTCTTTCCTATGATATCAAATGAGATTTTTCAAAATATTACACTCTTCCATAAATCCTAAACTTTTTATCAACTAGTGCTTCTTCCTTTTGTTTTCTTCACAGAACTGACATGATCATATATAAATAATTATTTATTCTCGATTATGCCATGTTTACAATGGGTAAAAATGTCTAGTTAACAATTCAAAAGTATCTAACTTCAGGAGGAAATAGCATTTATAAATTTAACGCTAAATATAGCAGCGAAAGTTTTATACCAGTGCTATCACTATAACAAATCCAATGAAATCATGTACACTGATATTACATGGATAGAAAGAATCCAACTATCTGCTGCAGTTTTCCCGTTCTCTTAACATTTTTGTATTATACCATATCATAGATTACATCTATATATTACAGATCAAAGGAAATTGTTGTAACTATATTCTACGACATTTATGCTCTCCTGCTACAGTTTGATGCCTTATATCTTACTGTAACATGACCAATACTCTTTATAAGGTGTTTTTAATATTTTCCTTTCATTTAATATTTATAAAAAAATTGATACGGTTGTAAAAAATAACGAAGGATAAAAATAAATGAAGCAGTTTACTTTATTTCTACATATTATACCTATTTTTTTACGAATTTAATAATTAGATCTAAGGAAATTAAGGAAATGATCATACATAAAATGATGAAATGTTACCATAAAACCCCCAATGTCATGCTTAATTAAAGAAAAAACTAACACATTGAAAAAATATACACAATGTGTCTGCATTTAATACATAAAATACACGGAATACAAATTACTTTATGACTAAGACATAATTGTTGCATTCAAAAATTGAAGAAAGAATGCAAAAATTATAATCTAGTTTAAAATAATTTTTTAGATATAAATCAAAGCAATCATTGAGAACAGAATTATTATATTAATGTAATAACAAGTAAAAATTAATTTATATTGGATTTCACAGAAAAAAATATGTTACGCACTTTGTTTTTTATTTAAATTTACGGGAAATGTTTCTTTAAAATAAATGTTACACGCTATATATTTATGAAAGAATTTTTAAATATATACTTAGTATATTGCTTAAGACTGGCATGTTATAACCCAGAATTTGATCCAGAGAAAGAAAAGTAATATTGATAGTCTCATCAAACAAAATCTAATCAATTTAATAAAATATGTGTTTTTTATATAATCATAACATTTCTTATCACTTAAAATTTCAAATATATCTGTATAAGTTTAAACTGTATAACTTAGGTTTATTTTAAACTGTATACAAATAAATGAAAATTGCGAAAGAAAATTGTTTTCTTATTTAAATTTAGAATATTATCGTTAATTCACTGTAGCTTAGGAGTAGAGCAGTACTATTATTAGTGAAAAGTGCCGGGTTTGGTGGCATCAGCTGTTGAAAAATAAAAGTGGCATGTTGCGTTGTTGCTTTCTTCTTGACATTTTCCGGGCGGATACTTAAGGTTTTCCAGGGTTTTTTTAACCTTGTGACACATAAATACAACCTACTATCTATGAAAGATCTTCAAGGAATGCGAATGACGTGATAGATGTAAATTCCTTTAATAAATCACGTGATTAATCTGTTATGCAATCTACTAGGCGGTGTCAACATCATTACTAACTGATATACAAATGCTTAATGTTTTGAAAAAAAATCTGGCAACGTTTGATGTTTTAAGCTAGTGAAATTATCGATATTTTTCTACATTTAATTCTAAAATGAATGACTATCATAACAAATCTTTCATATCAGATGTTATTAAAGTAATTAATCCAAGGGATATTTATATTTAAATGAAGTTTATAGAAAAGTTTACATTTAAAAGCTTACGAGATTATTTCTAAAATTAATTACCACATACCTAAACTTAAGGGATTATATTAACAGGAAATTAATATTCTTGAATTTATATAAGAAACATTCTGATATTATTTTAAATATAAAATGTAAATAAAATTGTAAAACTATAAAAATATTAATTTATCTACATAACAATCATAAATTAATTTTTACTACAAAGGTATCTTCGGTTCAATTTTTCTAGTTTCTTCACTTACAAAAAAAAAAAAAAAAAAAAAAAAAAAAGAAGCCATCTTCAACACTTCCATTTTATGTTCCGTCATAATACACTTTTCTGTTACTAATACTGAAAAGGTCAAGAGTAAAGTAACATTTACTACTCGTCTTGTAATCTTTGAAAAAAATTTTTTTTCTTGCGTAAGATATTTCATGCTTTCCGTTACTCTCATGTGCTTTTTACGAGACTTTTTGCGTGTACATTTATTATATAGTAGTACTTTTCGCTTTTAAGTAGTCACAAGTTCAAAACTACAATTATTTTTTGTACATTTTCTTTTTGAATGGATTCAAAGACTATTGTGGGATGCTGAGATATTTATAAAAGTCTGTTTAGGAATATAACAGATAAATTTCTTTGCAAAAATTTACTTTGCATGACAGATTTGCATCAAATGAATACATTTGAAATCAAATTGTAAGCTATTGTTAGATAGAAATGCACAAAATTATTGGTACTTTTTGAGTTTTTAAGCAAAATAGTTTCTTTCCTTTTAGCTAATTTTTGATTAATTTTGAATATGAAGTTTTTTTAATATTCAATGAATATCAACTACAGTAGCCATTAAATTCTACATTAATTCAAAATCAAACATGAATGTTGAAAATTCAATAGAAGAAGAATATCTATGAGTTATTCGGTTGCTTAGTATTAAAATAATATTTTCAAAGCTTTTTTCTTTATTTTATGATAGAAAAAAGCAAAGATAATGATAAAGAAACAAATTTTGTTCACAAGAAATATTTTATTTATTGAAGCTAGAGTTCGATAACATTTTGTTTACAAAATCAGAAATACTTTCATCTTGTATATTTCAGTTCAATAGCATTTTGCTAATAAAAATTATACATTTTTATTTTTGTTTCATTTTAGCTCATTATAACAAAGAATTTCTTAGAAAAGTTTACTTATAGAGCTCATATTTGCCTGAAGAAGAAAACGATGAAGCGATTAAAATATTTTCTATTTCTATATAGTAGGGAAATAATTGAGACACTACACTGTAGAAAATATATTTTCAATAACGGAAGATGCTTATATTTTTCTAAGAAAGTATTCAGTGTTTCAGAGTCGATAAAACATGCAATTTGTTTGGAAAGTAATTGAATTCATTTTCAAAGCAAATAAATGTACTTAAATGAGAGAATTGTAAATCTGAGATAAGATAGTTATTTTGCTGGACATAAAATCAACTTAAAGCATCAAATTTCAAGTATCTTATTAAAGAAAATATGTGATGAAAAATAAGATATATTTATATTTAAATAGTCCTATAAGAGAATATTAATATTTTATTTTTCGTAAGAAATAAGGAAACTTTCTTTATTTAAAAAGTAATTCGCGATATATATACTCGAATGATTCAAATTTCAGAAGTATGTTTCTTACAAAAACTTGCATTTTAGGTGGGTTACTGTATTTTTAAAAAGAGAATTATAACTATCGCATGAACTATTCAAATTTTAGAAAATCAGTGTTAACGCCAGCAAAATAAGCTTTTACTTTATAGAGTCAAATTACTCTAAAATCATGAATCAGATGCAATTTAGCATCTTCCTCAAATGTAATATCCTTTTCCAGTAATTGATTTGGCTGTTGAAATGTTATTTAATATATTCTATGTAATACCAGCTAATGTCTAATCCACGTTAAATGTCTCTATTGTGATAGCTTCGTATCAATAATTCAGCTTGTCAAACCAAATATCAATACAATTTCATGAATTATTATTAACGTATATTTTGTTACTATGTTCTGTCTCTAAGGGAATTGTAGAAACTTAGAATTAATATTTTGTAGGAAAAATGTACTGTGCCAATTTATGATATATTTTCTTTGAATAGCATTTCCTTACATATATTCTTGAAGTGAAAATACAAAAATAAATACATATTTTTTCAATAAAAATTCATCTTCATTAAATTCTAATTACATTTATATATAACTTTTTCTAAGCATTTGATGAACTCTGAATAATTCTAGAATTATTATCTTCAATAATTAGCTAATTAGCATCTTCAATAAAACTTAAATTGTTAAATTTTTGCTTCTCTGAAGTCAAATGTGGTGCATTAATTGCTGATTTATATTTTTAGATTTGATACTTTGCTGTTACATTTTTATTTATAATGATGTATTTTTCAAAACATTGCATAATATTTTAAAATTTAACTAAGAAAATTTTTTATTCTCAATTTCAAATATGTTACCTTAGTTAATTTGAAGATTTTAAAATTTAATTCTCTTTACTGACATAATGATGTACTCTGATAAATTGATTTAAAGCTGTCACGTAACAATGGAAGGAAAAGTACTCTTTTGATGTAACGTTTAATTGCTTCTTTTTGACTTTATATAAGTTGAAAAGAAGACATTATACATACATTTCCAGAAATTATACATGATTCATTTAAAAAAAAAATAGTTACTTCTGAATTCCTAGGTATAATCATAAACACATAAGAGAATACATATAGGATGAGTATAAATTATTTTTACCCAATAAACAGGAGAAATAGTACCAATCCAGATGATTATGATACACAGAGAATCACATTCGACTTTTAGAAGTGGAAAAGAGCAAAGACGAAGCACAAAACTTGAGCAATTCATCACCTCCGATGTCATTTGATACCTGCCATTATAGTACAACTCTTAAATAAGACTATCTGTTTCATAAACGCATGTAGGGGCGTGTGTAGTGTTGGTTCCGGTGACTCTCTCAGTGATTTCTTCTTATAGAAAGCAAACCAAACACAATGCGTTTAGCCAGCCACAACAGTGGTTTCTCAGATGGCTAACATGTTATCCCATTATTTTGTTCATGTTCAGCCAATGAGTACGCATGTGTTCTGCTTAAACTTATAAGAACAATTTTCAAAGCAGAGAGGAGCAGTGTTCCTCGTTGTCAAGTACAAAGATCAGCGTTTAGTTGCTATTGACAAGTGAATGTATGAATTGCTACAATGCTCACCAGGAAGCATTTTCTAACCCAAGAGAAAATCATAGCGCATTGATTCATGAACAAATCGTAATGCTAATCACCATGAACTCTCATGGTATATTTAGCACCCACCATTTTTAGAGGCAATCTTCAATGGGCGGACTGTAGTTCACCATGTATCAGCAGTAGAGTTGCACGTCCGTTCTTAATAGGTACTAGAGATTTTCTAGTTTTCCTCTATCTGACAGCTAACTTTCCAACAAAGTCGTTTTAGATGGCACGTGTAACTAACCGGCATATGCAATAGTGACATTCTCTGCGAGGGCATCACAACGCATTCCGGCTTTGTTATTCGATTTGATTATCCTTAATAAAAACGTAGAGTGTTGCATCCATGTTGAGTTGGTGGAGTGGTTTGTCTGGTTTGTTCCGATACCGAACAGACTATTTTTTGGGAAGCTCATGACTGCCACGTAGTGCAATAACTTGTCTGGACTGAGACGCTTCTGCTGGAATGCAGACTGGCTGCTTCTGATGTATGGTGCAGAAACGCTATTCCATCGACGATTCTGCTGAAAGCTTGGCTGCACTTACCCAAACTGACGGGGGGATACCTATGTCCAGTAAGGGCTTATTTTTATCCAGTGACTATTACACTCTCTTCGCGAGAAGACTATCCTCCCCCGGCTCCTCAGATAATAAAATAACTAATTGATGAGAAATCAGACTATCAAATACTATTGTGTAATATCTACTGTGCATGAATTTCCAGAATGAAGGTGCTTATTATTTACAATATCAGTATAATTTACGATGTCAGTATTATTTAATGAATAGACACCATTTGTAAAAATTATTTTATACCTTAACAATCAGTAGATTTTGGGAAACAGCATTCCTCATCCATAATACTCATATATCCCTCATGAGTACTTGCAAGAAATTTTAGTGAACATTTAAATAGATATTGTTTATGAAAAAGTGGTAGGACGTTATATATTAGAAGCTATTTAAATATAAAAATTTATAATATCTTTTAGAAAAAGTACCAAATAAATTAATCTTTCTCAACTGCTTATTTATAACGATTTGCAGTTTATTCACTGATTCAATCCACAACACATTTTTAGCTCAGTGAGATACTTCTTAAAACTACATATTCTAGACAATGAATTGATTCTGCTTAACCTCTTTCTTTATTTTCCCCATAAGGACTCAGGCCACTAATTTTTTTCAGATGGGTTTACATGCATTATTTAATGTGCGAGAAGCTTATGCAATCTATTGAAGGTCTCAGAGCGAGAATAATTATTTAACCAGGAATAATTAATAGATCACCAGAGTAATTTTAATGAGTTATGACAAAAGTTCCTTTATGGATGCGAAATGTATAATCGTCGTTTTGTTCTCTTTTATTATACTTATTTTGAGCAATAAATTAGATTTCGTATTTTTCGGTGTCACCTATTAAATTTCTAAGCACTTCTAAATTCAAATTGAAATTCCATGAAATTGAATTCATTCTTATTTGTCATACATAGGCACACATCAAAATTTGAAACATTTATTTTTCCCAATGCATCTAATTAAAAAATATACTTAATTATTATTTTTCTAATATATTTTCAATTACCCTTTCATATACACAGTATGAAATTGAATGTCATTTTCACTTCTTAAAGAAAAATATGTGAAGGAAAATAATTTAAATTATTGAAATATTCTCGAGATTGCCACGTTTAACTTTCTTGGAAACAATATTTTAATTGATTAAATAATTTATACTCAAAATTTTAAACGAAATAGGCTTCATTCATGAATAATTAATCTTTTTAGGAAATTAAGTGACTTGAAAACTCATTTGCTTTAAAAAATCATGTTTCACAAAATTACATTCTTACCTAAAACTTTAATTGTAATTTTTAGCATTATTAAAACTATGCTGAAATTCTAAATAATTTTTCTTTCGTAGACATTTTTAATTTGATTCGAATAATTTCATAAACAGGATTTCAATAACGAAAATGCAATTACTTATCACTACATTTTGTTCTATTCAATTGATTAATAAAATATATCTTGTAAACCAAATGTAAATATACACCGACATTCAGTCATATAATAGCACTATTTACTGCCATAATTAATTTGATGTCTGCTTCGAACTTTTACAGGAATCATTTGGTTGTGATATATACTTTACTGTAGAATAATTGAGATATGTATTTTCTTTGTATTTTTAACTTGGGAGAGAATACATTTTAAGTATTCTATATGATATGAAAAAAAATGTAAGCTTTTATATTTATTTTTTGTGTGATTACTTTTTAAAAACATCTGAATCAGTGTGGTATGAAAAATTGAAGTAGCTGAAGTGCGTTATGAATAATATTACAAAAAATAGAAGTAATCTTATATAGTATTTTTTCCTAAGATAAACAAGTGATGTCGTATTTCAAGGAAAATTTTGTTTCATGTGATTTATTTCGGCTCATGGTAACGAGGAAACGGAAGTACTTATTCAAAATTATACCCTGAATACTCCTTGAAAGTGTGAAGGCAAGACAAACTGGAGGCGCCTGAAGTGATAGGTCAACGATATTCTTTTATATCCTCTGGCAGTCTATTGTACAGGAATCTCATAATTTACAAATGGCGAGGCCATTCACTTTGCCTCATCCCCACTATCGAGTCGTAACATAAATCACTTTTATATATGACAGAAGATGGCCCTTATCGTCCAGAAGTGTCCTCTGAGCTCCATTCATCGAAGGATAACCATTTTGAAAAGAGATGTGCATTAGCAAGTGCTCAAAATAGCTTTCAGTGGACTATTGTGGGAGGCATAGAAAAGCCCACCGATAAGCATATCGGCATACCCAATACATTTTAGAATATCCGCCATGATTGTCAGCACTCCATGAAAAACAAGGTATGTTAACTTGTTATGCCTCCTCCCCCGCGCTGCTGATTGTCTTCTGCTTTGAGGAAGGAAGAGCGACCGCAATCGCGTGGCTCTCCTCTTTTGCATTATCGACTGGGTCTGTGCGGAAAGTCAGCAGACATTATTGAGCTTTCCTATATTGATGATGATTGACTGGAGCTAAAAATATCGACTTTTGAAACGACGAGGGTGGCTGGTTAGAAGAAAATTCACTTTATACTTTGCATCAAATGGGTGTTGTAATCAGTTCCCCAGAAAGGGATGTGGAAGAAAAATGACGGCATTTCACAACCACTACGTTGGGATATGTTTGAAAACCAAAACGATGTTTCTCTGCAAATATAAACTTCCAGATAACAAAGACTTTCTTTGTATGAATATTAATTTAAGTTAAGTGTTAAATATTATACAAATATGAATATAGAATTTTGTTTTAAAAGTTTTCATTGTAGCATTTGTTGCAATGGATTATCACAATAACATTTAAAAGAACAGAAATAGTTTTATTACGTTATAAGGATGTTAACTTTATTTTATTAGTATCATATTAAATACCTTATATAATGTTTGCTTTGAAGTTTAAATATTTCCACATTTTCGTATATTATATTCTTTAGAACTGATATCAAAATTTTATAGATTAGATATGGTAAAATTAATTTTCCTTTTAATAATACTAATAAAATCTATCAATTTGAAATGATAACATAATGGATAAGATTTTTCATTTATTTTTTTAATTTAAAACTTGTAATTTTATAAATACTTTTAAGCACTTGTCAAGTATAATGTTTCTTTAGCAAGCATTTAGCATCGTCATTAATTTAATTTAGGTTTAAAACGTTTTTGTCAAATTAGTACAAAAATATATCTTTGCTAAATTTTTCATTGCTTTTCAAAGATATGTTTCTCCTCCGTGAAAAATAATCAAAAGAAATTTTCTAGTAGCAAAAGCATTATTACTTATTTCATTACTTCCAAAGTCAAGCAAAAGATAGATGGGACTAAACAAATCTTCTATGAATAAATCAAGTGGGCAACGTGGGAGTAGTTTGATGACAGAAACGAAGCATTTAGCAAATTGCTTAATACTTTCAGTAATGAAATTTTATATATTTGTGCTATAAATCAGTTTGAGTAAGTTTCACCTGAGCTGCTGCTGTTATATTAAAGAAAGATGGCCCGCTGAATGAAGAATATTTTGGACTTAAATAATATCTTACCTTAAAAAATATGTTAATTTGCTTGTGTGCTTACATGTTAAATTTTTTTAACATGATCTTATATCATCTTTATATCAGCATTTCCTAAATTTTGGATCATATTAAAAACTTTTTTATTTAAAAAAAGGCTTTTCGTTTACATTACTTTCTATAATATGCTTACTGTTAAATAATGATTGTTAAGTAACTCCATGTGCTGTATTATTATATGATATTATTTTCAGCAATATAAGTGAAATCAGAGTGACGTGAAATTAACAAAATAATATTAATTCATTATATAAACAAATTTACATTTATTTTTAAATTATCGCATATTAAATATATAAGGAAATTTTTTATAATTACATTATATTATTTACTGTTTCATTTTATTAAGGCCTTCTGGGTAATGAAAGTTTCCCTCCGTTATCTGGGAGATAGTAGGTTTGATACCTGACTAACCGTAGACTTACATGCTGAGGGAGTCTATATAAGTTAAAAATTTTATAGTATGATATGACTTGGGAAAGGAAGCGGATAATCAGTGACTACCTCGTCAATTGACAATATTTCCAAATTACCAGATAGTTGGTTGTATTCATTGGCTTTAGATGGCAGATATGGGCAAATGGACAAATAAAATACATTGCCACTTAATTTAATATATAAAATCTGTTGCTTTAAATGTATCTATATATAACAAAATGTGAAAAACTTACAACCAATACAAGGTATAATAACTTAGGTATTATGATTCTTACTGCAGACGTCAACAGATTCATTTTAACTTGGATTTAGAAACCTGTATTTAATATTTTGTAAAAAAAGTGAACAACACAAATACAATGAAACTTACTCTATTTTAAATGTCACAACTATTCTAATACAAGTATTAAAAAAATTCTTCACATTCGATACTAAGTAAAGGCAAAAAAAGGTGATTTTTCATTGAATTCTATTTTCGCTGGCTGGATAATAAATAAATTAAAACTATATAGAAAATTCAACTTAAACGTAATTGAATTGTTTTTCATCCTCATTTGTATTAGTAAAGTAAAAAAAGAATTTTTAATTTCTCAAAAATGTTTAATTTTCATTTGAAATATAAACAGAAAAATTTTAATTTAAATAATGAATTAAATTAATGATATTTAGTAAATTCATAGATTGAAAAATGATACTTAACATAAAAACTTTTATATTTAAATTTAAGATTGTTGTTTTCTGAAATTAGAGTTTTGCTTAATACATATCCAGTTTGTGTTCTGAAGAACGCAATGTTGAATTAAAAAAGTATTTTGAAGATTAAGTTTTTACTTTGATTCCCTTGCTTTACTGAGCATTGATTTACATTAATCCTAAAATGTGCCAACGAAAATACTAAATAGATTAGTGAATAATAATAATTTAATTTTGACAAAAACGATAATTGCAATTGTTGATCATTTTGAATTGAATCATTAATATGTTGCTAAAATATTAGAAAAAAGGGGCTGATCAAAATTAAAATACACTCTATTTTATGTAATTAAATTCATGTTGGTATATAGAAAAGATTATAACTCCCAAAAATTTACAAATTTGAATGCATAATTTATTTGAACATCATTATTTTTGAAGTTAATATTCCCAAATTAATTCTTCCTTTGTTATTTTGAATTAACTTGGAATGTGTGATAAAATATAATGTGTTGTTGTTTGTTCGTTTTAAATATTTTATTTGCTCTTTTTAATTCTGTAATAAAAATGATTTAATTTATAACTTCAGATCATCTGTTTTATGAATGATTAAACATGAATACCAACTTAAACAATAAATTATAAAATAACTTATGATTTACAACAAGATGTCAAAACATATAATTTTAAACGGAATGAATAAATGTATAAATAGTAAAATTATAATTGTAGTTATAAATAAAAATATAAAATAATATAGATTGTAATCTCAATTGTTTAGTTTATTTAGATTTTATATTATAGATAAAAAAACAAACAGAGCGTAGAGAGGAGAGAGAATTACAATCTTTCTCTCTCACACCCACACATACACATTTTTTTTTGTTGATAGGAAATTTAGAAAAATTCAAATTGAGAAAATTATTAAAAAACTATCTTGGGAATTTTTTTTTATATTTAATCGAAAAAATAGAGTAAAAGTATTTAAAATATATATTTAAAGAAAAGTTAAAATTCTTTTATAAATCCCTAGTGAACATCTAAACGAATATTTCTTAATAGATACTGAAAGAGTAACACATTTTCAGTTCCTAAACAAAGGCTAATTTTATTCTCTTTCTTGTTGATCAAAAAAATAGCCACTCGAGGTGATAATCATTATCTGTCACTCAAATTTGCTTGCAGAACTACTGAAGAGGGAAACAAGGAAGAGATGCTTTTAGAGACATTTATAACCAAAATAAGACTCGTGTTCGAAGTGTAATGATTTATATGTAACTTATTTAATTTACAATATATGAAATAAATTACTTTAGTATATGTAGAGAAAAAATTATAACATTAAAAATAATTATTTATCCTATGAATAAGAAATTTTTTTCTCAAACTTAAAATTTCTTCTTTAACAACTTTTTAAATAACTAATTTGCAACAAATAAATGTCGTGAAAAAGAATAATTTAAAGTTCAGTTTGGCTTTATTTTATTTTAATTTACATACACAGATATTTATGCATATGATATATATAGTATATATATATATATATATATATATATATATATATATATATATATATATATATATATATATATATATATATATATATATATATAATCTTTTAAACTGGATTTAAGCTAAAAATTGGATTTATATGTAAAGATTTTTCTCATATAAATTACATTTTCATCAACTCAATCCTGTAAGAATTATCAAATTCAACATGAGTTTAAAATTCTCCCTCAAATATTTGATTTTTTATTATTTACCATTAATTTTAACTTCTATTCAGAAATTTTTAATTTATTAAATATTACCAAATATTTAAAAATAACCAAAATTTTCCTGCATCCTTTCTTTTTGAAATTTTTATTTCTCAATTTGGTAATCAAATTTGTTACACTTTGCTGAAAATTCCTGGAAAACGATTTTAGTTTATTCAAAAAGCTAAAAATTATTTTTAGCTTTTTAGGTTTAAAGTCTTAATTAGCTCCAAGAATTCTGATTAATTTTCTGCTTAAAAGTACTTTTGGTTTCTGATTCTTCATTTAATTTTTGTAATTCAAAGAAAAGTCTCTAGCTACAAGAATTTTTTTGTAGCTAGAGACAATAATTCTCTAGCTACAAAAAATTATTCTTGTTCAAAAAATAATTAGAGAATAATATAAAAAATTAGAGCTTCGTTTCGAAACTTTAATGTAATTGATTATTAGAAGACATATATATGACAAATAATGAGCATAAAGTTTGTGCTATTTTTATTTAAATTATCTTAGCAGAGGTTAAAACGCAATACATTTCAAATGAAATTAACTTTAGGAGATTAAAAAAAGGAAACTATGTAATGGCAAAGTCATGTATATATGTACTTAATTTTTAAATATATTTTACTAGAAAAAACTCTTGCTAGGATATAACTAGATAAATATATTGTTTAGCAGTCCACATGTTTTGTTGAATTAAAATCCGTTTCACACTATTGAAAGGAATATTTAGGAGACATAACAACTGAGTAGTATGATATCTTTATCGATTAATTTGTAAATCAACCTTTCAACCCTATAATTATGATGTAAATGCTAAATTATCAAAGAAAATGATTGAATGAAATATAAAAAATGAGAAAGATAATTTTGAAGGATCATTATTTTTAAAGTAAAACGTTTAGATATAAATATTTCTGTATACAAAAAAAAAAAAAAAAAAAAATCAATTGTCATGTAGAGAATGAATGTTTCAATATTTAGTCAAGACAATTTGTGGAAAGAAATTTATATTTTTTAATTTATTGAAGTGTGTGGTTTTATGAAATTAAATTCTAAAAATTGTCATTAGTAATATTTTTATGTTACACAAACTTTTTATTCAAAATCAATCTCAGGTAAAATAAATAGAAAATATTAGATGTAAAAGATATTCAATTTTGATTAATTTTCAAAATTAGGATATATATCTATATAGAAACAATGAAATGATACAGTTATTTAAAGAGATTAATTTATTTCTTCGTAAAAATTGTTCAGAATCTTAAGTAATACATTTTTAGTATTTAAGTGAAAAATATTTAAAATCAATTAAAGAATTAATTGTAATATTTTTAGATTGGTTGAGTTTTAGGAAGTAAGTGAATAGAAACTCATACCATTTGACTAGAATTCCAATTGATATTTTAGAGTGTTTTGAAAATAAATTATTTTCAAACTAGCTAAGTTTATCTAAGTTTGCATTTTGAATTGAGCATTTATAAATATTATATCAATACTTAAATTATTTGTAACTTTATATGCTGATGAATATTCAACTTATATTTACTATTATTAGGTGATAAAGTTTAAAATATTAGATATATTTAACAAATTATGGCATTAATTTACATGAGATACTAGCAACAGTTTTGTTGACAAAAAAGCTATATCCATTTTTTAATTAAAGTTACAGTTTTTAAAAGATTGAAAAATTTCTTTTCTTTGTTTAAGTTAAATATAAGATACATTTAACAATAAGAGGTTTATTTAATTTTATAGTTGAATATTTTAATATAACTCAATCAATTCTCCCTCTCTTATTTATATGAACAGTGAAAATTTCAGTATTATTCTGTTACACATATTTAACTCTAAAAGGAATATAAAATTAAAATTTAATTATAAATAAAAATAGGACAATAATATTTTTAAAACAAAAACAATAAATTAAAGTTTCTAAGTTTCGACCTTTTTTATTTAAATAATGATAATATTAGTTAAAAATTGATATTTAAATCCAACAAGAGAACAGAATGCCTGAAAAGGATATTCATTTCTTTAAATTTAAAATTTTATAAATAGTATAATGTGTGCTTACTATTTTGATTTTGTCTATAGGTACTAACTTAAATTTTTAATAGAAGTCCAATTATATGCTCTAAAAGAGACGTGTTTCTCATTGTTATAAATATTTTCATGAAAACACCAGTAGGATCCCAAGAAATACTTTCTTGCCAGAGAGAAGAGAAATGGGCATCTTGGCACGTTTCTACGATAATATTATACTTCTAAGAGAAATTTTAATATATAAGTGAAAGGAGTTTGTCACACTAAATCTTGCTTTTGATATGAACTAGAAGAATGTTAGGCATGTCATTAATTTAGAGTGTACCATTTTGGTTTTAAATTTGAACAACTTTTAGATACAGAATTTATTACCATAAGCGAAAAGAGATATATTTCTGCCTCAAAAATTTCTTATGGGTAGATGAAATATATTTCTTAAAGAATTAGTCTTAAAATATAAATTAATTTATGATCTAGCAATTATGTTTCAACAGAAATATAATGAAATTTCTTTACATAATTCTTACGTTTATCTTTTTAGCAAAATATTAATGTTTGATAAGCAGATTTTAATGCTTTCAAATTTTGAAACTTTTATTTTGTAATACGATTTCAGAGGATGGTATTTTTAATATTCTATTATTAAAGCTGACATTTTTGCTTGAAGCATTTTATTCTTGTTCTTTTATTTGATTTGAAACGCCCGTAATTTAAAATTTTATTGAATATGGCAAAATATATAATGAAGTGTATATCTTGTTTCAGTGAAAGTGAAGGCATAATGTTCAAAGCTTCAAAGATTTATAAAGCTAATTTTTCGATTCTGTGTTAAAAAATGGAATTCCAAATCTATTCATTCATGAGTGCTTTTCTAAGTAATAGAAGAAATAAAATTTTTGTTAATTTATGATCATTACAAATGTATGTGATGTATGAAATAAAATAAAATGTAAACAGAAATAATGGACATTGAATTTTCGATAAAAATAATTTTTAAAAATAATAAATATTTCATAATAAATAAAATAAATAAAATTTTCTGTGCATATTGTTTATAAAAAGTAAAGGAAGCATGTTTCAGTGTATGTCTATATAACTAAGTTATATAGTATGAGATATATTGTGATTCACTCATAAAATTTGCAATTTGGCTTAAAATGTTGAATTTTTTACGCAGTATGTATTATGTATATTTCAGAAAATCTATTGCATATATGCTGTCTTAATAAATCTTCAAAAATTGGTATTTTAGCAAAATGCATGAGAAAAATATGGAAGAATTCACTTTATTATTGTAACATAGATAAATTGAGCTTTACAATGATTTTCCCAAGACCTCTTAGAACTAGAGATTTCATTTGTAATTAAACTTCCACTGATAAAATGTTGCAAACTTAAAAATTTGGATAGATGTTAGATGGCATATTCATGAGCAGATATCAAACTATGCAAAATTTCCATTTAACATGAAATTTTTTCAGCTTATATTTTAATACTTGATTTAACATTCCTAAAAGTTACGGTTGCTAATGATAAAAATTAAGTATCATTTGCTTGCAAATTCATTTATCAATTTTTGAAGTAACAGAGTCTGTTTGGCATGATTTCAAGCTTTAAGTTTTGTATAGATTAATTTTTTCACACGTCAACTGAGTCTAAGGAGTAATATTAGATTAGTGACCCCAATTACTTGTTTTCAGGATATCTATAACTAGAAATACAAACCTTCCACGTTAAACTTTAGCTAAAGCAATAAATAATTTATGTAAATTGAATTATATTTTCATGCTTCCACTGTTATATTCCATTTGTTTTCACTTTGTCTACTCCGTGTGATGATGAACAAAAGCAAAACTAATGTAACGACAGATCAGAAAAAATTTATACAAATATAACTTTACTACTGAGATATTACACTTTTCAAGTAATCTATCTCATTTGTCAGTTCTCGCATACATTAATAAATATAGCCACAATTAATCACAAAACCATGAAAACTGAGTCTTGTTTCCTCTTATCATTATAATTATCATCTAGATAATACTACATAAATTCCGTAGACCATTTTTATTGATGCTATATTTAGATTTAAATAATTCCAATTCCGTAACATTCACTAGAATTTTAAAATAATCAGGCAATTCTGAATAATTTTTAAGTATGTTCAGAAGTCATTTATACTCTCAATTTTTAATGATTCTATTACTGATTCGACCACAAAATATTAGGTTGGTGCGTATGAAATGTCGGATTCTCTTTACATGCGGACGTTTTCCTCCCTGTTTTCGTTATACTTTTGTATTTGGCATAACCTCATTCATATTCGTATTGTCCATTGCCAGAGACTCATTTCTGCAAAATAGGTTTTCTCGAAGGTCTTCCCTTTTTTATTTCTTTTGAGTTTATTGCCGATATGAATTCTGCCGACATTCGCGTCATTTTCTTATATGAGTACAAACTTGGTAATAGTGCTGAAAAAGCTGCACGCAACATAAACCAAGCGTTTGGGGAGAATACGGTTAACGATCGGAAAGTGCAGCGTTGGTTCGAAAAATTTCGGACTGGTGATTTTTCACTGCAAAATGAGCCGCGCGGAAGACCCAAAACGTCTGTGAAGAATGATGACCTGAAGGCTCTAGTGGAAGCGGATCCAGCCGTATCCATGAGGGAACTTGCTATCAGGATGAAAGTTGACCATACAACGATATTGAGACACCTTTCTGAGATTGGCAAGGTTAAGAAGATGGACAAGTGGGTACCGCACGCACTGACAGAGCGAAATAAGCTGGATCGGTTAAACGTATGCTCATCATTGCAGCATCCACCCTATTCACCGGATCTCTCGCCGACCGATTTTCATTTTTTCAAGCATTTAGAGCTGTTTTTAAGGGGCAAACACTATGAAAATGAAGACAGTCTAAAAAACTCGATATCAGAGTTTATTAATTCTAAAGACCAAAATTTTTTAAGACAGGCATCTACGCTTTAAAATCTCGTTGGGAGAAGTGTATTGAAGCGAATGGAGCATATTTTGATTGAATAAACAGCTTTTGAAGAAAGATATGCAGTTTTATACAATCACTTAAGAATCCGACATTTCATACGCACCAACCTAATATATATACATAGGCAAGTAAATAAGTTTTTAAACACTAAAAAGAGAATAATTACATATTTTAACAATATTGTTTGATGATAGAAAATGATTAGAAGTCATCTAGTAAATCTAGATTGAAATCACAGCAGAAAAATAGTGTTTTTATTGGTGTTAATCTACTTCTGTTTATGTACGAGCATGAATTAAGTTTAATTATTTCATTTCGGAATTTTGAACTCTTTACCATTATTGAAATTAATTTTGGGAGGTATTTCTATCATCATTATACTTCCTTCCTATATTCATGAGTAAATATAAAAAATATAAGTTTTGTATAATTCACGTATGACTGTGTATATATATATATATATATATATATATATATATATATATATATATATATATATATATATAGTATTTTCTTTATTTGACATAAATAAGTTTTTTGTAAACATATAAAATACTTGAAAATGAATAGATTTTTCCAAATTTTAAAAGTAGATTTTAATACCCATTTAAAAATATTGCCCACAAAAATCTTAGTAAAAGTGGTTTATTGATTCCACAGATGATAACAATCAAGAGACTAAATTTAAGAAGATTAAGTTAAATTTATTATAAGGAGGCAAAAAAGATTCTTATTATTCAATAATTAATTAAAAATCAAGAAAGAATCCTTCACAACTAGAATTTTGAAATTTATTAAAGAATGAAAGAGCATTTACATTGTAGACGAATTTGAGTATTAAAACGCCAACAGAAATGAATCCTTGTCGTACATAATCTCAATTTTGAAGCAAATTTTCTTCTTAGATCTTCACTAAATGATAGAAGCAGATTATTATGGGAGAAATTTTGAGCGCGGTTAATTATAATTATGGAACAGCTGGAAAGTAAGCTGCTGTTTAATGAAATGTGAAACGAAGTGGCAATAGTTAATTATGTAACAGAAAAATTTTTTGCATGTTGTTCTTAAGCATGCAAGTAAGATTTTCGTTAATTAAGGATTCAGATATTGACATAAATGCTTCTAAAAAGGTAAAAGTTTGAACAAGAGTTTAGAATACAAAAAATATATTATTCATAATTAATTATTTTAAGTGACAGGCATCAGCAATTATTAATTGTTTTAAATTTTATAATTCTAGAGCATGCTTTTTAACATATACATTTGTAAAGCTTAATTATAAAGGTGTTTTATTTGTATGTTATATTCAATTATTTACATAAGAATTTCGATTGTTGATAGCGTCATTTTCAATATAAAAAATTAGCTTATGAAAATGTGAAAATTTTTGTAATAAATTATGCTTATTTTTAATTTACACTCATTCAACAGCTTACTCTATCAGAATGTACAAGGACTGCATATAATAATATGAGAATAAAAGATAATATAATTTTTATTACTATTACAAGTAAATATTTACTTAATATCAAGATATAAAACTCAAATGTATTTTCAAATCATTTGTTAAAAAGAATACAAAAATCAGTTTGATATGAACACTTTTTAAAATCATACAAACTCAGGATTATAGAAACTGGTAAAATTCTAAAATATCAATTAATAATGACATACATAACTTTGTATAAGATACAAAGAATAGTTTTACTAATATAAAAATTGGACAATAAGTATGAAATATTTTCTTTAAACATTTATGGTGAAACATAAATATTATTAAAACGTGTATATTTTCAATATATTATGTATATTTTCTAATCCGTTACATTTATTCTGTTGAAGACTTTCTTAAAATGATTGGTTCATCGATTTAAATAAAGATTAGTAGTTATCAGCTCAATATAATAAGTTGGTCAATTTTCATTATACAAACAATTTTCGTCTGTTCTATTAATCTATGTAAATACACCAAAAATCATAGAATAAACTCTACATGCTTCAAAAATTGTGAATTGCTAATAATATACATAACCTTTATAATAAGTTCATTCAAAGATAAATAATTATTTTCATAAATATGTTTCTCTTTCATAGAAGAAATTACGTTTTAAGGTTACTAGTTTCATAATTAAAAAATACGCTAAAATGTTCAAAGTTTAGTTTACCTAGATATAAATACACATATATGAATAAATAGAAAAGTAAGTAAACAATGCTTAACACGAGTAAAGATTAAGTAATAAAGTATGGTAATTTTTATAATTAAATAAATTGCCTATCTAATTAGCTTAACACTTCATCTCTCGCAAAAAATGCAACGCATGCGTGCCTTGAATTTTAAAATTCTGTTTCCCGTTAAAAATATTAATTATGTGAGTAATAACAGTATTTTTTTCCAAAATGGTTAGAGTTTTATCTCAGATAAAATTATTAGACTGTCCACAGAACATTCTGAGGAAATACTTTAAAACATAAAAATTTTGCTTAATTGCAAGATAGCGTGAGTATAATATAAATCACATATTACTTCTTTAAAAAGAAATAAATTAATAATAATGATAATATTCTTTGAAAAAATCAAAATTAATGTTTATTAAATGAGATAATTTTAAACCATTATTTATTTTCTTTCAGAATATTAAAAGTAATGCAGTGATCCTGTTTGAAATTAGACCCAGTATTCCCTATATATTAGGTTTTAATTAATTATTATAATATTTACTCTTAATATTTATTTATTTAGTATAAAATATTTAGTAGTATAAAAAACTTTGAAATATTTAGTTAAAGGATTAAAATTGTTTTTTTTATTCGAAAATTATTTAGGCATTCAATTTAGGAAAATAGGAATATCAATCATATTAATTTAAGGAAATTTTATAATAACTAGTTTTTTTATTCATATTTTACAAAAGGTTATTTAAATAATTTTTTTCCCAATCGTTTACATTTACATCAATACATTTTGTTTGAGTTATATGCAGTCTAATTTATTTTTTAATTATTTTCCAATCTAATTAGTACTGGTTATTTTTTTCTTAAAATTTATTTAAGGTTTTTTGCTACTAAAACTAGGAAATTACTACTCTTTGAAATATTTTTTTGAAAAAAAAATGGTAAGAGAACACATACCCACTAACTGCAGGAAAACAATCCCATTTCTACTTCTTGCTCTTCGGAAGTCCACTCTGCATCTGTATTCTCCCTCGTCTTCCTCCGTGAGATACTCCAGATAGAGCATCGATGGATTGTCGTCAAGGCTGAGGCTGACCCTCGAAGACACAGCTTCTCCAGTCACATGCCTGGCTTGATCGACACTTGTTTTCCTGGCATCCACACTGTAGATGGGTTTGGTGATGTCATCCTTGTACCAGAGTATGAGGGCCACGGCATCATCGCTGACTGGTGGGGTTATGTTGCAGGGGAGAGCCACTTTACTACCTGTGATTCCTAACACACTGGATACAGTTTCTGAAAAAGAAAATGCATACTTTCTTATTGAAAGAAGTTTTTTGACAAATCAATACGAATGTGAAATTTCTGCAGTAGGTATTTTTATACATTTTCTAATTAGATAGCATTGATGTAAATATTGTCTTTAAAGATTTTGTAGAAGACGTATGGAGATTGTATGCAAAATAAATGTAATTTATAAGGATTTACTTATATTCAATTGCATATAATATTCCATTAAATATAGATGTTGAAAAGACTTGTTAAGTCATTATTTAATCATTCATCGAGAAACGTTTTACACAATATAGCTTGTTATCCGTATGCTTGTTTTTAAATCTTCTAATAAATGGGGTAAAATAAAATGGTTTACTTTATCAAGATCATTGGAAACAAATTGGTATTTAACAATACATCTTTCATAAAACTTTTTTCTAAGTTAAATTACTGTAGTAAGCTGTAGTTGATATGCATGCTGTACTATAGTGTGCTGAAATAGAAAGTATAACTACATTGAATATATAATTTACTTATAAGAATATTGACTAAGCAGATATATGAGAATTCTAACAAGATGGAAATTTCAATTTTAAGAATTTTGATTACCTTGACTTTATAAGCATAAAATTTATTTTTTAAGTAAATATTATTATTCATATATGAAACAATTCTAATAAGCAAGTTTGTTGAATGCTTGGGCTATAAATGAAATTGTTTGGATAAATATGTGGAAAGTAGATATAAAGTAAATTTATCTGACTGGAAATAGAAATGTATAAAATTATTAAATACTCGTTATCATAAGTAAGCACAGTTAATATTATGTAATTTTTTAAGCAATATATATGAATATTTTCAATATTAGATGTGAATGAAATTTTTTAATGATTTATAAAAAGTAAATCTTAAGATTTTGTAATTTATTATTTAAATCAGCTTATAAAAATTATTTTTGCTATTTGCCTGCAGTTTTTAATGCTTAACCTAAAAATATTATATTTTATTATCAATCATTTTTCTGTTCCTGTTTTAGTAATATTCCTAATATTATTTCTGTTTTCAGATAAAGTTTTTAAAATCAGAGGTGGTGTTTTGACGCTTTATTTTTTCAATTGTTGCTTTTGGTTCAATTCATATCTCATACACTGATACTTTTTAAACAGATTAGAGTCCTTTACTGTTTAAACAGATTAGAGTCCTGTTTAACTGTTTAAACAGATTAGATATACTGTTTAAACAGATTAGAGTCCTTTTTAAACAGTATATTTCATATCAAATAAACTCTTGCGAATGAAAGGTCTCCGGAGATCATTATATTAACCAAACCAAAACTTGTTAGGATATTAAAGTATCACTGTGTCTCAGCTTTTACCCTCTCTCCATAATAGATCCTCCTGACTAGAGTCTATGCGCGCCCTCTATTGATCAAACGGTGCATATTCTGGTCAGACGTCTTTCTGCTTGCTTGAGAATACATGTGTTGACTCTCTTGTATAGCATTGGAAATGTTCTTTAATGTTATTTTTTTATTGTAATTACTTGTGTTGTAATTGTCAGTCGTCATTAAACATGTCTGTTTGTATACCACTGTCTTCTCTGTACTTCATTTTATACCTAAAAAAAACTAAGATATTTAGTTTTGTAACGTAATTGTCATTAGATTAAGTGAATCAAATTTTCCAATCAAATTATCAATTAATACTTTCTCAAATGTGTAGAAATTATACAAACTACTAACTGCATAGGTGTCATAATGGAATAAAATAGTAACATTGATTAAAATAAACTTCATACTAATGAAAATCATTATCAAAAATGCGTATTTTTTATATAACAATATTTATTATTATTAATACATAATCAGTCTTCATTTAAATTATTAAGGTTAGTTATATATATGAAAATATTAATTTATTGTTTCAGTTAATGTATTTTTTTGTAAAAAATACTTGTATTTTATTAATTTTATGGTGTTTAAAGTATTTTTATGTTTCAGGGTATTTCATAGAGATGATTTCACATTTTTATTTTTTTCAAAAAATATTTCCTTTAAACATTCTTTCTTTCGGGTTCTTGGTAATTTTGGTATTTTTCATCTTTTTCTAAAAACAGTTTTTTAATTTAAATTTTCCGTTTCATATGTATTTGTGCTGAAAAAATTTTTTCACTCAGATGTTTCCTAACATTTATTACGTTTCTAGTCTATATTTAGAATTAAAAATTTAAATAAATTTTTTTTTGATGATGGTAAACTTATAATTTCTTCACATGTTCTTTTAAAGTAATTTTATTCTTCCTTTTATTTTTTTCAAGTTTAGTTTAATTAGTAATTACGTCAAACTTTTTATTTTTAGGAAAGTTTTAAAATTCATTACAGTTTATAAGGTAGGTAATTATATCATTATTTTATTTCTTTAAAATTCTTTTTGAGCATATTTTTATTTCTTCATAAAAATGTTTGCATTATTCCCTACTCTAAATTTATTATGTTTGTACGATTTTTACTGTGAAATTACTGAAATACTCAAAATTAGAAAATGACACTTGCAATTAACGATTATGTTTGAAAATATGAACTATTGTATCCTAGCAAATTTTGCAAGTACTTTAGTTTAGAATAAAATTAGACAGAAAAAAAATTGGAATTGATATAGGAATATTATAATTCTATGAGTTTCCATGGTTTTAAAATGGGATTATATCAAAAATAAATTAATTGTCTGCAATTACATTTGGTGATGAAGGTCGATCTTGTGCTATTCTATTTAGAATACTCAGGAAGACAGTAATTAGCTGAAATTCTCAAAAATTTATTCACCTTAAGAAAAGTGTTGATCCATCATCAACAATGGGGAAAACATAAGGTGCTATAAAAATAGTAATGTAGGCTATTTTGTAAAAGTAAGGGACTGATTAAATTAATCAAATTGGAAAGAAAAGAGATTGTGCTAATTAATAAATGACCTAGATGGATTCTATAATAAACGAATGTTAGAAGACCCTTTCTCTATTATATAAGTCCTTTCATTTAGCATGACAGACAGATGAATTTTGGAACAACTACACATAAAAATAATAAAACTTTGTGATTTAGCTTTGTGGTATATTTGTCTATTTTTTATCTAAGAAAATGATGTAGGAGTTGTTTAAATTTAAATGGAAATTGATTTGGTTATAAAGTATTTTTATTGAATGTAAAAAATAAATGGTTTGATGCATTTAATCTTTGGGAAATTCACTTATAAAAAAATGATGAAGAAGGGTAAGACCACAGTGAATACTTTTAACATTTCACGAATAAGAACTTAAAAACTTGGATTTATTTCTTAAATTTTGGAAAAAGTCTTACATTTAATTTTACATTTTTGCTTATTGAAAAGTCAGCATTTGCATTTTTGAATAGTTTTCACAACTATCTTTAATAAGTGATCTGAATTTCTTCTTTTTCATTGTCTAAAATGTTTTAACAAAAATAATACCTTCCTTTGTTTCTTACTTCTATAAAAAATTAAGTTGCTAATAAATTCGTTGCATCTCAAGTGCTTCAAAATTCTGTTCAATATAATGTTAATTTTTTCGAGTAAAGCCTATTTTTGAACTACAGATAAAATGCTTTTATACATTCGAGATTATTGTGCATTTTAGCTTTTTAAATAGATATTTATTTTCACTACTTTTCCAAATTGGGACTTACTATTTTCTGCTTTTATGTTTTTAGCTTTATCGTTTATTGTTTTTTTTCCCATTTACTCTTACAGAATGTTTTATCGCAAATTTTGATTTTATTTTGTTTTGAAATCTTTTGTATGCTAGAGTGTTCCCATATATGTTTAGAATTCCTTTTTTTTACCTTAACTTTCCATTCTTTGGTTCTCATCAGTTTTATTTTCATTATTTTTATGCACTTAAGCTTTCTTCATCCCTGATTACATTTCAGTTTATTCTGCAGGAGATAAACTCAGAATGCTTTCTGAGTTTTTACGTCCAAAAGAACTTAAATATTCAGCACTGCATTTCAGAAACTGTTTATTCTCAGCATAAAATAAATTCCTTTTTTACAATTCTTATCAAAAATTGAAATAAATTCGAGGAACTTTCAAAATGTCATTCGAAATTACTTTATTTTATAAATTTTCATTGTAATTTCTTTAGCAATGTTTATTACTTATATAAAAATTATAATTCTTTACACAATTTTCAATACTTGCACAAAATGGGCAATAAGTAAATTAATTAATTCTGTGATAATGCTCTTCAAGCAAATGAATAATCATTGTATAACTAATTACTATTGATATTTCAAAATAGCTAAAATTTTAACTTTTAATTTTCTAACTTAGAGATAATCTTTTGGCCTTTATACTTAATATGTACTTATTTCATAACATTTTCATGTTCAATTTAAATATTTTTATTTTACTTTAATAATTTTCCAAGTATTTAAAATCACATTAAAAATTATTATTTATGCAAATTACATTTACAGACCATATAAATAATTATAAGAAATGTGCTCTCTCTCTGGAGTTAGGTTGTTCTTAAAAAGCTACTCTCAATATTTTTTTATGTTTTCGCAATTATAGGATAATTTTTATGAAATCTTATAACTATGCCTCATCTCTATTATTGGCAACATGTGCATATTTTTCTGAAAATTATAGTTTCTGATAAATAATTGTACTAATGTGTTCTTACGAAAAGACAATCCATAAATGGAGTTTTTATATTGCCTTTTTTAGACTAATAAGACTATAATGACAAATTATACATTTAAAAACTGTAATGTGCTTTCTTATAATACTTTGTATAAGATATAAATATACTGCTAAAATGATTCTGATAGAACTTCATACATAATGATATTTTTATTCAAATATGTGTGACTTGATTACCCTGATTTATTTTTAATGAAATGATATCTTAAATCTGATTTTGTGCTTATTTGTAAATATAGATATTCATTATTGAGATTTGAATGATATTCAGTGTAAATTCAATTAGATATTATCATGTATTTTAAGATACTTTTTAATTGGGGGTAGAAGTTCATTGCATCACGTACCAATTGGGTTCATCTCACACAAAATACCAATATAATTTTCTAAGAATATTTTAAAATAGTTCATGCGCAAATTAAGTAGTTTTGATAAAAATGTTATTCAAATAATTTCAGCTACAGCAATTTAAGTAAGTGCTTTGTTTTCAGTTGAATGGTATATTTTCTATGAGGGCTAATTGTAATTAGACCAGCAGTTTGCAGGAGGTTCCAAACTAATACCAGCATCCAAAGCTATAGTAGAAGATAAAACCATGAACTGAGAAATACACGACCACAATACTAATTAGTCTAGAATTTTAAATGAATGTTCTTTCTGAGGGTTCAAAAAATTTTCAGTGTTTTGAAATTTATAAATGGAGATTTTTGTTATTTATTAAAATCTAAATTTAGCTCAAATGTAATAGCAATTTTAATGAATGTGTTAATAATAACACTAAAGGAACATTAATAATAGTTTAAAACAACATTAATAATAACATTTAAATTTGCTGTAATAATTTCAAAAAAAAATTAAATATAAAAATTACATTGCATTATTTGCTCTATGCATTTGACAAAACTGATATAAGTTTAATTTAAATATTTTAAGTTCCATTTTTATAAATAAACTTCATCATATCCTTATTTTAAGTTTGTAGAAAACTACTTTTACTTTCAGCTTGATAACATTTTATGACTTATACTCTAAGAGAAAAAAATATAGAAAACCAGCATAAAAATAAAGCAAAAAAAAAAATAATAGAAATATTTTTTATATTTATAAGCATGGAAAAAATTTTATTACTGTTCTGAGTAGACTTTAAAATTGTGTTTTTTCATATTTGCATTTTTTTATACTTTTTTGCACTTTATAGATGCTTATTTTTTTTCAGACACTCTTAAAATATTTCCATAAAATCTAGTATTAGCTTAGAAAAACAAATACATGTTTATATTTTGAGAGTTCCAATTTAATAATGTTCTGGAGTTTTCAGCTTTATTTGAAGTTTTGTTCTGTATATATATTAGCTTAATGTTTATTTGTTTTATAATGAAATTTTATGGTAGACAAGTAATACTATTATAAAGCATTTGTTGCTTTGCCTTTTCTATTAATTGCTTTGCTATTATATATTTGATTCTCAGATTTAATTTATAATATTTATTCTCAAACATTTTAAAATTCATTCCACTTAATTAAAATGTTTTATAAACTTACATTACTTTGCTTAGAAAATAAAATTTATTTTGTTAAAAACTAAATATTTTTATATAATACTTAGTAATTTTGTCTTACATTTTGATTATCATTTTAAAATTATCTAGTACATTGATTTCTGATTTTGATATTTTTTGCACAATATTAATGTCTAATTATAACGATATTTTAAAACAAATTTAATCTATGCTTCTGTTTTGTGAAATTTAAAATCAAATGTATTGTAAAATAAATTTATTTCCATTTTTGAAATTATGGATGTTAATATTGTGTTGCATTTTTTAATTTTATTGCAATGCATTTATAATTTCTCCAAACAGTCTTTTTTAAGTTTTGCTAAATAATTTAGAATAAAATGAAATAATAATTTAATTAAAATTAAATATAACTTGAAGTTAATTGTGTTTGAATATTATTTAAAATGAGACATTAATAAATTTAATGAAGTTTTAAAAATAACTTTAATTAGAATTAGAAATAAAGTTGATACTTTTAATAATGTTTTTAAATACTTTATATGAGGAATGTGTTAAAATTATTTATCCGTAGTTATTTGCCATATTATAAATATACTTATAACACATCCCAAGCACTTCGAATAATACAAAAATTTTCCTGATATTTTTTTAAATTTTAATAATCTTATAATAATAATTTAATTAGTTTAAATACATAAAATCTTTATTCATACGAATTTTAAAATTGTTAAATTAATTTATTTTCTTATTTTATTCTGATAATTTATTAAGTAAATAATAGTTTTTGGAAAAATTCTCAAGTTTGGTCTATAATAAATTTGTCCATAATAAATCCAAAATAAAGACATTTACACAGATTCTGAATTTGTAAATTAATTAATTTTCTTATTTAATTCTGATAATTTGTTAATTACCTAACTATTTTTGCAAAAAATAAAGTTTGGTCCATAATAATATGAAGAAGGAGCTTGGAAACCAAACAGTACACGCTTATTTTATTGATTCATACAATATCATTCACATAATTTAAGGAAACTATAAAGTTTAACTAGAAAATTTAACTTTAATTACACCTGAAGGGCTAAATTGTAAGTACTTTTACTGAAGCATTACATTGAAATTACATTTTACAGAAAATTTATTATGAAGTTAACACAGAACCGGTACAAATATCTCTTATTATAGAGATATTGATTGATACTTTGAGTCACCTGACTTAGCGGCTAGCATATTTTTTCTGCATAGACATTTGAATAAGCAATTCATATCATTCAAAAAATAGATACTGTGATTTTATCAGAACGGGATTTCAAAAAAATGTAATCCATTGGCAAGAAATCCCACACAATACCAACTGACGTGTTGAAATCTTTTCTCATGATTATTTAATCATGAGAAAGATTTTTTGATGTTTTTTTATATTTCCTAATTTTAAAATATGAATGAGAAATAAAATTTTGCATTTACTTTTAAAATTGCTGGTAGTCAATATTTGATTTGTAATAAAAATGTTCACTTACCAATTTTTGATTCATTTACAGAGGGATCTATTTACAAGTAATTTTATTTTGCCGCATAAAAAGATTGACTCTGAATAATTTTATCTTTTCAAAAATTACATTTTTAAGTACAAAGTACAATGTGCAACTTGAAAACTTTGTTTACTTCTAAAAGTGAATGATAATAATTTGTAAAAAGGTAAATGAATAAACCTGGGACCTCCCTGAATAAAATTTTACATATTTATTTATAAGGAATGACATTGAATTCAAGAGAGTACGATGTACAATGAAGAAGAAAAATAGACACTAGCAAAAAACTATGATTTAGAGTAAAAGAATTATCTTGCATATTTAACCAAATAACAAAAACTACTCAACAGATGGCGCATAGGTAAGACTTTGAAACTTTTAAAAATCATAGCTGTAATATCAATAATATGTTGTGTATAAACTATAAAATGATTATCATAAATTGACATTTTGAAAAAACTTATCCATTGCTTTCTTCAACAGCATATCTCCAAAAGCATAAAAATGTGTTAAGTTTAATATCAAAAAAGCCTAGAGCCATTTCTATAACAATCTTTCAATTTTAAAATAATTGTTTCTTCAACTTTACTATCAACAATCACTAGAACGCTTTTAAGACCAAGTAAACAGCCGTATATCATGATCCACGGCTAAACTGGAGAAAACATTGGAAAAATCACATATATTTGGGCAACACTTGGTGGATCTCTTAATTTATTAAACATTAATTTTTGCATCTTTGGATATTTGAAATATGCTATATATCTAACTGTAAACTATATATCTAACTGAAACTTATAAATCTAATTGTGCTTTAGGAAACTTTTCATGATAAATGTTAAAAATTCCTTAAAGTTACAAGAGGAATAATTATAATCTTCAAGGTCATAGTGTATAGAACGAAAGGTTAAATAGAGAAAATCAAAATGCATATTTAAAATGTTTGAATATAATTCTTAAGTTAATTTAAAATAATACCAAACAAATTTAAAGTTAATGATTGGGTACTTAATTGATTGCCTTCAACAGAGTGATAAAATCATAAAAATCAAGCAACATTCATCAAACTTCTATTGGGGCAGCTTGAAAATACTTATAAAATATATAGTTCATAGTTACAATATTCAAGGTTACAATTAAAGCGATTTTTATGTAATCTAATTTTTATGAAATCTAAGATTTCTTTTAAAAATTTAAAAGAAGAAACAAGAAAAAATCAGAAATATTTGGTTATTTGATTCATGTTTTATGAATTTCTTAATATTTTTATTAACATTCTGTAAATTCATCATCCACCTCAAGAAGACATTTGAGATTTTATAGATGAATTTTAAAATAACATCAGTAAATAAACAACTGAATCCTAACTGAAATCTATGGTCTTTAAATTTTCCTCGGTAAATGTAATTAATTAAATAAATGAATTCATAATGAGAAACTTTAGCATTTAGCTATCTGCCAAATTTAATAAAAAATGCCTCAAAATATGAACTTTCTTTTAACTAATTTTTTTAAGCAGATCACTTCAATTATTTTGTCTGATTCATCACGTATTATTTTTGTCCTGGGTAATATAGTGAAATGCTTAACTGCACCATTGAATTTTTAATGAGTAACGTCAGGCAATTTAACATGGAGTATTTTGGAAAACACGCCTTCTCCATTACATCGAAGTGGGCTATCTCCATATCAGTTAATCGAATAATGGAAACAATAATGGCTTCTATTTGGGATGAATCATTTATGAGCGCCTAATCAGAGTTAAATTGAAACTAAGTTTCAAAACACTAAATATCAGATTAAGCCATTCAAAATGCATTTCTTATTCCATTCGTACTTAGGTTTCAATTTAGTAATTGAGATATTAGTAATTGAAACTCATTCCTTCTTAGCACTTTTAACAAGAAATAGATTTGTTATGGGATGGTGAAAAAGAAACAGAAATAGGGTAGGTGGAATTAGGTTCCACTCGGTTATGAAAATGACTTTTTCGTGTTCTGAAATATGAAATATTTTGCAATATTTATGGATAGTTAGGCTCATGAATTCTAATTTGTGAGCTACTTATATAACCCATTGGCAGAAGGGTGTCTACAGCCAAATACTGGCTATTTCGAATGTTAAAAATAATTCATTCCCTAGAAAATGATTTACGATTTTATTACATTTTAAGTATTTCTTAATATATATATATATATATATATATATATATATATATATATATATATATATATATATATATATATATATATATATATATATATATATATATATATATATATATATATATATATATATATATATATATATATATATATATATATATATATATATATATATATATATATATATATATATATATATATATATATATATATATATATATATATATATATATACATATATACATATATATATATATACATATATATATATATATATATATATATATATATATATATATATATATATATATATATATATATATATATATATATATATATATATATATATATATATATATATATATATATATATATATATATATATATATATATATATATATATATATATATATATATATATATATATATATATATATATATATATATATATATATATATATATATATATATATATATATATATATATATATATGTATATATATATATATATATATATATATATATATATATATATATATATATATATATACATATATATATATATATATATATATATATATATATATATATATATATATATATATATATATATATATATATATATATATATATATATATATATATATATATATATATATATATGTATATATATATATTATATACATACATAAATACATAAGTATATATATCACTTTATTTATTTACAAATTTTATGCAGTTATTATGAATATGAATGAAAAATGAAAATTATTGTTCTTAGAGAGAGGGAAAGAAAGTTACATAAAATATAAAGCTTGTTGTGATGCAGTTATCAATCATAAGATATTTTAGATACCTAACGACTAACTAAAACGACTTCCAATTTTGCTTAGATTAAATGTGATCACTTAGTATTAGCTAGATATTAATTGCATGAATGTAAACAAAATGACTAAATTAAATAATAAAATGTCATAATTTCATTACTTAATTTATGTAATTCTTAAGAAATATTTTCTTTCATTTGAATCTATCTCATTCTAAATAACTACACAAAGTTTATACATAATTAAAGAGAATAAATCATTATAAAAGCTGATTTATTCAAAGGTAATTCGCTAAGCACAGGAATCGCTTATTGGTAGTTACACTAGAAGATAGAAGTTATTTTGAAGTTTATTGTTCTAATGTTAAAATTCTAAGATGTTCTAGACTTGAAAACGAAATGATACAATTTGCACATTTAAAACAGAAAATGCATTTTAGAAATATTTTATATGAAATCAATATTATTCTTTCTTTCATATGAGATGTAATTTTAAAATACTATCATGAAAAACATTATTGAACAATGTTTACATGAAAGTTAACAAAATTGAATTATTTCATATTTATTATCTATGTTAGAAAAAATTTCACGTAATGAATGAGAAATAATTATTTTATAAATGTACTCAAAATGTAAAATTTAAACTTATAAGCGTAGACTTTGTATTGTATTAACATAATTACTTTTAGAACGAAGAATTAGTTTTGCAGTCGTATAATGTAATTGGACAACTTGACTCTTAAGTAAAACTGAGATGCTGTATTTAGTATGCTTTATGAAAGTTTAATAAAAGATGTGTTTGAATAATGAAATATGTCTAAAAGAATAAATATGCAATGACTATGCTTGTGCAAGGAAATAAATTATCACGAAAATATTACATACAGGAAAAGAAAATCAATAAGAAAGTATCAAAAGCAAGAACAAATGAACGTGGTGCATAATTAATCACTCTCATTTATGTTTGTTGACAAGTTTGTTTTTCCATCATCACGCAAATTCTATTTATTGATTTACTCACTTCGTGTATTTAAAGTTAGCATCATTTGGTCTGTTCTCATTAACTATTAGATATTAACTATTCTATATTAGGATCACCAATAACATTTATTCGGATTATTTATTAATCCTTTAACTTCTATTCTATTGGTGAATTCTATTGATTCTATGGACTTTAATTCAATTGGTAAGCATATGAACATCTTAATTACATCAATTTCAGATAATTCTTTTGTTTCAGAGATCATCAAATAAAAATTTTTGATTTATTAAATTACATGAAAATTTAAATTGAAAAATATGACAGGCAAATTTTTAAGTCCATCTATTTAACGTTTATCTAAAAAGAACATCTCTTAAAAACCAAACAAAAATGTATAATGCTTTTGGAGGATGAGACCCTTTTAAATTATTATATCCTTTGAATTATTAAAACATGCACAGAATTTTTATATTTTTACGTAATTGCGCTTGATATCTAATATTTAATAAAAAGTGATATTGAGTTTTGTTTCTTAAAAAATCAAGTTCACGAAATAAATATCTGAAATTAATTCGTATATTATTAATACGACTGCCCATTGTGAACAAAGTGTTCTTTAGAACCTTCTTCCATTTCATTTTCCTCTTTGCTAAGGTATTCTAGTTGATAACTTCGAAGATTTTTAAGACTTCATCAATAATCAACAGTCATCCTATTTTAATCTACGCCTTTCCCTAACTATGATTTCCATTGGTATGTGAATTTAAAGATCCTAAAAGTCAGTGGAAAGGGAATCATATGATAGATGGGGCTAATAAGTTTTAAAATTAATTTTAATATCTTTGATTATATCAGCTTACTTCTATATCTTAAATAACTCATTGTTGTATCCATTTCACCATACATTATCAGCATTTACAGTATCCATAATCTTTTTCAGCACATTTCTTTCAAAAAATGAGTATATTTTTTTAAATCTTGTACAGGTTTTGGAGTAAAAGTCTAAGTCTAATAATGTAATTTTATAAAGAATATTATATGTTTTTACTAATGAAAATTTCTTAATTCGTAAAAAAAATCTGTCAATAATAATTATACGTCGCTTGGTCAGAATATTAAAATTGCTCTGGTTATTTAAATTGAGGCCAAATTATAAAAAAACTGACAACAAGCTCACACATATGTTATGTTCAGTTTCAGGAAATTTTATATTGGTAGATGTCTTAGTCATTTTCATCACAACAGAAGTACATATTAGCAGATGATCTCTTAATGGTCCCGAAGGAATCTAATAATGCCTTTTTAGTTTTAACAATTAAAATTTTATCATTTGAATCGGCAAGGATCTTTACTAATTTATTATAAATAGTTCTCCTAGTGTTAAAACTAGAATCACAAGTAGTCCATTTCAATGCCAAGTTGAGAAGAAGCCTTTTCGTAACACATTTTTAATTTTCAAACAATCAGTCAAGTTTCTGGATAATTTTATCCAGAAAAAGGTTTCATTTAGTTTAATTTTATGAGTCTAATTAAATTCTAGGACACGTATGAAATTAATCTAATTTTTATATCTTAATACGTTTAATTTTTCAAAAATATAAATAATTTATCGAAATTTGAATTCTAAATATGGAGAATGAAAACTAAACAATTTTTCAAAATGATATATGAAATAAAGTTACGATTCTAAAACTCATATATACACCTAACATCGAATGCTTTGCACATTGATTTATTCTATGTTACATTTATTACATAAAAACATTGCGTTGTTGCAAAGTAAGTAGATAATGAATAGTTTGTTATATTTATTAAAATATTTATAGCCTTCCTAAAAGTATAGATTAAAAATTTAATGCCTTTAGAAACATAAACAAAGTGATTCAATTAAAATAATCATAATTTAAACATAATTAACTAAAAACTACTTGATAAACCATAAGAGTAGTGATTTTATTCTATTTATGATTGTATATCAAAGAATATCTTGATAGTTTCAGGATTCTCTTTCTTATAAATATGAATAGTATGATTTATGTTCTTCCTAAATGTATTTAGTGAAATACTTTGGAATTTTTGGAAATATCATGTGTCATAATTGATTAAAATTTTTCCGATAAAATGAATAGAAAAATTATAAATAATTTTATGTAAGCTGTAAGAATGATGAAGTATACTTTCATTACTGAGAGACAAATATGATAGAAAAAAAGTAATGTTACTTCCCTTCCTTTAAGCCTTGTTGTTTGAATTATACATATTTAAAACATAATCATTATACCTCATTAAAGCATTATTAAGATAGCAATAATAAAAAGGGAAATAATTGCACATGTGTTAGAAAAAATATTTTTTGTAGAAAATAGAAAATGTTTCAAATGTAAATAGAAATCTAAATTTATTTTTATATATATTAATAACTACAACTATTACAATATATTAACAACTACAACTTTGATGTTCTTTTTTTGAATTGGTTAGCTGGATGCGAGAACATAAATTATCAAAACAAAATGTTTTTAAACATATATTTAGTTGCTAGCATTATATGCGTTAACATATTTATTTTAAAACAGACAGAGCTTTTTTTGTGCCATAAAATACTTGATTTTTTTGTAGTGTAACAGAGAGCGAAATTCCGAAATGATCTCTTAGAGGCAACATAAAAATGTCCCCAATTTTTCATGCAAACTAAATGAAGAGAGAATGTATATCATAAAATCATATTATCATGGAGACAAAGAGCTCTGAAATTTAATTTAAGATAAAATAGCAGAGTTTATTTTGTTTAAAAAAAAGCGGTAATTTTCTTCAAGAGATCACATTTTTGCATGTAATCATCGGGAACAAAGTAACGACGTATGGAGAAATTGTATTTTACTGAGAAATCACCGAGATATTACTTTTGGAATTTATTGCGATTTTACGATGCCTCAAAAATCTCATCGACCAAATCTCACGAGAAAATGATTTCATGAATAATACATAGGGATGGAGTTGTGATTGTTTTCTATTGTAAAGTTAGTGTTATTAATGTTTATTTCTTTTAAATGCATTATTCTTTTCCCGTTTACGCTGTGCATTTAAAAGTGTAAAATAATCCGAATATTATAGATTCCTGCTAAGATAAATGAAATTTTAGATCTAAATCGACTCTGCATTTTATCTTCCACGCTCGAAGCTTCGAATGATTTATCAAACGGTTATTTTATCGAA
This sequence comes from Latrodectus hesperus, assembly GCA_037975125.1. Classification (NCBI taxonomy): domain Eukaryota; kingdom Metazoa; phylum Arthropoda; class Arachnida; order Araneae; family Theridiidae; genus Latrodectus; species Latrodectus hesperus. The sequence continues at coordinate 103,125,855 of CM075851.1, forward strand.
CAGTTCTTATTTTTAAATGTATGCCCGCAGGTTAAGAAAAAAGTTGTGTTTCTTTTTTGATGGATGAAATAGCTTTATATGCGTTTCTTACTACTTTTACATGTTCAAAAATGTATTTATGTATAAACACAGAAATACGTTTCCTCTCTTTGTAAAATGTAAAGTATTTGTTGTGTGATAATCAATCTAAAAAACTACAACGCTGTAAATCTTAGTGATATACAAAGAATGAATTTAACATCATACAACATTAGGTTGTATTTAGTTAAAAAAATAACTCTTCACCTGACGTATTAAATGAGGAATTTATATTATAATTTAAGTATTGATATGAGATCCAGAAGATTAAAAGATCTAGAGGATGATTTTGAAATGAAATTGATATAATGAATGTTAATTCACATACTTCTATTTCCATAGATCTGTCTTTTCTAAAACTCAATTGTTATATTGAATGCATTTTCATTTACATATGATACTAGAGGTAGGTTACATGTTAATAACTTTATGATAAAATGACTTTATGACAAATAATGTCATATTTAATTTCAATATCAGATAACTGTAATTTATTTTATGGATAAATTTTAGAAAAATATTATATCTTTGTTAAAATTTTATTCCGTATGTCTGTTCATACATTCAAGATATAAAATCTAAAATATTATCATTTGTTTAAAACCATAATAAACTTTTAATATGGTATTAAAAATTGAAAAAAGTCATTCTTTTAAAATGTATGCATATTACGATTTGATTAATTTTTTCATCCCATTTTCCTGATAGATATAGTGCTATCTTAATAAGACTTCAGATGATTTGCATTTTTTAAAATTAAATAAAGGTATAAATTAACAAATGTTAATGCTAGAGTACCATTTGTTTCGTATTTATAAATGATTTGTTGTACTTAATGTGCCGAACGATGCTAACTTCATATCAGTAGATATCAGGTTTGAGTGCTGGTTCGGTCGTGGATGTTTCTTCTCTGTGAATGTGTTTCTATATCTATTCACTTTCGAGTCGAAGATGGCATAAATACTGGGTACTGGATCGAAGATGGCATAAATATTTTAAGTGCAACCAGGCATTAGAGAAAAAACTTATTAAATGTAAGGTGATATAAAAACACTTAGTGGTTTATCAAGAAGCAATTTAATATCATACAACCCTAGGATGCATTCTATATTTAGTTAAGAAATAAATCTTCAAGAAGAAAATAATTCTTAAAAAATCAAAATGTCCTAGTTTGTTTGATTTGGAGTATATATATGTGATCCATTTTTGCTAAGTGAGTGGCAATGAAATCCCTAATATATTGAAAACATATTTTGATACATTATTTTAAATATATACATGGATATATAAGAAAATAAACTCAAGTGGCCCAACAGCCCATGTGGGGGCTTATTCTGCCCATTTTTATTTTCATGACTAAATGCAAAACCTCCCATGTTTAGTTCCCAAGCATGTTTAGTACTCAGAGAGAGTTTCATGTACTCCACTAAGGAAATGAAAGGCTGAGCTGACCAAGACCATCCCAAGATCGAACCTACGACCTGTGTTTAGAGGCCACTACATCACCAGGCTTCGAATGCATAAATAGTGATGTGAAAAATAATCACGAAATAAAAATACCTTAAAAAACTTACATCTTAAGCAAGAAAAAATATTTGATTCTAATCACTAATCACAATATTTTTATTGAATTTACTATGAATATTTCCAATCAAGGCGAAATTCTCAATAGCTTCAAATATTAAACCACTAATAAAAACCCCTAAGTATCTACTATTTCCTAGTAATAATTTCATAAAGGAATCAGAAAAATATTTTTGTCCATTGATAGGGCTCCATTCATTCTTTCAAACAAAAGTTGTCAGTTGTGATACAGTATACGTCAACACTTTATGTCATCAAGATGTATCACCTCAACATTCCCCCAACTAATATTACACATAATACACAATCATGTTTAATAAAAGGTGTCAAATAAGCAAGTTAAGTATTAACCAAGAAAGAAGCTCTTTACAAAGACTGTTTCTAAGTTCGAGATATATTTTTTATTAAAATTACTCCAGTTTACTTTAGGGATCAAATTACTCCATCCTATTTTGAAGAAATGTATGAAGTATTTTTATATTTATACAATGTGAGGAATGCATACACGAGCCCCACGCTTGTCTCATACACACACAAGTTTTCAAATTTGGCATTAAAATAATATTTTAAAGTTAAATTTACTTTTGGTAGAGTACAACAATTCAAATTTCAAAATATGTGTTACCATTTTTCAAATTTTATAATTCTTAAAGTGTTTTCGAAAATTCTTTGTGACGTAATTTTTTATCTAAAATTTTTACACAATTAGATTATTTTAAAAAATTACAACATTTATTAATAAAATTTAGGTTTAAGTGAATTCTTAGAATCAAATAAGAATTATACTTATAAGTATTTAAGATGCTTAATTTGCTAAATTTTAGGATACTTAAAGAAATTTGTATAATAATGTTTGGAAGTATTTATTTTATAAGCAAAATAATTGAATAAAAGATAAAATTAATAAATCATATGAAAAGTTCTAATAACTCCGAATAGCTTATTCGCTTATTAGGTATTAGATAGCAAATTTTCATAAAAATATCAACAGGTGCGGTCAACATTATATTGCACCTAAATATTCAATTATGAAATTTAAAATTGTAATTATCTAAAACGTATTAGAGTAATTCTTAGACTTTTGATTTTTGACCCCTTTTGACTTTTGTCATACGTATAGTTTATAATTTATGCCAGTTATTGTAAATTATATTTAAATATCTGTTGTTGTTTTCTGATAGAAAGTTTGGAAAGCCTTCTCATTTGTCAGAAAAGCTAAACAGTTCCATGATTCTAGCAAGTCAAGTAAATACAGAGAATCCTTGATTCATTCTGGTAGAAATACCGAAAATTTTAGAGAGTTAAAAAAGCAATATAAAGAAGTCTCTTACCATTTTATTAACACAAATTAATAGAAAATTAAATTTTAAAAATAACTATCCACATTAAATTGAATTTTTAAAGAGTACATTTACATATACTTTTTAAAACAAGAACATTTTTCTTATACATTGCTATATATGTCCTTTAACTGAAAAAAAAGATATATATTACTTAAAGAGTAATGTTCTTAAAAATGTCAAAATTTTTATAGAAAAAGTATCTGATAAAAACTTACACACAATTTGTATCAAAAGAGTGAAACGACCATGAAAAAAACCAAGAAATTTATTTTTACCAAAATGTTACATGGAGCAAACGCCAAATTTTACGGATCGCCTGATTTCATTATATGATGCCAGCATTCTTTGTCAGAATTTTTTAAACTGGAAAATATTCTTTCATCTCAGTATTCTCTTAAGAAATAATTTTTAGATAAAAATCATTGTTGAAGAATATTGTTATTGCAAATACTTTATCAGTACCTTTCATATGTAGATATAAAAAATTATTAATTGAATATTGTAATATATTAATTTACAATACATATTGTTCTTTCTTTCACAAGTAACGCACTTAAGCGCTATTACATAAACTATAATTTACTTTTCCTCCGTAACGTTTTTAACCAGTTAATTTAGTTTCGAAATTACATTCATTATTAAAAGTATCCTAAATTTAAATATTATTTTCATTTCCGTGAATATATTATTGGATTTCTTAAAAATATGCATTTATTTATAAAATTATATCATTCAACGGAATTTACTAAAATTCAAAGTAAAAAAATATAAAAGAATCATTACATACAAAAAATCATTTTTCTTTCCATATTCTAATCCTTGAAATACTTTAAGAAGAAAGCGTTTATTTCGAAGGTAAGCAAGCCGATCATATGATTTACGGAAAACTTACTAAGCTAAATTTAAATGCGAAAGCAAATAAAATCTTTCACGACATCGACCCTATTTACCAGAATCTGCAGCAATCAATTTAGATGCATGTTTTCTATTTCATTCATAAATGAAGAAATAGAAATATTTTTTTTTAGAAAAGGAAAGTCATCTTGACTAATGAAATGTATTTGCAACCAGAATCGGCAACAGATATATATCTAGGGATATATCTTCTAGAAAAGTACTAATAGCTTCCGAAAATTTCTCAATCCCGGCAAATTGCTGACAAAGAAGAAGAAAGTTAGCAATATGCAAATTATGGAACGTCGAAGCGATAATGACCGTTTGTATTTGAATAGTTCATCATCATTAGAATAAAGTTTTCATTGTTGGACACGGAGGAACATGGAGCTTGCTTCAGGTTAATCATTTTTGGGATTTCCATTCTGTATTTAAATGAAGCAGCTTCATAGGATCTGGGCACGCTATTTCTGTGCGATGGAGGCTGTAGTGCGTCTCCTGCTAATTAGCTGATTATACCGCAAATGAAGAAAATGAGGACTATTGAAATGCTTGAGGATGTAATGCTAAATACATTTCTTTTAGTTACCTGGATCAATATACTGATAAAAGAAATGAGACGAGTTTTTCCTTTTTGCTTCTCCTTTTGTTTGTACGAATTTGTATAAAAAAATTCTGTTTCCATTGGATTCTTTTAGAATAACTAATGCAAATACAGAAATAAAAACATACATATATTCAATATAGTTTAGTGAATAAAGTCATAATATCAAAATAAATGATATATTAGTTAAGGATAAGGCATTTTTTTTATCGAATTTTAAATTCTAACATCAAGTCCTTATATATTACTTCTTTTACTGTATAAAATATATATTGTGAATATTTCTGAAATCCTACGTGAAGAGAATGTTCCCTAGTTATGACTTACATTTATAGGGGAAGCATAAACTTTTAGCTGATATAATCCTGATGTAAATTTATAAATCTGGTAAATTAAGAAATGCTTGTTTTTGACATGTTAAAATACCAGTTAAATTAACTAGTATTTTAAAAAAAAATTCTAATTTTATCTAATAAATTATCATTGATCCATTACTTAATTGAAGACTATATACAAACTTTTAAATAAAATTCCATGAATTATAGAAAAATTAATTGTAAGTTTTGAGAAACAATAAAACACTTTTTAGGATATTGGAAACATTTATTATTTGTTTGTTGTACGAAAATTTTGTAATATATTTTAAAAAATCATAATACAATTATGCATATATTTGAACTTTTTTTAAATAACCATTTCATAAGCAAATTTGCAGTAAAATAAATGTCTTGATGATTACAGTAAAAATTAATTTGCGAATGACTGATATTATTTCATAGTAAAATTCCAAGATTATTTGTACCGTAAAAATATTAAAAACTAATTGTGTAAATTTATTCAATTAGTTTTGGAATTCTCAAAAGATGTATTATAAGGTGAAAAGTTTGCGATTAATTTTTAATGACATGTCATTCAATGATATAATGTAATGAAATATGCTGTTAACTGAATGTTATTAATATTATGATATAATATTAAATTTTAATGACATGTCATTCAATGATATAATGTAATGAAATATGCTGTTAACTGAATGCTATTAATATTATGATATAATATTAATTTTTAATGACATGTCATTCAATGATATAATGTAATGAAATATGCTGTTAACTGAATGTTATTAATATTATGATATAATATTAATTTTTAATGACATGTCATTCAATGATATAATGTAATGAAATATGCTGTTAACTGAATGTTATTAATATTATGATATAATATTAATTTTTAATGACATGTCATTCAATGATATAATGTAATGAAATATGCTGTTAACTGAATGTTATTAATATTATGATATAATACACTGGAATGTCTTTTTTGATGTTTTTCAAAGGGCTTTTAAAATGTTATCAACATATAATTAACTGCATTTTCACAGAATCGTTAGAGTAGAAATCATTTATTTTAATTTCAGTAAAAAATCCCTTCTTTCGATTCAGTACTGTAAATACTAAGATATTAGGAGATAAAATATCATTTATTCATAATATCTTGGTATTTACTGTACTGAATCGAAAAAAGAATATATTTAGAGTTGTTAAAATGGAAATATATATTTAGAACTGTTAAAATTTTTATATAACTTGTAACGAATATTATGGTAACATAAAGAAACAAAGAATTCTCATTAATGTAGAATGTGAATTCCCTTGTTAAAAGGACAGTAGTTGCTATTTATGCTAAGATTTCCAGCTTTTGTAATTTGATTAATGAATTCAATTTCATATATTTTATTTGAATTTTATTTATTAATATTTCTATGTGAATATTTGAATTTAATAATTACTTTTGATATATTCTATTTGATTTTTTATTAGGATAAATATTTTGGAATCATAAATTTCAATACATTATCTACACTTCTTTATAAAATGTTGGAAATTGAATTTAGTTTATTAAATATATATATTTATTTATATTACTTCCTGCAACGAAATAAAAAAGACTAATATTCTTCATTTGATAATTTATTCATTTAAATTATAGCATTGATAATTTATTTGAAGTAACAAATTCATTTCAGCTCATCAATTTTGTTTATTGTACAGAATTGTTTACAATTACAACATATGAAATAAGAGTAAAATATATTTTTCATAAAAAAACTACCTTTTTGGGTTTTAAATTAAAAATTTATTGTTCCATATCATTCCCTAGCTTAAATCTAACTTATGAAATGATCGACGTGATACATTTGGCGTTATTCCTACAATGAATTTGGAGCGAAGTATAAAAATGAAAGAGCTTTTAAAGTACCATTTTTTACGAAGCCTCCATTTTAGAAGTCCTGCTTTCTCCCGCTCCTTCTTTATCTTCCTTAAGTTAAAAAAAAAGTACTACAGCCTGTCCCACCTTGTTTCTAGGACAAAAAGTACTAAAAATATGAAATATTTTTTACCACAAAAGATCACCTCTAGAGGTTGGTCAGATTACTGTCTTCAGCTGAAGGATTACAGTTATGATTGATGCTTCCATCCTCCAGTCAAGAAAACAGATTTATCAGCACTCCAGTTTTACTACCGCCGAAATACCCTGCCCACTCCCTCTCGATAACCAAAGAACACAGAGAGTCTGGAACAAAAAAAAGGGAACCACGAGCTCTCTATACGAACAAAATCAGAAAACCGCAAGATGATGCATTACAGAAGTTTTGATATTATGCGCACGAAGGTCAGGTAAGTATTTTTGCTGAGTTGGTTTTCTTACTTTTGGAGTGGCGAGGATAGACTCCTTAAGAACTCATGGTACTCACGCTCTCCTACAGTTAATTTTTATGACGCAATAAGTCCTTTAATATGTGTCAGAATTGGTTTTTCCGCAATCCTTGAGTTACGTTTCAGTTTTAAGAATAGGAGTAGTGGATTTAAAGTTTTTATATCAAATAAAGAAAATAGGAAAAAATATTATTGATTTTTCATTGTTAATCATTTATAACATTATTTCTTTTACTATATAAGTAATCTTTGAATTCACTTGTTGAATACTTTAAGTGTATGCATTTATCTTTGCATTGATGATTGGGTGTTCATATTAAGAGCTGGATTTATAAAGTACTTGCGTTGCTGATGTTTAAATGTATTTAAATTGCTTGATAAAAGTACGACTATTTTTATAGAATATTATTTAATAATATTTTATTTACAAGGAATAGTATTCATACAAGGTTACTCATGATAAACAATGGTCAATAATGATAAATTTATGTTTAAACGCAAAATATTTGCTTTGGTTTTCACTTTACATTGGCAGATGATATTAATGATAAAAAAACTATATATTATACTGTGTTGTAGTTTTATGGGAAAATATTATTTTACTATTTAATTAACATTAAATTTCAAAAATATCTCTTAAAATAGTTAAAATTATGTTTCATTTAGATTTCATTTTAATCTCCTATGCAAAAAAATAAAAATAAATAAATAAATAAATAATAAAAAAATTCTATTTGCTTGTAATTTACGGATGATTTTCCTTTAAAATTAAGATTTTATAAGAAAATTTTAAAAGTATTGCAACGTTAAAATAGGATATCTCTGAAATAATTATTAAAATCTGTCATTAAATTTTGCAAAAGTTAGATGTTAATGTTATGTTGTTGTTGTTGCATGCCCCCAAAGGCCAGCAACGCTAGACCAGGTCCATGACGTTGTACACTCCACAATAATCCAAAACCAGAAGAGAGTCGTCAACCAAGTCCTGCCTGGAGAGCCCTAGGTACTCAAGGATATGTTAAAGCGAAGCCTGCTCAGTAGAGCAGTTAGTACAGGTTTCAAAGACTCGGGAACCCTCAGAAAATTTTAGGGTTTTAAGATGTCCACATCGAAATCGGGCGAGAATAGTTTGTTTCTGGCGACTTAAGTCATTATTCAGGGAGCCTCCGGAACGGGAACTTTGGTACCAGTAATGTACCGGAGGCACAATCCAAGTCATCCTGTTCTTAATTTTTTCTCTGGAGTGAATTTCCGTGAAAGTGAGAGGAGCTAAATTAACGGAGGCCTCGCCAGCACCAGCTTTCGCCAGAGCATCCGCAATTTCATTTCCCTCAATATCGACGTGGGAAGGAATCCACTGCAGATGAATCTGATGAGGTATGGAAAGCCGTTTTAACTTGTTAACTATTGTCACTCCAACATTGTCTCTAACACTTTGCCAATTGCCCAGGTGCTGAATTGCACTTTTGCTGTCAGATAGAATCCAAACCTCCTTTCCATAAGGAAAAGATGAAAAAATCTCAAGGGCCTCATCAATGGCTATCAGTTCACTGCGAAAAACCGAGCAGTGATCGGGATTTCTCCTCTGAAGCTTTAATTCATGGTCTTGAGATTTGACGAAAATACCACTGCCGGATTGGAAAATGTCATCTCAACTGTTAATATTATACATAACAATAAAAGCGTGCTTTAATTTTGCTATGGTTTATAATTATTTATTGGGATACAAGCAAAACTTGCCTTATGTTTAAAATCATATCAATATTGCAAAATTTTCATTTTCAAATAATTTTAAAACCATGATAGTAATAGGAACATAAATTGCTTTTTTCAAACTATTCATAACTAATTGCATAGATACATCTTGGAAATAAATAAAATCAGAAAAAATTTGAAATAAAATGAAATTTTTTAAAATTCTTTTTGGGAATTTATTGACGGATCAAAACGTTTCATATATTTCTCGAAACTTCTCGATATTTCATCACATTATACATTTTATTTCCCAAATGTTATTCGTTATCAATGATAATGTAAAAATTAGCCTTAATGAATCAAAAAGAATTTAATTCGAATAAAAATACTCAATCGTGAAAATAAAAATAATTTATGCGCTTAAAAAGATAAAATAATTTTTAATTAAATTAGAAAATATAACTTAATAATTGCATATTATTAAGAGATTTGAAATTTTTGACATAAATATTTATTTATTTATTTACTTATTCATTTTTCATATCTTTAAATCTAAAAGTATTTTAGAAATAAGAGAATCAGTAATAATTTAAAAGGCTTTTGAATTACAAATTAGATTTTCTAATGTAAATGTTTTTCAAAAATATAAATATATCGAACTAAAAAGCATTGTACACTTTTTAATGAAATGAGCTTTTTTAGGTGGTTTATACTCGTACAAGTTTAGAATGAAACTATTGAGTGACTTTTGAATTTCAACATGTGCAATTGTCACAATAGGAATAGAGAAAACAAAATGAAATTTGTGGATCATTTCACAAAGAGGAAGAATTTCACACTTTGTTGCATTATGGAACAATTCATTTCAAAAACTTTGGAAAAAAAGGAAAATACAACATAAAAATCATTGTCTGTCGTTTAAAATAAAACCAAAAAAGGAATTACAACACATTGTCTTTTAGGACAGCACATGAAATCATTGTTACAAATAGCGATACAAATTAAAGGTTCTTTTGTGTCTAAAAAAGAAGTTCATTAGTATGGGAAATTCCTTAGAAACCTATTGGAATATAATTTTGCTTTATTTTTACTGCTTTGCCTCTTTTCAAAACTTTCTTTATTCTTTTTCTTTGGCGTCTTAATGAGCACCGATAAACAGAATGTTCTCATGACAAAGAAGAGAAGAAAAAAGAGACGCAAGAAATGGGGAGAGAAAAGAATATTTCTCCTTCCGAAAAAACATGGGATCTTCTTCTGAACTCAGATTATGCTAAGGGATTTAAATCTCAACAAAGGAGCCCGCATATTTATGTATATTCCATATTGTTGCTCTGCACAGTGTCAGGTTTTTCTTTTTAATTTTAAAACATCTAACATGATGGTATTCCATTTTACCCATTTAAAGTTTCTTTCGCCTTAAAGTGCTATTCTCATTTTTGTAAATAAAATATAAATAAAATTCTTATAAATAATAATCTTAAAATATGGTGAAATAAATATGTTACATAATCCTTAGATAGGAAAATGTTTCATACTTATGATAGGAAGATATATATATATATATATATATATATATATATATATATATATATATATATATGTATATAAGTGTGTGTGTGTTTGTGTGTGTCTGTACATAATGATGTCTGGAAATGAATCTTGATTCATAACTTCTATTAATTCTTATATCAGAAAACTCTTTTATTTAAAAGTTATCTTCAGTTCAACAATTTTTGCCACGTTAAAATCGATACTCAGTTTTATGAACAATAGTACATAAGTCTAAATTTTATATTTAAATTTTAATGTTTCCTATATAAATATAGCTATTAAGACGAAAATAATCAAATAATATTTATGGTACCTTTGTCAAAAGCTTGTGATAATGAATCTGAGAAGAAAAGAAAAGAATGAGTTATAGACAAGAAGTGCGAAAGTAATTTTTATTCCATTTCCTTTCCTACTCGAGGCAGGGGTAATCGTTATTCATTACCTACACTGCGTTATAATGACGTTTCTTCATCGACGCAGATGGTAACTACGACCCATAAGTAGCCGACTGATGGCACTCTCATTTGGTGGCCAATCCTATGATTTCATTCGCCAATGTTCTGAGAAGAAAGCTGTCGGAGGAGAAAAGATGTTGAAAACATTTTTTTTAACTTCTTATTCCTCTTTATATATTTTTCTATCGGTGACATTGCAGCTGTGAAGTTTTATTGGTGGACACTTCTACAAGGAACTAATCTATGATTTCGGAGAACAGAACGTTGTTATAAATTCACTGGGGAACATTGAAGGCGAGAAAAATTTATTTGAGAGTGGGAAAAAATCCCTTGCTTGTAAGACATCTTTTGCTTCGAGAAATTCTTATAGAGAAAAATAATATTACTTTCTCTTTTCAGTGAGAGAAATGGAACGAAACTTTCAAACAGAAATGAAATTTTCTTAAAAATCTATGATTTTCATTACATTGGTCACTAAGAGGCTTCCTTGAGTTGCTAATATTAATATTTTTCAAATTGAAATATTTAAATGAAACCAAAATATGCTTATATAAAAATAATTTGTATGAGAATATTTGTTTATAAAATCAAACATGATTTACATTAATTACTAAACATAATGAAACTACATTTAAATTTATATGAATATCTTACTGATAAATATTCATTTAGGTTATGCACACTGCTTACGAAATATGACATCATAAAAAATGTAAATTGTTTCACGTCTATTACAAGTACATTAATGTCTTCTACTTTAAAGTAATAATTAAATGACAAATGTATTTTTCCGTAAAGTAATATAATTACAATGAAATAATTGGTATTAATGAAACAAGGTAGTGATATAGATTTTTCTAAATTATATTTACTTAATTTATCCACAGGTTATCCAAATTTTAAAATATTATCAACGATAGGAAGAAATAATGAATTTGCAAATTAAAAATAAGGTTGTTGTAAAAATTCATTTCATTCGTTACAAATCTAATATAAAGCAATATTCACTTAATCACACATTGTAATGGAGATATGTTTGATGAACTTAATGTGTTCACAAAGTAAATTGAAAAATGCGTTGTTGATAGCAACCTATTATTAAACAAAAGTTCGTTTAAAGCAATTAAACCTATGTTTAATCAATAATGTACTAATGTATTCTTAATCAAAATGTTAGTAATATTAATTTTTTCTATTACAGATATGTATGCAGAGATAAAAAAATCATATAATAGTAATTTATTCACTGCAAAATTTTCAAATATTTTGAGCAAGCACTTCTAGAAATATGTTTGATTCTGCATCAACAAAAAAAGTTTCAGAACACCTACGGAAATTAAAATATTAGTTTAAAGAATTTTTAAATCGATTACAATTACAAAAGACATTGCTTTCATCATTTTAGAAAGTTATTCTGTGTTAGACGTACCTTATTTTCCCATTAAATTCTAGAATCAAGTTTTAAACGTGAAAAACACAGACCCGTTAAAATATTAAAATAAAAGTTTGGTTAGGAAATTCATTTATTCTTGATTAAAGAGTTTTGTGGCGCATGAAATCTTTCTAGTTAGGAAAATTTTTAGAAAGTATTTGATTTCGTTAAAAATAGTTAAAATAGTTTTAAGAAATTTTATTAAAAATTGAATCACATATAATAATTTGAACTATACATATGTCATTATATATATATATATAATATATATATATATATATATATATATATATATATATATATATATATATATATATATATATATATATATATATATATATATATATATTATATAATATATATATATATTATATATATATATATATATATATATATATACATATATATCTATATATATATATATATATATATATATATATATATATATATATATATATATATATATATATATATATATATATATATATATATATATATATATATATATATATATATATATTATATATATATATATATATATATATATATATATATATATATATATATATATATATATATATATATATATATATATATATATATATATATATATATATATATATATATATATATATATAAATCAAGAATTATTGCATCATTATTTAAATGTAATTAAAAATATTGTTTTAAGTAAAATATATGCCACCCACCTTGTCTAATGGTCAGCGTGCCCCTGACTGTGAATGGGGAGGTCCTAGGTTCGAATCCCAGTTTGGGCATGGATGTATTTTCTATCTATCTCTCTTTCTTTCTTGTATTTATCCTTTCTTTGTATAAATGGATTGTGAATGGTTGCCTATCCTATAAACGGGTACCTATATATACTGGGGATGTTGGATTGCACAGCATATTACGGTTCAATTGGAAAAGTGGAGCAGTGCACCCCATATCACCAGCCTTGCTGGCACAAGACTAACAACAGTAGAAATACACTGTACCCCATTGTTATGTATAAATACAATTTTTGTATTTTGGTACCAGAGGATTGTAGAAATTTGCAAACGATTTTAATAAAATGCAAAGAAATTAATTTAATTTTATATTAAAATAAAATGCACTTTAAACAATTTACTTCAATTAAAAATATGCTATCTATCTTAAATATCCAATTCATCATTTCCCAATAACATAAAATTGCATTTCAAAAGATTATTTGGAAACTACATCATGAAAAACAAACAACTGATCATAATGTGATGTAAAGGATTGTATCAATGTGACTATATAAAATTATATAAAATAATTATTAACAAATGTTATGCATGGCAGCATTCAAATACGTCCAGTGAATTCCCATTTTTGTGAACCTGTTCTAGATTTCATTAACATAAATGCAAATATTGTGCAAAATATTCACTAAAAAAATCTTAAAAATATAAGAGTAGAGGAAAATTGAATTTTACATATTTGTTCTTCTCATAGGCATTTGAAGCACTAGATATTTTTGTCAACGATATTTTGACTGTCATTACCATATTAAATAGTGCGTATATGAGGCTTAAATGCGATTCACCCCACTTTTAATATTTTATATATGATGATAATGTATTAATGTTATTTTTGACAATATCATTTTTTACGAACCATTCAAGTGATAAAATTTCTGAAGTATGGATAAAAAGATTGATTTTTCGAAAATCACAAGTAAAATTTTAAAATACTTTTTGATAAAAAAATCAAATCAGAATTAATTTTAACTAAAAATATTCATAACACGATTGACATTATTTGGCATAGACTTGTAATAAATATTTTTATGTATTGCTAAATTCCTTTGTTTTAATGATATTTTAATGCTTATTTGATGTATAATTAGATAAATAACTAATCATATTTCCGATAATTTGTTTTACTTTTCCGTACAATAGACTTCGCTTAATACTTAGTATTCTGTAAAACGCTTCTATGAATATAAGTTATCTTCTTATAAATATAAGTTATTTTCATATGAAAAATTAAAATAAATATCATCTAAATTATATTGTTTTATTCCACACATAAATGAAGAAAAACCAAAATAGCTGGGACATTTTTTTTCTTAATATGCTCAAAGTAAAGACATTGTAGCGTGGTTTTATATAAATTGTTACTTAATTATTTTCGTTAACTACATTTGTGTCAATACAAACGCAATAACATGAAATTAAACGAGATATAGAAAAGCATTTACTGTAGGAAATATATGAATTATTTGAGATTTTATATTATTTTTTACAAATAATAATAAAGTATTTTCAGTAGTAAAAATTATAGAAATGAATTGTTGAATTATTATCGTGATAAATTATTTATTAACTTAATATAACTACAAGTTCAGAAAATCAGTGAATTGAAAGTATCAAATGTCTCAAATGCTGTTTATTAACTTTTTATGATCGGTTCATTAAACCAAAATGATATTATAAAATATTTCCGAAACCTGAACTGGTTCCTTCCAGAAGACCACCCATTGTTAAAGTTAAGAATTAGATTTATTTCAGGAAAGCTTGTCACAAGAGTAGGTGGACATTAAATTTACGTGACCTTGTTTAGAGACGGATAATCCTTAAGACGCATGAACAGAAGATTTTTTTCCAAAAACCACCTAGTAATTCTCATTCATTATTATTAAAACCGCATTAAAAATTAGCTTTATACAAAGTTTTAAATGAATGAATCTCCATTGATCAGCAATGTGCTACACGAAATTTTGCTGTCAAGAAGAATCTAAGCTGCTGACTTTAAAAGATACCTAACGACAATAAAAGGGCATCTGTTATGGACAAAAACGTTGAAGAACTTTCTTCACACCTCTAATTTTTTAAGCAACATACAGCTGATTATTTTATCAAGCTGTATTTAAAGATATATAAATCTATATTTTAATGAAATTTTCAAAACATTTTTTGATGAATGCTAACATGGGAGACGATTATCAAATAGTATTGAAATTAATAGAGAAAGAGAGAAACAAGTAAAACAATTGAAACTTCTTATATTTTATTAAACATATTTTAGAAATAATACTTTCTAAATGATAAAGAATTCCTAAGACCTGTTTTCTTATGATAAATTGAAAACATGGCAATAAATTAAACACAATGCAAATTTTCTGTAATAAAAAAACATTTTTCATTGTAAAACTGAAAATATTTGTCTGATTTTACGTTCCGACTAATTTATGTTGAAATTATTTTACTATCTATTCTCCATTTCAATATTTTACTATCTATTCTCCAATTTCAAATGTAGAATTATAAAAATGATTTTCATTTAATAAATAATTATTTCAAGTTATAGTGTAAAAATCTCAAACAGAAGAAAATTGTTGAACATAAATTTAATTTGAAATCACTAGCTATATCGATTAATTATTTATTAATAACTTAAATCCTCATTTTATCAATTATAAAAATACTAACACTATTTTTAATGTGTGCTTTAAAATATAATTAAGTTATCTTGCTATTTAAATAATATTTAAATTCAAATCATATATTTGATTTAATGCGGATCTATTATTTTCTCAAAGAAAGCAAATATTAATCGATTTCACTATTTGGTCAAACTTTAGTATTTATAATATGATGACAATTATTTAATTCAAAGAGAAAATTACTATGCATCAATATATAATGTGAATTATAACTATTTAATTATAGATTGGTGACCTCATATAGGTATTGAAGTATCATTAGGTATATATATATATATATATATATATATATATATATATATATATATATATATATATATATATATATATATATATATATATATATATATATATATATATATAGGTATCATTAGGTATTGAAGTAAAATTTGCTTAGTAAAAATTGTTTTTTTATATTTTGCCTCTCCATAAATTCATCAATCTGGAAGTCTAATTATTAGTCTAATTTTCAGTTCATCTGCTTATAAGTTATTCTTAGGAAAGATGTGAGATCTATCAGCTGACATGGAATTCAATTTAAATTGTTTATTACCTTCTTTTTAACGATTATGTGCAAAAAGTAGCATGGAGCAAAAACTCAAATCTCAGACTTGGGACTTATGTTGGGACAGCGCTCTTCAGAGCTCCATGGAGCCTTTCAATCTGAAGACTGCAGTCACTGTTAAAAAACGGAAGATGCTTTTAAGGCATCTGTATGCACAATTGTTTGCTTAGGGTGCTTGGGTTTTTTTCCATGCAACAACATAATTTGGCACCTCATCTGTAAAACATGCTCCCTTCTAAAGATATTTTTCTCGTTGGGCATTAAAAGTGCCGTACAATAGCCTTAGGCTATTACGTTGTCCACTTCGTATTGTCAAATGAAGGCAAACCAAAAATAATTTTATGCTCATTTAGATTTAATGCTGTAATGATGACCAGTTTTGAGAAAATTAATGGTGACATCGAATGAAGAAAAATAACTAGACTTTCTATTAATCATATGTAAACATGAATAAAGAAACATAACATTGGCAGAGCTCTTATATTTGATTAAATTTCCTAAAAAATATGAAAAATATGATTAAATATGATTAAATTTCCTAAAAAACATATCTTTATTTTTATCGCAAGATTGATTAAAATAGATTTTATGCTCCAGATACAGATCATGAAAAATTAATTTTCTTACCACTGTTAATCGATTTAAGTATATTTTACATAGAGCATAAACACTATCATCATTGATACTTCAAAGATAAATGCGTCTAACACAGATTTTATTTTAAGGTTTCTTTTTTTATTATTACAAAATTGCAATCTTTCTTTTGCACTCACATATCCGGATTCCAATGATGTAGAAAAGAATGATAATTGTTTTTAGATGCTTTTCTCTCCAAAGGTCTATAATTTTTTGTATACTTATTTTTATTTAGGAGAAATAACTTGCACATTTTACAAAATTTCCTAGCAATGTAATTGTTTGATAACATAAAATAAATATCATTGTTCCTTATAATTAATTCTCTATCAAATATTATTAAATTCTTAATAACCCACAGCTGCTTTGGTTTTGTTGTGATGTGATTGTGATCGTTTAACAAAATTTTATATAAATAAATACAAATAAAGATTAAAATTTCAATATCATATGCCATTACATGTAAAAAATATCAGACTTCTGAAGAGAATAAAGGAAAAGAATATAGCAAATGACCTTGATATATCTTACAGAATTTCCATTTAAAAATACATTAAACTTTGCTTAAAATAAAATTGATTGAAATAAATGATGTGATGTAAAAAAAATTTGAAAATTAAATTAGGAAATATTAAGAAAAGGAGAACTTTCTATTTATATAGTATCTTAGACATTAATTTTTAATTGATTGTCATAAATTATATAACTTTTTATTAAATAATACTGAGAATTATAAATTGAATAATAATAGTTCCTGAAAATATTAATAAAATATTTGTATAAATCCTATTAATTGATTCATTCTTTAGTAATTTAATGAAATATTTATAGAAATTTTATTACTGTAGAAACTGATTCCAAATATATTAAAAAATGAATGAAATGTATAATTAAAGCCAGAAGTAATGTAATAATTTTAATGGAGGAATTGGAACAAACTCAGAATCATGAGTAACTTACACCTAACCATTAGGAACGTTTCTGTAAATATTGCAAATTTTATATTGTGAGAAACAATACAAAATAAAATTTATTATTTGGGGTATTGAAGAGCTTATGAAACATATGGAAATACAATTGATTTCTCGTTATTTAAGAAGCAATATATTTGATCAATATTAATTTAAAATGTAATATGAAACAACGTTTTACATTTGTAAGCATTGAAATTTAATAATTGGAAATAAGTTTTGAATTTTAATTTGATTTATTTTATAATGAGAAATTACAATAAAATATTAGAGTTATTTTAATTTAAAATTATACTTATTTTTCTTTTTCTTTAAATTAAAAAAATAATCTTCCAATTGATAAGCATGCAAAATTTAACAAACAATAAATTATCATTATTTAAATTATTCTAAGAATATAATACGAGAACAGATAAATCCAGTAAGTTCAAATTTCTTTTATTAAGAGCAATTTTTATGTTTTTCAGAAAACGCGTTAACTACTAAATTCCTACTAAATTTTAACATTGATTTTAATGTAATTCAAATTATAGAAATTGTAACATGCATGTTTTTCATGTGAAGCAGACTATCCATATTTATAATATTACATATTGACGTAATTGTTAGAGAATTTTTTTACATGATTTTAATAAAGAAATTCCTCAATTTCTAGTTAATTCTTCTTGTTTACATCGATGAAGGTACATCAAAATATTTTTCCGATACTCTGAACTATAAAAAATTAAATAATCCCATATGTTTTTCTACTTTAAATCTTTAATCTTCATATTTTAATTTTTTCTCTAATTTCACACAGGAATAAAAATGTAGATTTTAGTACATTGCGTTATAACTTCTATTGTAACGAAAGTTGAAATTGAGTTGTTGAATTATGGATAAGAAGCGGGGAAGCAATTTTTATTCTCCATTCATTTTTTTTAAGGGAACGACAGATCCTCGTTCATTCCATCCAATGCGTTATAATGGCATTTTACTCAATGACGCAGGTGGTAACTACGAGCTATTAGTCGCCAACTGATGGCTTTCTTCCTTGGTGAGCAAAATCTTAAGATTTTTATCTCCCAACTACTGTGAAATGAAAAATTGCTAGAAAAGAAAAGACACTAAAAATAACTTTATATGTTGTGTTGTTATTTTTATTCTTCTTTTAGAGTCTTCTGTCCACAGGTGACATCATACTTGTGAGCTGTTATTGGGGAAATTTTCTGCTAAGAGCAGTTTCGCAATTTCAGTCTGGAGGAAAGAGCACTGTTGTAGACTCACTGGAGACCGCTCGAGAAACAATTTTGACTTGGAAGAGAAGAAAACAAAGGTTGTTTGTATGTCAGTATTACCTTCCAATAAAAGTGAAAAAAATAAAAGACAAAATAAATACTGTTTGAAAGCATAGCTCTCCGTGTCCTTAAGGAATTAAGAATTTGGAACTAAGAAAATTTATTTCAAAAAACGCATGTAAAAAGAACATATTCACAAGAAAGAATAATAATTTCATTTGGGAATTAGTACACACAAGTATTATACTGTACTAAAAAGATTATTAAAGTGTAAAGACACAAAATGTTGAGCTATGCTTAGTAGTAAAAGGTTTTAGCAAATGTATTTTTGAAATTCGTTTAGTTTAAAAATTTAGATGTTATAATTTCCTTACTTTCTTAGCATTTCACATGTTGTTTTTTATTGCCTCTTCAAGATTTATCGATTTGTTTTGTTTCTCTTTTGATACAAAAAAGAGATATTGTTTATAATACCATTGCAAAATTTTTCACTTTTGGAAATAGTTAAGCAAAATTCTAATACTCTCTTTCATATTTTGCAATAAATGATTATAACGCTATTTTAAGTTTTTCCTTTTCGATGAATTTCATACGTTTTCTTCATCTAAATAAATAATATCGTAAAAAAAGTTTTAACGCATTACATAAATCAACTAATTATAAATATATTCTGAAACACATCAATGAAAGCTTACTCAAGATTTAATACTTTAAAATTATTTTAAGGCATACTATTGTAATGACCTTTTGTATCTAAACATTAAAATAAAGGCAACTAACAAACTTTTATTTTCAATTAAAATAAATTTAGACAAAATATCTTATAAAGTTAAATTTAAAAAAAGTTTAATAAGGCCAAAACAATAAATAATAACTCAACATTATTTTCTGAAATTAAATTTCTTTTATTTATATTAAGATATTTGCCAAAAATTTATTTCTTATTATTAAAAAATTAAATTTAAAAATTACCTAAAAAATCCTCTGAAATGAATGTGAATGCAATAATTCTAACTGCTATATCATTACTCTTTATCACATTAATAGAGTTTTCGTAAGTTTCAATTCATAAGTAAGTAAGACATACCTTAATAATAATGATACAATAAAGCTTTTTAGTGTAATAACTTCAGTAAAAATTTTAATGTGGTTATTTGAAATGAAATGTCATTTGAAATTATGTAACAGTCTTAGTATGATCACACTTATTGCGAATATTATAAATATGAAAATATTCTTTAACAGTGAATGTATTTTTCATCAGAGCTTATAAATATATAATTATAAATATTATATAATATTATATATAAGCTTATATAAATATATTATTGATATCTTTATGATGCATGAATGAATTCGAACTATTTTGCTCTTATATAATCTTTATTGAAGTTTAATCTCAACTGGTTGTCATAGTATTTGCTTAATGTACTCACATAATTTTGTTCATAATTACAAAATATTAGAATGAAAAATTCTTGCAAATTACAAATCCATTCAATTCATTTCCTCAGAGTTTACATAGCACTGAGTAAGGGCTTAATTTTGCATAAAACTAAGTGAAGTGAATGTTAGAACAGCTCTCTGAAAGGTTGATGCTCTTAAATTTTCTATCAGTTCTTCAAAAAGCAGCAGTAAAAATAATATTTAGGAATATTATTTACTTAGACGACTACCAAGGTCGTGAAGAGGTTTATAGAGATATTTTTTATACTTACAGTTCCATGATTTTATAGCCTTCTCCATTGCTTCTGAAACCACCATGATGGCAAGGGTAATGCAATAAAAATAACTTCTTTTAACGACTTTTTCTTACGATGGCTTTCAAGTGAACAGTTTTGATATGGGACATATGTACACGCATGATGCTCATCAAACAATGGTATAAAGGCACAAAAAATTTTAGTTTTACTCTGGTGTTTTCCTCTTCAGTGAAATATCTAATTACATTTGCAATATTTCGGCATTGTATGGACTGAAGTGAAATGAGTGGAGATTCAAATAGAAAATATCCTTAAGTATATGCCTCGAATTCTAAAATACCATAAAGTTTTATGTAAATTAGGGTTATTTCTTCTTAACATCTTTAAACCATTTTCAGAAATTTTATTGTCTAATATGCGTGTCTGCCTGTTAAAAAATGCTGCTTTAAAAGTTGCGAGGAAAACATGCAATTTTATACAAGCATTTGCATTTTAAATCTTATTAAATTATTCTTTAACTATATTTTATTAAATAATCGTGGAAGATATACCACTGAAGTTATTTTTTCTTTTGAAAGATGTCTTTTCCCTAAAATTTATTTCCATTCAAAAGAACTTTAATATAAAATTACTGTTTCTACATGTACAAAAATGTAGTGAATTATAAAAATGCAATATTTCAACCTTTTACTATTTCGTACTTGCTGCCTAGTTTACAAGCATTCTTCAAAAAAATTGTCTTCAATAATTCATGCAAGTTTTTATTATTTTTGTGTCTTATACATTACATCGATATTTGTTATTGTAATTTTTATTTTTTTTTCTAAGATTCTCTAAAAAATTACCTAGGAGATTTTAGAATATAAGGCTACATGACAAGTTTTATTTGCTTAAAGTGATGATTTGTTATATCAGTGTCTAACAGTTTCTATAATAGATTAAAACTATTTTGTCTCTAAATCCAGGTAAAATGCATTTTGAGTATTTCTGTCATTCAAATGCTACATATTGGTTTATTAGCTTCAATCTATATCACGTTTTCTAATTGATAGTTAGTATAATAATCAATAAAATCCGTAAAATATGTTTATTGTCATGTAAATTTATTAATGTATTGGCTTGTTTTATAATTATATAATATTTTATGATTATCATAATAGACTAAGTGTGCAAAATAAATGTTGTCATAGTAACCAAAACATTTTGCTGGCTCTAAAAATAATTAAATTATAATTTTAGCATTCTAAAGATAGTTTAAAATGTGTATCAGAGAAAAGAAACTGTTTTCATAATATTAAAAAATTATTAAAAGTTTATAAATTATGCACTGGTGTTTTGAATACATGTATCGGTAATTTACATGTAACATTGTAAAATAAAGATATTCACGATTGAATAGACCTATGCAACATTTAAAATGAAAAAGTTTCGGCTCTTACAATAAAATCAGCAGAATCGAAAACGCGTTTGGTTCTGTGATCATAACATTCTTCCAATCTTTATTTCTGCATGTTATACCTGCTGAGAAGATTGAACTGGGGTGAAAAGGGGGATAACAGTTGGAGGAAAAGTAATGGAGGAAGAAGAGGAAGATTTGATTCTTTCTTTACCAGTGGCACACAAGGTTATTTCGTCATGTTATCAATTCGGCCAAAGGCGGCACAGAAAATAAATCACATTTTACTAGAAAAAAGTTAATCTATGGAAGGTAGAATCTTCTCGAGCCATAGCCTTGAACGATTCAGATTGTAGTCTCAACAAGACAGGATTCTCCCTTAAATGTTGATTCTTTACGGGGATGCTTATCTGCCTGCCCAGGGACAGCTACTTTTCAGACGTGAAAAATAAGATGAAATGAAAATGAGGAAGACTCATAGCTCTGCATTTGATTTCTATTTTGAATTCAAAGGAAAATTATATTACTTTTTAGAGTATTGACATATTTTACCAATTTACTTTTTAACTAAATCTATATGAATACTTTTGCTAATTTAGAAATGTTTATATGTGTATACAGTGTATAGATGTACATTGTTTATACATTACATTTTACAATTATACTACTTATGAAGTAAAAATTTTCACTTTGTATAAAATTATTTCACATAGTTGAATAGTATATACTTCTAAATATATTAATAAAATTTAAAAAAAATTATTAAAATTTCACTTTGCTTAAAATTACATTACAAATTTGAATATTTTAGACATCTGAATATTTTATCAAATTTTTTTTAAAATTGCTGATTGCATGAGAAAGGTGATAATTTATTGTTGTTGTTTCTAATCCCAGATGGTGTAGCTAAGCTAAACCGTCTCCATAGAACCAAAAACCATTAAAAAGTCTAAAAATAAAATAAGATTCTCCAAAACCTCGTTCACAGTAAAATTCAGACAGTCAAGAGTATGAATGTCTCGGGAAGGCCTGATTAGCCTGCACCAGTGACTCTTCAGAAAGACATTCTGGCCCTGATAATTTGTTAATTGATGTTAACGAGTTAGTATCGATAACGTAATTTTAAATTTAGTATGTGAAAAAACCGAAAAGTATAACAATTTAGCATTTTTAAAATTAAGATAACATTAATCAAAGAGTCAAAATTAAAAAAAACTAGAGTTTGATTGACATTTGGATACTATATATATTATTTTATATGTTATATAGTGTATATATGTATGAAGGCTTTAAACTGTAAATAAAAAGAGCTTATTTTTGTGTTTTGGGGTATAGTTTTTACAATTTTAAAACAAATCCTTAGTTCAAAAATAAATTAAGCCAGTTTCGTAATATAGACGAAAATTACATTATTCATTTTATAACACAGTAGACTGTCAAAGTATATATGGAATCGCTTGTGAAATTTAACGTTTCGCAAAATTCCATTTTATTTTAAGCGTTCCCTTTAAGAACGAAGAATTTAGAACAACTCAAATATGTTTGCTTTCAAACAGACAGCTCATAACGTATACAACCGTCATTATTATTTGCATGTAAACAGCTTATACCAGTGGGACGTTTCCCACGGAAGCGATGTAAAAGAAAAAGACATTCCGACGCATGCCCTTGAGAAAGTGGGAACGTGAATACATGAATACATGCATATTTTATTCTCCAACTGCATAAAACTGTGGTCGATCTCCACACAAACCCTGAGAAAAAATACTCTTTTTTTTACAGAGAGTCCCTAGAATTTAAAATATACAAGTCCTGTAATTTGTCAAAAGAAATTCAGCCAAGAGAAAATGCCTTTTTTCAATTTAAAAGTTCATTTAAATTTTCAGTCAATATTATCTTTACATTATATGGTATTAAAAATAACCTTTTTAAAAACATTAATGCTGGTTTCCCAAAAAATATTTTAGAGTAATGTATTTTTAAATTTATAATTTAATTGAATAAAACTTTTACTAAATAATTTTAAAATGTTTGCTTAGACATTACAGAAATGAAATCCTTTCTCGAAATAAATATGTAGGGTTGTTGTTTTAAGTTAGTTGTTGAATTAGTTGTTTCTCTGTGATTTTAAGTCGTGTTTCGGGTGTTTTGTTTATATGCTCTTCTCAGAAAAGAAATCTATATTCTTCCATAACTATAATATTAACATAAAATGCACTTAAAATTAGTCAATCAACAAGATTAAAGTAAAATCTTATTACTTCCACCTAGTGAAGTAATAAAAGCATGATTTTGTGCTATTTTCCTACTTTTATTCCTTCGGAATATCCCCAGAGTTTTATTACCTTTGGTAATCTTTCTTTTAACCATTCTACAAACAGAAGTGATAATTTAATCATTCCATTTAACTTGGAGGGAGTTAAACACTATTTAAGCATCTTAAATATTTGGAAAGTTTAAATATTTTCATTAGCTAAGAAATATAAGTGTTTCTCAAGTTATTGTTTTATTCGTATATTTATCTCACACTCCTTTGTTATTCTGAGAGAGAAGTTCAGAGTTCTTCTATAGTAAGTAGAAAACTTCAAATATGTAAAAGTAACTTTGAAAATTTTTATGAAAAATAACTATATAACTTAGACAAATAATTAGTTAATTTCATATTTATTGGAATGAAAATGTAAACGTATTATACTAGTTAAATTTTGATGAATGTTGCTTTAAGGATTTTTCTTTCTTCTAGATAATTTTCATAAAAAAATAGTAATGGTGAGTAAATAGATTATGTTTTGCATTAAACTTTATTTCTGTATATTAAAATTAAAACTTTTATATAATATTTCCTTATCTTAGCTACTTCAATTGTATCTTCAATAATAAAAGTCTTTTTGTCATTTTCTTTATAATATAATTATAATATTTCCGTGAATTAAGCTTCTGATTAATGGTAAACTTACAAAATCTTATCACCTGACAATCGGATTTCCACATGTAAAAATGAAGTGATTTTACATGTAAGTACTGATAAGCCTTTGAGAAATATGATAAAAATAAGATAAAACTATAAACTTTAATATAGGTAATTCATTTTTCTAGGAAAGCATGACAATAAATTCATTCATGATATTCATTAAAATTAAAACTTTTATATAATACTTTCTAATCTTAGCTACTTCAGTTGTATCTTCAATAATAAAAGTCTTTTTGTCATTTTCTTTATAATATATTTATAATATTTCCGTGAATTAAGCTTCTGATTAATTTTTACAAAGCTTCTGATAACTTACAAAATCTTATCACCTGACAATCGGATTTCCACATGTAAAAATGAAGTGATTTTACATGTAAGTACTGATAAGCTTTTGAGAAATATGATAAAAATAAGATAAAACTATAAACTTTAATTTAGGTAATTCATTTTTTTAGGAAAGCATGACATTAAATTCCTTCATGATATTCATTAAAATTAAAACTTTTATATAATACTTTCTAATCTTAGCTACTTCAGTTGTGTCTTCAATAATAAAAGTCTTTTTGTCATTTCCTTTATAATATACTTATAATATTTCCGTGAATTAAAGGCTTCTGATTAATGGTGAACTTACAAAATCTTATCACCTGACAATCGGATTTCCACATGTAAAAATGAAGTGATTTTACATGTAAGTACTGATAAGCCTTTGAGAAATATGATAAAAATAAGATAAAACTATAAACTTTAATATAGGTAATTCATTTTTCTAGGAAAGCATGACATTAAATTCATTCATGATATTCATTAAAATTAAAACTTTTATATAATACTTTCTAATCTTAGCTACTTCAGTTGTGTCTTCAATAATAAAAGTCTTTTTGTCATTTCCTTTATAATATACTTATAATATTTCCGTGAATTAAAGGCTTCTGATTAATGGTGAACTTACAAAATCTTATCACCTGACAATCGGATTTCCACATGTAAAAATGAAGTGATTTTACATGTAAGTACTGATAAGCCTTTGAGAAATATGATAAAAATAAGATAAAACTATAAACTTTAATATAGGTAATTCATTTTTCTAGGAAAGCATGACATTAAATTCATTCATGATATTCATTAAAATTAAAACTTTTATATAATACTTTCTAATCTTAGCTACTTCAGTTGTATCTTCAATAATAAAAGTCTTTTTGTAATTTTCTTTATAATATACTTATAATATTTCCGTGAATTAAGCTTCTGATTAAATCTTACAAAGCTTCTGATAACTTACAAAATCTTATCACCTGATAATCGGATTTCTACATGTAAAAATGAAGTGATTTTACATGTAAGTACTGATAAGCCTTTGAGAAATATGATAAAAAGCAGATAAAACTATAAACTTTAATATAGGTAATTCATTTTTCTAGAAAAGCATGAAATTAAATTCATTCATGAAATTCATTAAAATAAAAACTTTTATATAATACTTTCTTATCTTAGCTACTTCAGTTGTATCTTCAATAATAAAAGTCGTTTTGTCATTTTCTTTATAATATACTTATAATATTTCCGTGAATTAAGCTTCTGATTAATTCTTACAAAGCTTCTGATAACTTACAAAATCTTATCACCTGATAATCGGATTTCTACATGTAAAAATGAAGTGATTTTACATGTAAGTACTGATAAGCCTTTGAGAAATATGATAAAAAGTAAAATAAAACTATAAACTTTAATATAGGTAATTCATTTTTCTAGGAAAGCATGCATCATTTTTCTCTTGTTCTTCGCTCCATTAAGGTTCTTAATAGTATCAATAACTGCTATTTATCACGCGATAAGTATATCGCCGCTAATATTTCACTTCTTCTGGCCAGTCAATAAGTAGCGAATTTGTTACGCACTCCAATTAATTATCCATGCGTGGTCTACCATTGTCACTATCGCTTTCTTCAGGTTCATGAACTTATAAGAGATCATTTCCTTAATTGGAAAATGTCACGAGCTCATCGTGTTTTCAAAATTTCGTGAATGAAAAATGTGAACCAGAGACAAAGTATTCCAGTGGAGGTCACAAGAGGACTATCGAAGATTATCTGAATATAGTCAGATTTTTATGCTCACGAAGAAAAGATTGATTATTATTTGATTACTTTGCTTTTGAAAATTTATGAATGTATATTTTATGTGCAATAACATGGGTAACTAGGTGAAAGGAAAGAAATTTATACCTTGTGTACTTTACTTGCACAATTAATTTTCAAATTTTCCTCATTAACTTTGCATTATTTATATTTTATAAAGTACAATTAATTTAACTTTGTTCATTCTGTTTTCATCAAATTTTAAAATCTTGCAGGAAATAACAATAAAATGTAAAGTTTCAGAATTGTTTTACTTAAATATTTTATTTTAAATATAAATTATAAATATAAAATTGTGTATAAAACATTAATTTTTAAACATAAAGAAATTTTTAAAAAAAAGTGTTTTTGTTGATATCTATATGTTTTTTAAATATTTATAGTTATTTATTTTGTATAGAATTAAAGAAATCGCTCATTTCTTAGAAATTATGAAGTGTTACAGCTGCTTTTATCATACATATTTTCTGGCATAATTTTATCATACATTCACCCACTGTTGTTTGGTAATTATTTTTATATTAACATGTAAAATTAATTAAATTTATAATTTCTATTAAGTATATAAATATAAATAAGAATAGCATAAAATTTCAATTCATTTAATAACAAATAATTTATCAATTCTTGATTACTTTTAAATCCATTGCAAACTTAAATTTTAGTTTACATATTGATTACATTTTTAAGCATTTTATTAAGCAAGATGATTAGTTAATAAACATTTTAAAGGCTCTCTAATAGATTGTTTTGCCAATATTTTTTATTATTGGAACGGCAATCTATTTATATTGATTAATATCAAGTGTTTATATTATATATTATATAAGCACTTGAAAATAATTAACATCACTTATTAAATAATTAATATCAATTAATATAACTAAATATCCAGTAAGTAGTTACTTAAATACACTTAATCACTTAATATTATATTACTTAATAAAGGATTACTAACATTGCTAATCATATGTATTTAAGCAAATATAAGATAATTTTTACAAGTTTTCTTAAGTTTTACAAAAGAAATAAGGTAATTTATGCTAGTATAAATAATTCATTCATATTAACGTTAATGTTGAATTAATAAGAATATATTACACCAAAATTGATAGAACCAAAATTTTAGTTTTGTAAAGGAATCTCCAGGAATCAAAGGAAATTTTAAACATACATATACACAAATATATGAATGTAAGAAAATAAAGTTTTTTATATATCAGACATTTATTTTAATAAAAGTTTTCTTATATAATGAATGTTTGGAAAAATTAATATAATTTTTATAAAGATAAAAAAAATTACTATGCATAACAAATCAAACATCTTTAATCAAACTTTTTTTTATATTCTCATAAAAAAAGTCTGAGTTTGTCAAAATCAACATTTCAGACTAGCTCTTTTACATAATATCCAATAATAAAACATTATTAAAGTTTTCATGTTTTAAATGAAAACATTTCCTCATTATTTTCGGTATAGTTTCGCGGAAAATGGAATGTCAAAAAATTAGGTACTTTTTAAAGTATCACATCACACTCTCTGCAGTATTCCTTTTTTTCTCTGTGTTAAAATAAAGTGAACTCCAAGGCAACTATGAAATGGAAAAAAATTATAGTGGTGTTACTATTATGTGCCAGCACGCGAAACACCGTGCCATCTTAAAAGGAAAAGAAGAAAAAAAATAATCAATGCATATTTTTTCAGATTTTTATTCCTTTCTGTTTTAGGTAAAATGCTATTTTAAGCTAAGGCAGTTACACCCTTTTTTTATGATGATAATTTTACGTGTTCAAACTTGAGCCAATAGAAATGTAACACGCGTCAAATTTACCACTAAGAAGTGATCTTTCTTTCAATCTCATCATGTGTCCTTTTTTCCATAGATTTCTAAGCACGAACATGCATCTAATTATAAGAATATCTCATTTAATTTTTCATTTTTCATAAGTTTTACATATATATATGATATATATATATATATATATATATATATATATATATATATATATATATATATATATATATATATATATATATATATATATATATATATATATATATATATATATATATTATATATATATATATATATATATATATATATATATATATATATATATATATATATATATATATATATATATATATATATATATATATATATATATATATATATATATATATATATATATATATATATATATATATATATATATAATATAGTTATATACATATGCATATGTACATATATAGATATATGTACATAGATATGCATTGATATATGTCTAGAAAAATATTTATTCCACAAATAATATACTTAGAAATATATTTATAATAATCTTTGATATTTTCATAACTATATGCTCTATATTTTAAGATTTTATTGTATTTAATTCCATTATAAGCAATGAAATAAATTTTATGTCCTTAAAATGAAGGCATATTTTGCATATTAATCGTTAATAAATATAATTTTAAATTATGCATTTTAAACTTTAAAATACAAGTTTAAAATACTTAAATATTTATTTTAAGAGTTTCTTATATAAGAAAGCTTCAAAGTATGTGTTATTAAAAAAGCAGTATTTAGTTTGGAATCATTCATTCCCATTGACACTATGTAAGTAAACATACATGTATTTATGAAAAGTCTAACTTCTTACGCAAAATAAGCTGTGTATTGAATTCTGATGAAAAGAATTTAAAAAACTAATATTACAATTTAGTTCACAATAATCATTTAGCAGAATGTAATTTCAGCAGTTAATTGTCAACATAATATATGAAGCTTTTGGAATAGAAAAATGTATGTAGCTTCACTATGCGAAAGAAAGTCGTGTAATTTCTTGAAATAAACAATAAATTCTCCAGAGTGTGAAATTTAATTTAAAAATTTATGAAGCTTGAATTTATAATTATTGTTTAACTATAAATACTTCATAAATACATAGTAAAATGAAATTATTATAATGTTCTCCCTTAGTTTGCCCAATTTTATATCTAATATAACAAAAGAAATATTCAAAGGCAAATTTCATTTTAATTATCAACAGTAACTGAAATAACAAATATTGATGATGACATTAGTCATAGTAAAAAATAGCTGAATAATCTTTCACTATTTTCCAAAATATATTTAGTAATCCAAATTTTATATAATATTACTGGTAATTCAATTAATTTTACCAGAAAACAGGGCTCTTTTCATCATTAAGATCTCATTAAAAATAAAGAGGAAATTCAAGCGCAATTTCGTAAGCAATTAGTAGAATTTAATTTACTAGATAAATTAAGAATATCAAAGAAATGTTTCAGAGGATAATTGATTAAAACATATATATATCTTAAAATTCTCTCTTATGAAATAAGAATTTTTTAAAAAGATTCTTGATTTTGTGCTTAGAATCAAAGCTTAGATAATTATACTGTATGCATAATCATTTAAAATTAATCTGAAAATGCTAAAAAAATTTTTAATGTAAATATGTATCCAGAAATATAATTTTTCTTTTTACAAAGATTTAAGCATTACAAGAAATCGATGTGCAAAATTTCAAAAAGTATAATTTCGATTAGTTTTAAGAACATTTTTTTAGTTAACATTTTTACAATACATATTACAAGTGCATAACTTTAATGTCATCCTAAGATTTAAATTTGATATATTTGGCTACTTGTTCTTTACTGTATAAAATAATAAATATTTTTTTAAATGATGTGTCACAAAATTTACTGAAAAAGTATTGCATATTTCTTCTTTATGGTCATCATATTATAATTAATAATCTAAAAAATACATCACTTAAATTAAATTGTTTTATTTTTAAGCTCTTATCAATTTATATATACTGATGGTAGGATCAGACTATCTGCATATAATTCCCTTAATAAATAATTCCATTAAATAAAGATTAGAACAAAATTATGTAATCAATAAGAATTGCATAAGAATTTTACAAAATTATCTAAAAATATTTTTTAATAATCCTTGTTATTCACGTAAAACCAGAGTTTAGATTATTATATAAGCACACTTTAAGCATTAAAATCATTATAACTAGTTAGTTGCATTGTTTTTTCTGTAACTATCATTAATTGTATAAATAATATAGTTTAAAAATACATTAAAATGCAAAATCCGTATCTAAATGAAGAAAAATGTTTAAGAGTAAATTAATTTGTTAAGGAAAAATTCAAACTCAAATTGTTAATGGGGATAATAAAGCAAAAATTTTGCTTCTCTCTGATTTTAACAAATTAAGTTTAACAAAATATTAAGTAAACATTCCTTTTAAACAGCTAAAGAGAAACATCTTTCTCTATTATTTTTCTCATTATTTGGTAACAAATTAAGAAATGTTATTAATTACAATTTGCGGTGCTCAAAACTAGTTTTTGCTATGTTTATATATAATTTTAAAGCAATATTTTTAAATAAATGATTCACGCTAAGAGAAGATTCAGCAACACTATTGTTGGTAAAAGTAGGAAACAAAGTTTACGACAAACGAACATCATTCAATATCGTGTATGTAAGATGAACTATGAACTAACTGTATTTTTTTAACAGTGAAGTTCTGAATTATGCAATTGTTTCCTTAATGTGTACGCCTCTGTTAACTGCTTCTAAAATCTGGAGGAATAAACTGAAGGCTAATTTGCTTACGCAAATATATTCTTAAGTGCAAGCATGTGAAAGTAAATTCAATTTATCTTCCATGTTTGACTAGCTTAATGATTTTGCTCTACTTCGTTTACTGGAGCGTGCTTAGACACTAATTGTTTACGAAGAATATTGCATGCTATAATTAGATCGCAGATAATAACCATTTTCCATCAGTTGTATATTTTACTTAAGTATTCTTCGCAACTATTATCTCCTTACCAGAGGGGCGTAATTACAAAGAATGTTTCAGTTTTAAAATTTTAGAAAATGTATTGATAAAATTTGATTCACATTATGGAATTTTATACTAATTATTTTATAATTAAAGCGTTTTATAAAGTTTAATAGTGTTTATATACACTATAGAAGTCTTTAGTGTCTAGTACTATTTAGCGATAAGTTTTGCATGAACATATTAAAGTTTTGGTAAATGTTTTTCATTATTATTTAGTATAAATGTCTTTCATTATCATTTCATTATTATTTCATTATTAATGGATTTCTTAATGTTATATTAGAATTTAAACATAAAACGAAAAGTTTCATTAGAGTAAAAATATAGACATCAAAGTTATGTTAAATTATAAAATTTAGTACTATTCGATTTTTCAGTATTAGTTACTTACTTTATTAAATCATTTTTCTGCGATGGTTGATTTAAATCTGAAGAATGTAAGTAGCATGCAGAACATGTGTATCTTCAAATTATCAGTAATATATTTTAAATCTTATTATTTGAATTTTTCATAAAGACATTTTGCAAAACCAACGAGAACGAATGCTAAAGTATTCTGTAAAATAAAATATGAAAATAAATATCCTACTGGTGTTTTTAATCCATACCTAATTGTTAATGCATTCATTAATCATAATCCTGATAACATTATTTCATTTTTAACATGCAGTCCAATAAACAATTATTACCTTAATCAGTAACTTAATTTTGAAGCAATATAAACATTATTAAGATAAGTTAAGAATAATTTTTCAAACATTTCGTAATTATAAAACTTGTACTAATGTATTGTTCTCTTTTTATATTTCTCAATCTATATTTAATTAAAATAATCAATTAACATATTTATCGTAAATACATTACATGACAGTTTATATTTGAATTGAAATGTTTTCTCAAATATAATGCTAAATGTTTCTCAATGAATAAGTGTAAAAATTATTTTTAACAATTGCCACTTGAAATATTTAGCAGTAATAGATTTCCATTTTTCTTCTTAAATCAAGGGAAAACTCAAATGCTAAATTTTTAATAGTTGCTTCAAGTTAATTTTATTAAAAATGGTGAAATACAGCAAAATTGAAAAATGAATCTATCAATTTTTTTGCCTTTACAATAAACAATTACGGTAAACAAAAACAACATTTAGCTGTCATTTTTGTTTATGGTACAGATAAAATATCTAATAAACATTTATATAGTAAAAAAATTTAGCAATGTCAGTTAAAGTGCAGCTAATCGTTAAATAACATTAAATAGAACATAAAGAAGCCCATACTTTTTAGATACTTTGCCTTCCTCCATTTGGATATTAATTTGCAATAGTTTAAGTAATGAAACTTTTTAAATTAGACCTTTGTATTCAGAGAAATTATATTACAAATAAATATACAACAATTAAATGCTAAAAAAACTTATTGAAAAATTTAAAATGGATTTTAAATTAAAATTTTCTTTTAAAAGAACTAGTAATCCCATAGTATTTTTTCTAAAGGATTCATTTTATAAATGCTTATAAAAATAATTTTAAGATTTTTTGGCATTCGTATAACTTATAACAACTGAGAAATAAATCTTGTTGATGTATAGTTAGCATTTTCTTATAGCTTTTAAGTTTTACATACTATCCAAACTTTCTTATAAAAAAGTTGCTGATATGGCTGTTATAAATATCTGCCATCCATTAACAATTTATTTTCTGTCATCAATTGTTATTCATGCCATGATCAGTCATGTTAGTTAAAATTTCATCATGCCTGTGATCAATTTTATGCTATTGAATTTTAAATCCATATTTTTCGCAACTACAAATAAAGAAATATTACTTGCCTTCTGGCAATGAAGAAAAATTGTATTTTTCATTACTCATGTTAGCACATAAAAGAAGAGAAGACATTTTTATAGATTACGTACACTAAATTGTTCTACACCGAAAACTGGCAAACATCCGAGAACGCAACAAAGTTATGAGGACGATAAATAGATTTTGTTCTCACGCGACTTCGTGGAAAAGTGGTGGATGTGCATATTTAGAAAGTATAGAAAATGAAACGCTACTATAAATTTTCTCAGGTGGATTTGACTAAATAATGCATCTAAATCTCCTTACTTTTTTTCCTTCACAGAAATATTTTATATTTTTATTATAAATACATTAAAAGAAGAAATTTTTACCATCATAATTGAATGTAGTTAAACTATTTTAATATTAAATTACAATGTTTTTTTATCTAAATTTGATATAACTTGACTGTATTTATTATTTTATGCTTCTACATAGAATAAAATTCCCACGTACTCAAATGTTTTCATATAATTAAAATTGATTATCATGTTCCTTATAATTAAAATACGAAATGCAATTTTACTTCAATTTGCTGTTTAATAAAAACATGAAATGATTTACATTTTGTGCAACGAGTTCGAATAGTTTATTGTTAAAGCAATTTATTAGGTTGGTGCGTATGAAATGTCGGATTCTTAAGTGATTGTATAAAACTGGATATCTTTCTTCAAAAGCTGTTTATTCAATCAAAGTATGCTCCATTCGCTTCAATACACTTCTCCCAACGAGATTTTAAAGCGTAGATGCCTGTCTTAAAAAAATTTTGGTCTTTAGAATTAATAAACTCTGATATCGAGTTTTTTAGACTGTCTTCATTTTCATAGTGTTTGCCCCTTAAAAACAGCTCTAAATGCTTGAAAAAATGAAAATCGGTCGGCGAGAGATCCGGTGAATATGGTGGATGCTGCAATGATGAGCATACGTTTAACCGATCCAGCTTATTTCGCTCTGTCAGTGCGTGCGGTACCCACTTGTCCATCTTCTTAACCTTGCCAATCTCAGAAAGGTGTCTCAATATCGTTGTATGGTCAACTTTCATCCTGATAGCAAGTTCCCTCGTGGATACGGCTGGATCCGCTTCCACTAGAGCCTTCAGGTCATCATTCTTCACAGACATTTTGGGTCTTCCGCGCGGCTCATTTTGCAGTGAAAAATCGCCAGTCCGAAATTTTTCGAAACAACGCTGCACTTTCCGATCGTTAACCGTATTCTCCCCAAACGCTTGGTTTATGTTGCGTGCAGCTTTTGCAGCACTATTACCAAGTTTGTACTCATATAAGAAAATACGCGAATGTTGGCAGAATTCATATCGGCAATAAACTCAAAAGAAATAAAAAAGGGAAGACCTTCGAGAAAACCTATTTTGCTGAAATGAGTCTCTGGCAATGGACAATACGAGTATGAATGAGGTTATGCCAAATACAAAAGTATAACGAAAACAGGGAGGAAAATGTCCGCATGTAAAGAGAATCCGACATTTCATACGCACCAACCTAATATTAATTATGAAATGTAGTGCTCATATATGATGTATCGCTATTATTATTATTTTATAATATCGGTCTCAGTGTCTCAATTTAAAATCTAGAAGAAATGGAAGGTATTAATAAATACCAAAAATGTCAATCCATTCTGTCTAATAATGGCCAAGAGTAATTTCCTCTGAGTTTCCTAAGCTGTCATGAACAACACACAGCTAGTAATAAATACGATATAAACCATGTTTGTTCTGAGACAAAAATTTTTTGAAAAAAGTCTTAAGTTTGCTTGGTGCACATTATTGATCATAACATTTAGATGAGAAATATAGCTGAAAAAAATAAGCATACGTGTTTTCACTGAGTTAACAAAAATGGAATTTAAGTAAAATGTTTAATAATGTTTCCTTTTACTTAACAAAAATATTTCTATTTTAAAGACATACAAATAGAATACTCATAGTAAAACTATTACTATTAAAATAAATAACTATTTTTTGTATTTCGAATTTCATTTACATTGTTTCTACATTTTTATCAGACAATTTGAATAGTTTTCAATATAACATTAGTAGCTTTATATACATCATTATTTAAAATGTTTTTAGAAAGGTATTAATTATAATAGTCTTACAGTTCGGATGGAAAAAATAGAATTATTCAGAACTCAATGATGGATTATTTTATCCAATGACGTTCATGGGCACAATTTTTTTAAGTAGCAGTATTTGTTTTTCCATCTGGTTTGCATTATCTAAATGAAAATACATCCATTAATAAAATTAACTAATCTGTTGGACATATTAATAGATTACCCTAGTATTTTTCACAGAACTAATTAGAGACTTTTTTCATATTACTTAATTAAAATAAACCGTATCGATACGAAATGTAATTAAATGGTTTTTTTAAAAAAAATATTAAATATTTGAAAGTTTCGATTTTTCAAAATTTTCACCATTCCCTTGAATTACTTATGTATATATATATATATATATATATATATATATATATATATATATATATATAATATATATATATATATATATATATATAAACAAGCGTAAATATATGCCTTATAACCTACAAATTTATTTAAATTTATGCAAAAGTAGATGTTGTCTCTAAGCAAAAATGGTGAAATAATTTCTTAAAAATCTTTGGAATAATGATGCAAAGATACCGAAAAGCAGTAATTCTTAACCACTTCATCCCGACACTTTAGTGTGCCCCCAAATTTAGAAATGTATATAATAAAAATTATGATTCATTCTTTTATTACGAATAAAATATTAAGTATATTTTTGTTTTCGTAGTATACATTCTATTATTTTTTTAACATTTAAATATATTTTACTTATCTTCTTATAGGTAAGTAAACAACTTTAAGAATTATCTCTTTCTTTGTATATAACCCCGCTTTTAAATCGTTAAAAGTGTGCCGCGACGAAAAAAAAATAAAATAAAATAAATAGTTTTAGAATTTTTGTAGTACAGCGACGTTTTCACTTCTATAAACATAAAATTTTTATGTTTTATATTTAGTTTATTTTAAAATGAATGAAATAATTCTTGAATTTATTTCTTTGATGTATCATTTAAAGTGCTTACTTAATAATGCAAAGTTATCAAACATAAAATTATAGTATTAATGTCAGTTTACTTAAACATTGAAAAATTATGAAATTGTTATGTGTATAAAAGAAATTAAATAAAATATTTCTACATATGTGTATATAAGCTCCCTTTGCTGAATATATATTTTACATATATTTAGAAAACGTAGCCAATGTCTATAAGTGAATCTTTTTTAATTTAATATTCCTAAGAGAAAAAATACAGAAAGTATTTTAAATCAATATTTTAACTTATTAATTGTATTTTTAAATGGAATTTTGTCTAAAATTTTTATATTTGTGTTATTCAAATGCAAAAAATTTTATTACATTTTTAAGTGTATTATCAAAAATAGTAAGTTAGTGAAAATGTTACAATTACATGATATCATGCTAAAAATTGATGTATGTTGATGTATATGTAATATATTATCAATAATTACAGCTTAGGTTTTATTCACCTTTGTGCTCATCACCTAGCATTTTTCAGGTACATTGTTTCACATGTAATAATCTGACAAGATTTGCAATCTCTTATACTATTTTCTTATTCCTACGTTATTTTCTTACTAGTGAATATAGGTACCCTATCATTAATTCAGGCATATTTTACCATAAATCTTGTATTAATTGTGTCATAAAAAACCATTAGTACATAGATTAATAGACGATTATCTCTGAAAGAGATATTCATTTTTGTTTCCATACAGGTATGAGATGAAATCTTTCTTGCCACATATTTAATTTTATTTTGATTAATTAACTTTTGTGAAACAAAATTGGTATTTAATCCAATAATCTATTGCGCTATTCAATGTAGTTATGTTGAAAAATTTACGTAATTTTTTTTCAGTAAATCAGAAAAATGCTATTAATAAAGTTAAAAATTTAAACAAGTGTTTTCGTATATTTATAAATTAATATCTCTTAACTATTGTTATTTTTAACAAATACTTTCCCTTATAATTCTGAAAGCATGTATACTTAGATGGATTTTTTAAGAAATAAACACACTTAAAACTAATGTAATAATGTATTTATATTATTTTTTTTAATTTAACAAAAAATACATACATTAAAGTAAAATAGTTTACTTAAAATAATAAAAATAAGCAATGCTCATTTAAAGTAATATTTTCTTTGATTATTTATCATAAACTAAAAAAAGAAAAAAAAAGTTGGGAGCTTTCACTATGCATTTATTTTTATTATAAGTAAAATAAATTTGATTATCATTAAAGTAATTTTCTTTGTCTTTATTTTTCAAGTAACAAAATGTAATGAAAGGACAATTCCATCAGTGAGAAAAATT
Organism: Latrodectus hesperus; assembly: GCA_037975125.1. Classification (NCBI taxonomy): domain Eukaryota; kingdom Metazoa; phylum Arthropoda; class Arachnida; order Araneae; family Theridiidae; genus Latrodectus; species Latrodectus hesperus. Next base: position 103,164,502 of record CM075851.1, read on the forward strand.
ACTGGGATAAATATAATCTCTTCTTACCATGATTTTTTTTCATTGTATTATCTATATGAAATTTAAAATTTCTTATCTTCCATTTATTTCATTTCAAGTAATTTAATTATTGAATTGATTTTTATATTTATTTTACTAATGATATTAACGCTTACTACTGCTTGATGCGCATTGATATTTCCCAGATTTATTCAACTTTTTGCTTATTGAAAATAAGTATTTAATTATTTAGTATTTAATTAATACTTTGTAGTCGTTTATTATAAATATTAAATTGCATTCCTCTAGAACTAAAAACCCTGTATTTGATTATTAATTTGAAAGGAAACGTATAGGATTCATTAAAAAAATTGGTTTTATGTAAACCATAGAAAATTTTCTACATTTAAAATACTATATATATATATATATATATATATATATATATATATATATATATATATATATATATATATATATATATATATATATATATATATATATATATATATATATATATATATATATATATATATATATATATATATATATATATTTGTGCACAATTAACTGCATGTAGAATATATATTTCAATAACAGCCAGGTTAATTTAAAAAGAAAAAAGCAATTTTTAGCAATTTTTTCATTTCCTTCAAATACTCAATGTATATCTGATGGAATTCAACAACATTTGAAAAACAGATATTTTATAGTATCAATAGTTATTAAATTTTTTCACTAACATTTGATCTAACAATATTAATTAAGTTTGGCACTAGGGTGCAAAAAATGACTATTGAGTGACAAACAAAACCAAAATATAAATCATGAGTTATTTTTGAAAATGTATAAATTTTGTAGAAATCAAATTACATCCATAAAGGCTAATCAGAATGTTGTGAATTTGAAGATTCATCAAAATAAGCGAAAATATTTCAATATTATAATTATAATTTAATAATGTCTATAATTAAGGAATTATTTCTTATGATATCTTGAGTTGTACATTATCAACGTTCATGACAACAATTAATCAATAATGTAAGGATTATTAAACTTAATAATTACATTTCTCTTTAGTTTTAAGTATATGACAAACCTTGAAATTATGGTCTTTAGTAAAAAACATCCTTCAAAGAAGTGCATGTCTTAAATTCTTGGAATTTGTTAAATAACGAGAATTGATTTTAATAAATATTCAAAAATGTATGCTCCAAATTTTTCACAAACTTCAAAGAGCCAATTACACGAGTATAAATTGAGAAATATCACTGAAACCAAAATTGTTATTCTGTGAGTCCAGTTTATAGGAATAAATTTCAAACTGCATCTCAAGACTAAAATAAAATTATCTGTTTTATATTTTCTATGCTCCTTCAAATGTTCATTCTAGAAAGATAAAAGTAAATTTAATTCTAAAGGATAAAACAACTGCCAAAACAAAGTTTTCCAAAATATTCCAGTGCAACCAATTATATGAAACATCCTACAATGGAAACTTTGCAAATCCATTTCCAAACTGAAAATATTGCGTAGTTAAATGTCAAACTTTTCAAACATTCCAAAACTTATTACAATGAAGTTTTGTAGAAACAAGAAAATGACATTTATTTCTTAACATTTACATTTCCTGATTTCTTTTTAATTTTGTAAATCCTTAGTTAGACTATTTTGCATAAATATCTTCTTTGTTTTTCAAATAAATAATTTTTAAAATCATTAGCGATTTGTATTTTGTGATATTTATAAGATGAAAAACAGAAGTATGCTTTCAGGAAAGGTTATAATAAACATAAACTTTTTTAAGCATTTTATATAAAATAGCAATAAATTGCATATAAATATCGTCCAGGTTCATTTTTTTATATAAAATCCATGCTGGAAAATAAATATTTTAAAATAAAAAGTAATTGTAAATTCATTTAAGGTGACACTTGTGACTAATAATTAGACGGTGAATAAGCAGTCTCCAAAACAAGATTCAAATTTTGTCTTAACAATCACTAAATTTAAACAAGCATATTATACTAAATGAAATTGGAAAATAAAGTTTAAAAATGTATACATCAAATGCAAGATTGAGAAACGAGTTTTAAAATAACGTTTATATACAGTGAATTATGCTTTTAAAAATAATGCTCCAGCAACATTTGTGAATAAATAAAGTGAGGGAGAAAATTAAATAATGCATTGTAACATTATTTAATGTCTTCCAAACAAATTTTATTACGTTTTTTGGAAAATGAGGATTAAAATAAATAGCATCATTCAAAGCTTTCCAGGTTCTCCAAGAGCGTCACGGAGTATAAATTTTTCAAAATGTTGCTGTGAAATTCATGGTCTGGAAAATATAGCCGTAACGATGACGCTTTACAATAGTTGTAGCCTTAATAATTACCGGAATAATTTCTGCTTCCGTTGTATGCACAAGCTTTCACGACTAAATATAAGACTCCACAAAATGAAAGGTTCCTGTCATTTTATCAAATTTATATGCCTTTTGAAAAAGAAGCACTATCATACGCTTGAAATGTAATCAGAAATTCATGTTTGCCTTAACCGTAATTGTCACAGCATGAGAGCTTATTCTTTTTCTTAAAAACATAAAATTCATTTATTCATTTTTATTTAACGTTTAATGTTATGAAGTGCAGATTTAATGAGATAGGCAATGCAATGAAAAATGCGTAAAAGAATCCTTTCCTCATAAAATGATGCAAGTATGTCGAATCAAAGAGAAATAATAAAAGAGAGAATTTGTCCAAGTTATGAGGATAAATAGTGGGCAACAATTGGAAGATACGTTACAATAATTTGCAAATGAGTTTTCAATTTCGAAATGAATTTAAAGTGGTTAAAAATCTTATTAAATAGTAGGGTTGAATTATATAAGACATTTTTCATTATTTTTGTTGAATTTATTGCAAAACGATATTCATTTTGTAAAGATTTATATAAAACTACATCTACATAATTTTTGTTGTCGAAAATTTTAATATTACTTTTAGAGATAAATGTAGTTAACTAGATGGTTATATCTATGAATGTAATACGAAGGAACTTAATTTTACTTCAATGTTCGTTGATCAAGTTACACACTGAAATCATATACCATTTGTTATTTAAACTATAAAGGATTCATTTCATTTAACTATATGAAATTATTTTTGAATAATAAATAAATCGATGAAGTAAAAGAAAATTAATATTAATTTATTTTGAATAGTTATGATTTTAATTTAAAATTAGTGAGTTTAGTTTCATAATGTAAAAATGTAATCTTTTGCAGATTTTATTCTGCTTTTTTCATATGAAAATGTCAGGTTTGGTGTTTACTGAACTATTGAAGTTGTGTGTTTGGTTTTCAATTTCTGTAAGCACATATGTTGGAGTGTGCCTGTAAAAGTTCCGAGTGATTTCAACGTTTGTGGCATGTGAATATAGATTATTATTTTTATATTACGCTGTAAGCACCCAAAAGATCTAAAGCATTCTAAATTTTAAGGAAAGGCTCACCATTCATGAGTAGCCTTTCGGGAAATAATAATGTATGATTATATAAGAAAAAATACCAAATTACCCTATGGCCACCAAGCTACCCAAATATCAAAGCAATCTATTTTGGAATTCTCAATAGCTGGGACATAGAGTTGTGTTTTGGAGTGGAAGATCCCAAGTTCAATCTAAGGCATTATCAAACACCCTAAGATCAATGTTGCTGCTTTACTTTTTGTAAGTACGACTGTTTTGTGAGTACTGTGACATTTCATATTTGATAGTCTAAAGATAGAAAGCATTTTTAAATCTTTTTAATGTCCACTGCTTATAAATTATATTTCGGGATAGGTTTTCATGGATTAGAATCATATTCAAGTGTCAGAAATTGAGAAGATTGAAAAACACCAAAGTACATGTGTTTTCCATTTACATTTTTTCAGCAGCAGAAAAGATCAAAATGGGAATTTCCTAGTCCGAAGAATTGATGGTGAGATCCTAAGATTGGAGATTGCTTATACCGCGTAAGGGGACAACATATAACTACCAAAGGTTACTATTTGGAATTTGAATATCCATTATATCTTTGCCCACTAAAAGAACGTTTTATACACAATGGCCCAGATTTACCTGTCATAAAGAAATAATTCTAAGAGTAATTCCAAATATCTCTTACATCAATGCGCATATAAAAAGTGTAAATAAATCAGTCTTTTAAGGTTAATAACTGTGGCTGGAATCAAACGAGGTATTTCTACTTTGAAGAAGTGGCCTTACGGAGTGGATACTTATATTTTTCTATGTTTCTTCAATTAAAATTGTGAATACAGACCAATCATTTGCTAAAGTCTTTCTGGAAGATAGATATTGCAGGGTATGATGAAAAGCTATATGAATACCTTTTAAGCAATTAAGTAATGAAGAGTGATGAATATAATACAATCCATTTAATTTTATAAGACACTCATATATTTGTATTTCAAGAAATGTTAGGATAATTAAAAGAGGAAAAACTTTTATGAGAACCAGATAGATATAGCATTTCATAAAAAATAATATTTATGTGTCACATTAAGATGAAAAATTATAAAAAGGTTTTGAAATGAAACTGAATCTCTCCGGGCTCAAAAGCTAAGCTACCACCATACCACTTCTTCGCTCATCAGCTTTTTCAGTGGCATAGCTGCTGCTCTAAAACAACATTATGTGACACCCCCTTTCCATTCGTTAGGGAAGGAGCGAAAAGGGAGCTACCCTCACAATTCTCCCCTCTGCCTTAAAGGGAGGATAACGTAAGTAAATATGTACAATAAAAGGGGGAAAAAGTGAGTGTAAGAGAGAGAAGAAAGTAAAGTTTTCAAAAGAGAATGATCAGGATACGAAACAGTAATAAAGTATCTTCTCGCACGGAAAATTTCCCGCTGCTTTTGTCTCTTTCTTTGGCTCGTTGCTTATGCTTTATGAAAACTGTGAGCCCCGACGGGAGGGCGGAGGAAGTGCCTTTTTCTATTCGTTTCACTTCGGTAGACAAATGTACAAATAGGAGTCGATGTTGTATTATATGTGATTCGGATATGACCATTTATTCGTCACAGGAGGTAATGTTTTGGAAAATATGAGACGATGACGCCTTTTATTTTCTTCCACACCCATTTTCCTGTCTGGTTGCTTGAAACGCTATTTTGTTTGAAACACATGATTAATTTATTCGATTTTGGTGATTTTGATTAAAGAATGTGGTTTGCTGCTTCATTTTGTAAGTGTCATTGGAAATCAAAAATAATAAACCATGGAACAGTCTTTTCTGAAAAATTAGTAAATATAAGCAGTAGGTAATAAGGAATATTTTATAAGTAATATGCATAATTTGTTACATAAAAGGAAATATTTATAACTTACAAGATATAGATAGTTATATAGTTATAAGATATAAATTTCTAAAAAGGAACTTTTTTGAACTGCTACATTTATATGTATATATATATATATATATATATATATATATATATATATATATATATATATATATATATATATATATATATATATATATATATATATATATATATATATATATATATATATATATATATATATATATATATATATATATATATATATATATATATATATATATATATATATATATACATATATATATATATATATATATATATATATATATATATATATATATATATATATATATACATATATATATATATATATATATATATATATATATATATATATATATATATATATATATATATAATATATATATATATATATATATATATATATATATATATATATATATTATATATATATTATATATATATATATATATATACTATATATATATATTATATATATATATATATAGGGTTAGCAAGAAATAAGTTTCCCACTTCATAGGGATGTAGAATACGTTCTATTTGTCTAAATGAGATAAAATTTGAACTACAGATAATTCAAATGATGCGCTTGACATTTATTAAAAAATAGTATAAAATTTCGCCGATAGATGGCGCAGTAATACACATAAAACATTTGATATGCTTTATAAATGTTAAATAATAATAATAATAAAGCAGCATTACAACTGTTCATTTTCAACAATGTGCTCTAATCGCAGTGAGTAGAAGACTGGATTGGCTTTCGTCCTCTACAGGAAAGAATTGCAAGTTGTCCAGTTCATTCAAATTTCTGCATCATCTTGCGTAATGCACATGGAGACATTAGACCTCTTCGTATCTGCTTCATACGGCGAAATTCTTTTACAGCTTCAACGGAGTTCTGCTGGTTCTGGTAGAACAATTTTACAAGTAGCGCTTTTTCTTGCAAAGAAGGCATGATGTGCAGAGAAGTAACTAATTCTCGTTCAGAATCCGTCTTCTTTTTACCCAAAGATAATGCTAATAGGCATGCGCTGTAAAGCAAATGACTTTTTATATTTTCAATATATGCAAATAAGTACCACTAGTATCTAATTTTTAATAAATGTCAAGCGCATCATTTGAATTATTTGTAGTTCAAATTTTATCTCATTTGGAAAAATAGAACGTATTCTACAGCCCTCTGAAGTGGGAAACTTATTTCTTGCTAACCCTGTATATTATATGCATATATACTCTAAATCAAAATATTAATAAATTTGATGAAACTTTATGAGAAAATGAATGTTCATTATTTATGTTTCATTACTGTTATGATAATTGAGTATCATATTCCATTAATTTCAAGTGATTTATGGTTGTGGTTATATAAAATAGAAAATATTTGTTTACCATGATTCTTTTGAGTTCTCGAATATTGATCACAAGGGCTTATGATGATTCCTTTATGCAGTAAACAAATAAAGAGTTATATGTTTATATTTACGCAGATTGAGAGAGAGAGAATTCCAAATACTTTATAAAATGTATTAGATTCCTAATATAAATCAAATTAAGTGGAAAAGTCTTGTAACAAATACCACATGCTTGTACAACACAATACAATAAAAATATGATTTTTCATAGTAGTTTGTTACATTTAATAGAGTCTATAATATAATAATTAGTGATTAACAGAATATGTTAATCAGTAGTTTTTTTGAAAATGTGAAAACATTTTGGATTTCCCACGTAAGCGTTTCTTATGGAAGCAGTTATTAAAGTAATTAGCATGTGAAAATATAATTACATAAAGTTAATTAGGACGCATTAAGAAGTTAAAATTCTGTTAAATTTCTTTTTGTTACGTTTTGTTAAAATTTTTTGTTACGTTTTGTTATGTTTTTCTTAACCAATGCCTCATAGCTTTTAAATGGTAATGATTTCATATACATGCTCTTATATTAATTTATCAATAGAAACTAACAGTTGAAATTTAAGCTCTAATAATATTTAAAGTCCATAGATTAAATATCACAATAATCTTTAAATGAATCTAAGAAAATTAGAAGCATGATAATCATTCTGTACCAAACTAGCTTCCAAGTCTCAAATGTTACAATAAATCCATAGCTTATCTTATAAGTAATAAAAAAGAAGAAATTTGTAGAGGGTGCGTTGATTTACAAACATAAATTTAAGTTTCTTGTCAAAAATGACAGGCTTTATATATGAAGAACATTTTGCTATTCAATCCTAATGCGTTTTCATATGAGTAATCTTAATGATACCTGGTACCACTAAAATTCATCACGTTCTTCCACAAAGACGACTTGGTGAGAGGAACGCGATACTATTTTTGAGAAAATCTTATTTTAGTTATGATTTTTTTACCTATTCTAGCTTTCATTTTTGGGTATTTACTAGGCTTAAGGAAACATATTTGAAAGAAGTATCTTCACAAAGAGGAAATCATGTATGTATGTATATTATTGATTTTTTTCATAGAAGTGTTTTTTGAAAATAAATCCTTATTCACTGATAACTCATCAATCTTATTTTGTAAAACAATTGCTGCTTTATAATATAAAATATGCGTTCGCATATTTAATAATTAATATACTATGTACATTCATATTCAAATTTTCCAAAATTATAATACCTTAAATTGAAACATCTACACAAACATCTACTAGTTGGATAATAAAGGCATGATTTTGTAAAAGAAATAAATTGTTTTAAATAAATATAATAATAGATGTGTAAAGTAGTTTCGATTAGCATTCAAAAGATTTCCCCTTAAAGTCTTTATAATTCAGAGACTTTCCATTTCGTCATAATATTAAATTTTTTGATGAAATTTATACTTTTAGGTTTTCAGCCTTTCATCCCTTCAGTGGGTCGTTAAACTGAGCATCAAGCATGCTTGGTAACTAAACAATAGGGACTTTACTTTAGGATAACCACCTAACTGGGACATATGCTTCGCACCCCAGGGCCCTCGATCATGAAAAAAGCTGGGCATTGTAGGCCTTGGCCCTTTTGGGATATAATGCCGCGCAGTTTAGTTTAATACATTTAGGTTTATTGTTATAAAAATTAATTTTTTCAAATTAAAAATATTTTAAAATTTTATTATAATTATAAATGTAAAAATAATAAAAATTAATAACTTGATTAATAGTCATTCTTGGAATTGCAGGGAAATATGGAACATTGTAATCCATGTATATAAAAATATAGGTATGTACATAAATAAATAAATACAATATGTTTTAAAGTACTGTTTAAATAATATTATATGATGCAGTAATAATATATATATATATATATATATATATATATATATATATATATATATATATATATATATATATATATATATATATATATATATATATAAATATATATATTTATATATATATATTTATAAATATATATACATATATATATATATATATATATATATATATATATATATATATATATATATATATATATATATATATATATATATATATATATATTCTAGTAATGCAATAGAAATGAATAAATAGATTTTAAATCGCGTTAAATTACAAAAGTGCATCAATCAATCATATTCAATAACGAGAACTTGCAACATCTCTTATCAGTTTCACACATAATTACTGGGACCAAATGTATCCGTCCACTAACTATTTAGCCAAGAGTGAAATCGGAACTCTGCATTGTCCGGAATAATCTAATATAAGACGTAAATTTGTGTGAAATATGTTTATACCTGGAGAAGTAGTGGAGCCCGTCAAGCAGTTGCGGAAATCCAATCTAAGCCCGCATCTCAACGCTGGTGAAATTCAGCCATCGATTCGAGTGGATTAGCACAAATCTTATCATGTAACCCATATTTCAGGCAGCCCTCAGACATACTTTGTCCTCTGATCTGTGACAAGCAGGATTTCGAAGACACAATTCTGTGACATCTGCAGCGACAAAGATCAGGAAATCCAGCATCTCTGGCATAGTTTAAACATCGAGCATTGTTTGCCTCATAACCGCCCATGTTTCCATTTGACTAATGAACTGCATTAACCCGGGTCGATAATTCAACCCTTTGGCCTGTTATGATGCTGGGCGAATACCCGTAAAGTGACACGCGGCCCAAATGCAATTTTCTCCCATGATCGGTTCAATTTTAGAGAAAACGGCAGTGGAATTTGAATATGCCGTCAGCTTGTTTGTCAAGTTTCTTTGTAGGTATGTATATATCTATATATGTAAATGATTTCCATCACGTATACCAATTTATCCTGGTATGGAATGACTTTCTTTGTTATTTGGTTTTAAAATACCTTACTCGAGCGCTATGGTATCGATTAGCATGGAAAAAGAGATTTTTTTCAAAACTTGTTAAGTCTATTCGAAAATTCTTTTATAAGTTGAGAAAACATTATAAAAGGAGTAATAATAACATTTAAGAAATGTAAGTTTAACTATAATAAAGTGATCAATATAATAAAAAATAATATTTTACATTAGTTTGCAAACATCAATTTAATAAAGATAATAATTCCAAAAATTTTGTTTCTTGTGTAAGAAGGAAAAAAGCGCTGACAAAAGGCATTAAAAATATCACAAATTACATTGAAAAATTATAAGCTAAGTTATAAAAGTGAAAAAAATAAAAGGTATTATAATGATATATTTACAAATAAAAAATGGTATTATTTTTCTTCTGAAATATCATGGAATTTGCTACTTTTTATAAAAGGAAAACGAAGAAATAATATCCCTTTAAGGAAATTAATAAATACATTGAATTAAGTACATTATTTTAAATAGATTGTAAAATGAATTTTATTATAAATGCGCTATTATTTAGATAAATATCTCAAATTAAACTTTATGAAAAAAAATATTTTTCATAAATGGGTAATTCCTACACAAAACTATGATGTTGAAAGGATTACCCCAACCATTTTTAATTTTAACATACTTACCGATCATTCAGATCAAATTAAAAATAAATTATATTTTTTAAAAACTTTCCTATAATTGACCTTTATTATTTTGTTAGATTTCATCAAATTTCTTTTGCACCAACTTTTTTCAAAATATAAATTTTTCAGCAATTTAATCATAATCGTAAAATTGATTTTTAAATGGAAATCATTTTGACAATAATTGTGAATTGTATGAAAAGAGTTTTTGTAACCTTTGAAAATTTATTCTAATGATACATATGTGTGTGACTGTCAAAAAATGCTTCATTAAAATTTGTAATTTTGTTTGCTTTTTATTTTAATTTTCTCGAGCAATCCTTTATAACCAAATGAACAAAATCCTCACACATCACTTGCTACATTTATTCAACTACGTAATATTCATTTATGAAGCTAAATATCTTGGTTAGCTTTGTGCAGCATTATTCCCATTATGTTTAAGTACATTTTATTTATTTAAGACTGCCGATATTCTGGTGCATTCTCACTGGATCTTATATTTGTGACATTAATAATATAAAAAAGGCTTAATATTCTCCAGAAAGGAATGAAGTTATCATCTTGTAAACCGAATGACAAGTTATAGAATTGATAAGTTCAGATATGAAAGTGATAATTTTTGTCATAAAAAAGATAAGCAAAATATTTAATAAGAATTATTTTATGAAAATATATTTTACTTGTATTATATTTTCACTTAGGTTTACAACATTTTTTAGTTGCTACAAAAATTAAAATTGAAGGAAAAAAGCTTTTGATGTCACTTCCATTAAAAACTAAAACATTCATAAAATTAATTAATATAAGTAACGTTTTCAGTAATCATTTATGTTAATAAATAGCTTTTAAAATTTATTATCGTGATACAGTAATTGTATTAATAAATTGTCTGTATTTTTGAATACATTATTGTAAAAATGCACAGAATTTTTAGGTTAAAATTTCCTTTTTCTTTATCGAATTATTTTGTACAAATATTTTACCAGGGGATATCTTACAAAAACAATTACATGTAAGCAAAAACAATTTAACATTTTTGCATTGCAATTCTTTTTAAAAAATATGCACAAAAGTTGTAAAACTTCAAATTATATTGTATCTAATGTTATCTATTAAGATAATTTCAAAATAAATTTTGAGATTTGATTATTGATTGATATTTGATTATTATTGGATAATTTGATGAGAATGTCGATAAATTATTTGTAGCCATTATTTGTAAATAATTTATTTTAAGAAATAAACGTTATTTTTGATGTTCTTGTAGAATTATTCTCAAATATTTTTAAAATTTATAGTTATTATAACAATTAGAGTTATTTGATATAAATTAGTCAAAACTTAGAACTATCCAACATTTTATTAAAATAACAACATACAATTTTCTCTTAAGAAAATAAAATGACAGTTTTCACAAAATTACAGGTTTGAACTTTATTCAAACCATTCAAACAATTTTAGATTGACTTTTAAAATTTGATAACTTAAATAAAAAATGTTAGATAAAAAATATGAAAATTTTAAATTAAAATTATTTTTTTTTCTCAAATTTTTATTTCCTTCAACACGACAGAATTACTAAGAAATGAGAAGGATTTAATTTCATTTTAAATAATTCCAAAAATTTGCATAATTTGATGTGAAATTTTATTTTCTTCATGCATAAAAGGAAAGTAAAAAGCATTGCGGAACATTATAAAAGAGACAAGGAAATACTGTTTATTATCCATAAAAATCCCTCCCAAAAGATTATGGGCTGTATACGTACAAAAAACCTTACAACAAACAAAGGTTCTAAGGATATCAACCATGCCGAGTCAAAGGAAATAATCTTTAAATATTTAACTTTTTATTTCATTTTGAGAAAATATGCAAAATATTGTAATTTTAACAAGAAATGTTGCTTAAATCACAATATATAAAACAACATATATTGACGTAATTTGTTCTTTAGGGGATTCCTTATTTATTTAAATGTGTGACGTAAATGCTTAAAGGTTAAATTACTTCTTCGAAAAATAGTATTCTTAATTTGAAAGTAGTTTAAAATAAAATATCTTTTTCTCAAATAAAATTACATAAATTAATTTGATAGCTTTCTCAACAATAAAATAATATCGAATCATTTCTATCAAATTGTATCTATTTTATATTCTATTTGATCTTGTATATTTAATTCAGTAAAGTTATTTGAAAAAGAATGTTGAATAAGGCCAACGAAGAACATTTAACTTAAACTATAAGCAAGATAAGTTTTTTGATTTAGAATAATGAAAAAATATATATTTTTATTAACGTTTGTTTAGCAAATCTAATAATAATTTTTAATACCAAAGGTATTTTATTCAATTTCTTATTTATATTGATAACAGTAAAGTAATTTATTGAAAATATTAAATCATTTCATTTTTTCTCAGTGGTATTGTCCAAATCTTCTAAGGAATAATAGGTTACCAAAGATCATCTTAGAAAAATAACATTTAGGCTTTTTGAACCTAAGAAATAATAATATTTTCAATTATTTTAAGAAATAATATTTTGAATTCTATCAAAATTTTGATCTCTTTTTGTCCATTTTAAATAAACTGCATATATTTACAAAAATGATTAATAGCAGAAACATAAATTATGCAGTAATACTAAAACAAAGCAGTGAATTTGTGACCCGGTAAATTTTAAAATTTTATAAAAAAAATCAAAATGTTTTAATATAATTTTTAATAAAAAATATACGGTATTTTTTTCTACATTTTAATTTGTTTACATTCAGGTGAAGTTCGATATATTTACCTATCATGTAGAGGAAAGTTATTGGAAACCATAAAACCATTTAATAAAAATTTTTTATCATGGCATCACTATCAGCTAAAATTCAAAAAAAAAAAAAATCCTTTTCATAATAATTTTAAATTTCCATTTATGAATTTAAAATTCAATTAATGCTTCGAAATATGTCTTCATTATAACATGCATCAAATATGGGATACCTAACTCAAATAAAGAATGATATATTGTCTACCTGTATTAAAAATAAAAATAAGGAAATAACTTATCACTGAGTTGTAGAAGCTTACTCCTTTAAAAGTATATATTCTTTAATTTGATATTAATTTTTTCTCAGAAATAAAATCCTATATTTAATTTCTTTTTCAATGTATACACTTTTTGATTGGTTGTCACTATTTTTAAAGCAAGAAACTTGCTTGATAGTCTTAATATTTTAGATGTTTTTAAAATCTTAGAAATAACTTGATTTATTTTTTTACACACTTCTTGTATTAAATAACCAAAATATGCAGAGAAAAATATAGTCAACGACTCTATGCAAATTAATGTATCATAAAAATGCTCATGAATTTAAAATTCCATGCTAAAATTTACGAATTTACTTAGTTTTCCAGCAAAATTGTTTTTCAACATAAATATTTTTATATCCTGTCAAACATTATATATATTTTAACTAATTGCATATTATCATTAAGAATGCTTGCTACAAAACGTTTTAAATTGTCTCTTTGTTATCAGTATCGATCAATTTCGAAAATCTATTAATTTGCATAAAGATTTCCAATTATTCAATAATAAAATAAATGTAATCTTTAGATGACAGAAACGAGGCAGCTATTGAATATTATAATAGTAAAGACTGAAAATCTTTCCTTTTAAAAATAATATTACAAAAATTCAGTATAACAAAGGTTTTATATTTTTTACTCCAATAACACTTATTTATTCTGTTCTGAAAATTACGAATGTGTATTTACTTCCCAACTGTAGCTTAAAAATTACGCTGAAACATCTTAAAATATTCCTTTTAGTCATGCAGAGAGTTTTACTAGAAGCAGAATTTCATGAACAATTTTCTATTTACTGGCTTCGAGCAATAATAAACTTGTTACAGATAAATGAAAATGGACTTCACTAGTTTAAAATTGCATTTATCACTGATTATCATTGGCCATCATTCTAAAATTGTTAAAATTGGAAAATTTCAAATATATTCTGAAGTCAAATTTAATGAAAACCTCGAATCATACACAGAAATCTAAAATACTTTTATTCATCTTCAGTGAGATAGTTTTCAACATTGATAATTATCTTATATATTGTAATTTTCTCGCTGACAAAGCGTAATTACATTTATGTTATTTTTTTAATGATAATAAGATAATACATAAGTTTTTTTAAAAATTAATAAGGTCGTGATGATAGAAAAATAAGTTGGAATGTAAAAAAGATAAAATTTCAAAATTATATCCTGTTGGGGTACGTGAAAAGTGAAATTAAATTCACTTTCCTAATCAAAGGTACTTCAATGTTTTCATCCTACTTTTAAAGTCAGAAGACTAACTGTAATTATATAGCAAAGTACGTAATCGGAAGTTATAAAACTGATTTCCAATTCTTATTCTATAAAAATTTTTCAATATTCCTTTTCAATGGATTTCAGATTTAATTTTATATATACGAGTATCTGTGGTTTTAAGCAAAATGCCAATTAAAAATTTTGAGTTGACAATTGAAAAATTTAGTTTTTTTTTTTTTTTTTACTGAGAGGACTCCTACTGCATTGAACTGGAAAAACATAATTATATTTAGTTCTTATTTTATTTACTTTTTAAAAATATAGAAGTTCTTTTTGAAAAAACTTGAGACATATATTTGTGATATAATTGATAACAGATATTTGATAAAAAGTATTTTTTTTAAATTTGTACGTAAATATTATAAAAAATAACTTGACATGGTTGGTATATATGAAAACATGTAAAATAAAACTTTTTACCTTAAACTTCAAAAATTCCTTGAAGTGTCATTCAAGAAATTAAAGTTGGAAATAAGAAAGTTGCATTTTCAATCTTACATAACACCACTGAATTTAAGTTTATAGAATTAGCAATTAATTAAGATACAAATAATATTAAAAATATTCACTCTTTTATTGAGAAATTTTTACATTTTTTAAATCTAAGCATTATCTCTTAAAAATTGTGATAATAATGCTTCTTTGAATAAGTCAGCTTATGATATTAAAACAGACATTGTTGCTTTATTTAATAAATTTAGAATTTATCATTTTAAATTTTGCCAATTTTTAAAAATTTTGCTAATACATTATTATCTCTTTAGAATTTTCTGAAAGTCAATGGAAAAAAATTTTTTACATTTACTTTAAGAGTAATTTGCATTTTTAGAAATAATTTTTGCACATTATACTATTTTCTTACGTTACTGAGTGCACAGCGATTTAGTGAAATTCAGGGTAAATATACAGATATGAATATATATGAATTTTAAAATCACAGAAAATAAAATACATTTATGAACTTTCATCTTGTTATAAAACACTTTGAAGACATGGTTGGTATATTATGTTTATATTTTTCAGGTATTTGTGTTTTTGAACTAAGGTTTAACCCAAACTAAATTACGAAATATTATTCAAAATGCATGTAAAACGTACTAAATATCATACTTTCTATTCATATTTCTTCTTTTTGCCAAGCGAATTTATTCAAATTATAATTCCCTGTTCTTTAGAATTTAATGAATCTTACGTTTTGGTACTCTTATTCGCATTAGTTAATAAATTGCTATAAAACAATTAACTCTTATTAATATAAACCCATAAACTTTTTCAAAAATCGCTGTTATATCAAACTAAGAAGTATGATAATATTATTTGAATTGAAAATTGCTATGAAATAAATAAACGATTTCATTAGCTGTACTAGAAATAAGTGAACTCATGAAATATTCATGAGGATTTTGTATGAGGTCCTCATATTAATAAGAGGACTAAAGTTACTGAGTTTTAAATCTTTTCAAAAGGGTTTAGTTTAATAAAACAATATTCTATGATATTTTGCGTAACTTATATAATGATTTTACTAAAATTTGCAAAGTAGGCCAACTACTTTGTTCTTTAACTAAAAAAATAAAAAAATTGGAATCATTAGTATTTGAAATTCAAAGACTTTTTAAAACTTGTGTTATACATTGGACATAACATGTGACAAATTACATTTAATACCAGTCAAATTTTATTTAAGATTTCAGGTGGAATATTATACATAATTTGTCTTAAATTTATAATACTAAATATTATCGATTATTTCAAATACTTCATTTGCTAATATGATATAAATACACTTCCAAATGTACAGTAGTAGACAAAATGTTTTTATGAAAAACTAATGAATATAATATATTTTTAGAAGATATCTCCATAACTAGATAATTAGAAATACCGTTTTCAGCCGCTAAAATAAATTATACCAATATGCTTATTAAATATTACTTAAGTAATGAAAGAAATCGGTGAAAAAATATATCTATGAGGAAAATGATAATATATTAAAAATAAATGATTTATTGCTGTCAGACAGATACAGTTTTCATAAAATAATCTTTCACTTAATATAATTAGCCGTCAGTTAAGCAAAAGTTTCTAATTATGTTTTTAAGTTTGTTTTTAGAAATTTTTATTTATTGATAACAATACATCTGTGCTATAAATTAATTTGTAATTATGAATTTTTAAATTTTTATCAAAATTCAACAATTTAGTTTTTATGAATTTAGTTATTAAAACATGTACTTTCTACAAAAAATTTCAAATGGGAAAATGTATACGTATTGTTTAATTATAAAAAAATAGATTTAATTTTCATAAATATAATAGCTAATTTTTACTAAGAATTAAAAGATTGATTCTTATACTTTACAAAACCTAAATTTGTATACTAACTACAATATAAAATTTTGAAAATTCATTGAAAATTCAAAAATTAAACAAACAAATACACTTAAACACTCTTATAAATTTCAACTTCTAAGAATATAAGAATTCTATTCGTCTAAAAATTTTAATACCATAAGACAAGGAAAATAAAGATTATATTATCATATCACTTATATCATATATATATATATATATATATATATATATATATATATATATATATATATATATATATATATATATATTAGTGTGTGTGTGTGTGTGTGTGTGTGTGTGTGTGTGTGCGTGTACATATATGAAACTATAAAGCAAAATTTTCCAGCATCAAATGCATATAAGAAGAATTAATATAAATATACATATAAATTACTTATTACGTATTGTTATAAAATATTTCAATGATAAATATATCAAGTATATTATATAATATATAAATATATCAAGTATATCAAGACAATTCAATATAAATATGTAATATATTTAGTAGTTAACGCTTTGGAAATAAGAAAATGCATAAAACGTTTTCACGAAAAACCATTTACTTCTAATATTTTGCCAAAAATTTCTATATTAAAATTATTCCATTTATCATTAAAAATAATATCCATCCGTAAACCTTGTAAATCATAATCCTGTTTAGAATGAATAATAAAGCAAAAAGTTTTCCATCAACATTTATAGATTTAATTCTTATGTAACGATATTAAGATCCAAAATATTTAAAATGTTGTACAATAATAAAAAATTTAATGTTGAACGAACTTGTTTTTTTAAAATCAAATATCGAGTTTGCGTAAAGGTAAAAGTATTATTTACCTTTAGTTGATTAAATTTTCTACCGGTTGGAAGTTTCTTAATTTCCGTTTTCAATATGTGCTGGAATATTTTTCTTCAAGGGTTTCAGTTACAATAATATTAGAAATATTGATAGTGAAATGCGTTTTGGAAAATACTTCGTACATTTTTTATTATTGCAAGTGAAATACTTAACAAAGCTTTTAAAAGAAATGAGAAAATGAATACATTGCTTTTCATAAATTAAATTAGCATTTAATCAGAATTTTAAAAGAAATAATCTGGTAAGGTATAAAATTTCTACAATAACAAATGTTTTAATTTTTTGTTAATTGAAAAGGAAAAATGATGTTACTGAATACAGTCTAAATAATTTTACAAAATACGATTTTTTATTAATCTCAAATTCAAAAAACATGCTCAATAATTTTATTTATGAATGACTTAAAAATGACATGTTACTTCTAAATTGTATAGCTCATAACAGTAAAAGTTCACAATTAATTATCAATTGTTTAAAAAAACAATTACTTACATTGAACATTATTGAAACAAAATATATCTATGAATCGATCAAATGGTGTTGTGTTGTATTTTATTTTGCTGATTCAGAATTAAACTAAGTATTTCATATATAATTTAGTATAAATGTATGCATCAGAACTTTTTAATATTGAATAATATCTAATTTATTAGATATTATTTTTAAGATAATTCATATTACTTATGTTTATAAGATATTTGTGAGTTACAGAATGTGTAAAATTATAAATAAATAAATAAATAAATAAATATATATATATATATATATATATATATATATATATATATATATATATATATATATCTATATATATATATATATATATATATATATATATATATATATATATATATATATATATATATATATATATATATATATATATATATATATATATATATATATATAATCATTTGTGGATGCAATGCCGCTTAATTCGACAAGGAATTGATTTATACAAGTGCTGAATTTTTCTTAAATAAAAATATTGTACTATGGGGATGATAGTAAAATTGTCTGGTAAACGGTTGATGATGGAATGTAATGATTCTGTAATGAATACCCTAAAATGCACACCAACATTTCAATTATAGTAAGCTTATTAAATTGTGTGGACCATGGTAGATGCTTAACTTCGCATTTCTAACAATCAAACAATAATTGATCATCTCTTTGTATGGATATATACTTTATCATCCTAAAAATATTTATCTCCTTTTTGGAAACAAAATTTGAATGATAGGATCAACCACATGGTCAACTAAAATTTCTCAATTCTCCCAAGTGATCCTTTTTTTCAATTTTATTGCATATCCTTCAGCAAATCCGGTATGTCTATCCATATCATTACAAATTCACCTCCATACATCTTACCACGATCACACATTTGTGTTAGTGCCCTTATATCCTTCAGCCATCCTTTTATATGGAAAACTTTTTAATGAGAGACCGTATTACTTTCTTTTTATCAATCGACTTAATTTTAGAAGAGTGATAGCAATGAATTATTTTATCTGAACTTTCTAGATATAGAAATGCTTGGGTATGCAATTTGCTATATTTTCATTAGAATGCTGTAATATATGTAATTTGTACAATTATCTAAAAGAGCTTTATTGAAGTTTAAATATAGATCAGTAAAATCCGAAGCCTTATTTGAAATTTATTATGTTTAAAAATGTAAGAATAATAGTAGAATTACGATCGTAATAGATCTTAAAGCCTGATTTTAAGAAGAAATAAATTCAATTTGATTTAAGGAGTAAAAAGTTTTAAATATCCAGTTTTAAAAAGAATTGTTACCAGTTTTATTTTTCAAAAGTAATTTGAAGACCAAAAATATAAATTGAATGCTGTTTGTTGTTGAAAGAACTTTTTTTTGCAAATAAGACAGCATCAAAGAAGTAATTCTTTACAGAAGATAAAAATTATGTTTCAGATAAGAAAATGCTTCTCTTCAGCATTTTTAGCAGTATAAGAGAAATTGATGTATTTTTAAGATTTCTAAGGAATATATCCATTAAAAGGATTAAATTTGCAAACGGTTTTCAGCAAAATAAAGGAAGACATCCCCAACATAAATAATTCAAGAACCAACATCGGAGCTCTGTTGTTTCGCATCTGTAAAGGAAATGAATGTTTTTGATGTACAAGTTTGGAAGGGATAAAACAGTTCAATGTTATTAACCCAAGAAAAGAGATGATAGTCTTTATCATAGCTTAATAATATCGAGCATGAAGAGGTGGAAATTTAAGAAGAATTACGCGTTGTTGTATTTCGAAATCAGAATTTCCTTCGCTAACTTTTGCCGAAAGGCGTGTGAAATGTTTCCGTTAGATCGAAATTTCCAATGAAACATCTTGAGGATTACTTCTTCCAGTTTTCCATACAACTCTATGTTTAGATTAAAACAATTGATTGACGGATGAAAATTAATGCAACAAACAAAATAAAGCAGACAGAGTGGTGGGAAGAACTGTATCTGATTTTGTAGAACATAATAAATATTTTAACAAGATAATTTTTCTTAGATTTGTTTTAAAAATTTAAAATTATTCATAACTTTATATTTGTTGTAAAGAACATAAGTAATTCTAAGTCTAAAATGGTGTAAAAGTTGTTATTTTTGTTAATTAAAGCATTTTAATACTTTTAAATATTGTTGTTAAATATCATTTTTTAGATATCTGTATATTATTCTCAATTATTATTGATAGTATATAAAAAAAGACTACGTACTCCATTTTTAAGAAAACTTACTTCATTTTGATTTCATTACTTATTTATTTGTCATTCCAGTTAATATTTTAGGTAAAAGTAATAAAACTGATTTCAAATTAATAAAAAAGTACTTTTTCTCACATTCAAATAATTTATTTAGTATAAAAAATCACTTTTTATTATTTTAAGTATTATATCAAATAGAATTATTTAGGATTTTTTACATTATTTTCAATTATCATTAACATTATTTTACACATAAAAGTACTGAATTTGGTATTTTTATTTTTTTTGACATTTAGTTAGTATTTTAGATTAAAATAAAGTTGCTTATTTCAGATTAAAAAACTTTACTGTAGCAAAAAGACATACTTGTTCATTGAATGCTATTGTTAGTAATTTCACTTTTCTTGACTTGTATTAGAAACCCAGAAAAATACAAGAAATTGATATTGAAGAGTGTAGAAGAAATTATATTATTTTCAATCAAACCAATGCTTATATATTTTCTTTAATATGAGAATAGTTGCTTTTTGTGAATTCTAAGAATTTCAGTTTTAACATTTGACAATGGTGCATAATACGATGTCACTTTTGATGCATAAATATTAGCTATATTAAATTAGCTAAGAAAAGTGTCTTCCAGTGTAGGTTGAATATTTATTTGAAGACCTATTAAATAATTTGATAAAAATATTTGTAGGATGTCTAGAAGGCTTAAAATTGTCAATGGTCTAGAATTTGAAACAATTTTATTATGAAACTATTTAAGATCATGAAAAAAGTAATTTAATTTGTTAATCTGAAATTTGTTTTGTTATTACAAATTCATGATTTAAAAAATTATTTCAATAATTACATATGAATTTTTTTAGAATTTTTTACAAACTCAATAGTTTAGGAAACATAATGTTGTGTGACGCTATATTTAAGAACTTAATATGAATTTTAAGAATTAATAATTATACCAAAAGGAAAAAAGGGCAGAAGAAGTATTTTTTTTTACCCAACACTGAATTCAATTTATAAAATTAACCCAAGTATTATGTATAACTAATTTATTCTTGAGAAATTCACATTTATAGAAAAGTTTAGGAAAAACAAAAATAATAGGATCCATTAGATCCAACATTAGAAATAACATTAAAATTCAAGGAAATTGATTAAACCTCAGAGTTAGTTCATTATGACAAAACCCATGCAGAAAAAGTAACATGTTTCATGATAATTTGAATAAAAATTTCTGTTTATCACTAAGGGAGAAAAATTTAAAAACTTATTTTAATTAATAAAAAAGATAAATAGCAAAAGTGAATAAACTTTACGAATGAAGAAACCAAACTTTTTTAATTCAAATTGTAAAGAAATTTATTTAATTTTTAAGGTCATTAACTGATTTATTTAGAAAAAATGTGACAAAAAGAGGTGAACATTTGCAAAATAAAAACTAAATAACATTACCAAAATTATTTCATAAAAATATAATTAAACTTTAAATTTAGAAAAAAAAGACTTTTATTTGACATGACAAGTACTTTTTTAGTTATTTTTATTACAAATAACTAGTTATTTGACATAACTAATAATATAGTAAAATTCTGTTGAAAAATTAATTTTTTTCATAATGGTTATTTCTGTGTTTTAATTTAATTCATAACTATCAATTGTTAAGAAATGAAAGTGTGATCAAATGATAAAAAATTATCGATTGGTTATCTAAATAGATATTTTTCCAATTAATTTGAAGTTCCTCGCAAACCTTATTGTTATTTAAAGTGTTCTATTTATAAAGTTTATTTTTATTCCTATATTCTTTTCATATATATTGCACCATTTCCTCTTTTTGAGTAAAGTGAACAATAAACATAAAAAAATATATATTTTATGACACTTATTTATTTCGTAAATATGTTTCTAGAAAATAATTTTATTGATACCTCTTTTAAACTTTAATGTTTATATTTAACTTTTAGATGGTGAGTATTTTCAATTATCATGACTTTAAATTTGTAAAAATAAAATTAGTTTTGCTTTTGTAGGAAAATAACTGAAATTTGCTAGCATTTAAAATGTAATATTAATGAATTAAGACACATATGATTTACAAATGGAATCCAAAAAATTATTTTCATTTTACTAAAAAATAACAGTACTGAATTATTTGCTTTATTATTCAACATTTCAATATTTATTATGTTATATGATCTTAAAACATTAAAAATATTGTCAGTATAGTTACAAAATTACTTTAAAATATACTCGATCTTTTATATTATATTCAATATTTGATTTTTAAGTTACGTTCTAAATTAACAATAGGTTTCATTACCTGGATGTTTATCTTAAAAATATAAGAAATTTTCTTAATTACATTATAGCATAAATAATTAATGTTACACGTATGTAGATATTTACTGTTCTATCATTCATTTGTAAATTACATTCTACCAATCACATCTAAGAAACTTAAGTTCGTTACTCAACAATGGAAATGAACGTTTAAAATAAAACATGTTAATATTTCTGTAAGCAAAAGTATTATCACCAACATTTCTTTAAATTTCAAAAACAAAATGTATTTCAAAATTTCCTGCTACTTCGAAATTGAATTTTCATGTCAAGGATCATGTTGATGGACAATTATAGTGAGGCTAATCTAATAAATAAGCTAATTTCAAAATATGAATAAACTTGTTGGGTGTATGGAGAAGAGTTTGCTGTAGTTCATACCTACCACTCATCTCATATCTAATTATTATCATATCATGTGTGTAAGGTAGCGACAGAAACTATTCATAATATATTAATTACAATGCTCGTTTCATCATGTAAATTGGTAGAATAATGAAGTAATTGGATCTATTATCCGCATGAATAATAGATTGATTAATTAAAATATTAGTACTATATTCACAATTGGGAATAAATTTTGCTAAATCCTATAAAATATATATGTTGCTTCAATTCAACAGATTACATATTTATGTATATAACATTTATTAAATGCGGATGACTATGAAAATTCCCCTGACTTTTATTTTAATTTAATTTTAGTGTCTTTTAATATCGCTTTTATATATTTTATTCAGTCAAATTTTAGTCTCAAATAATTTTCTTGCCTTAAGTAGTTTGATTCAACTAATAAGTTAATGAATTATTTAAAAAGTTATTTTTTTAAGTTTGTATAAGATAAATGAAAATGTTCTTGCTATTTTCTTGTTTCCATTGAATGAAGTGAGAATAAGTACGCAAATCCGTGCATGATGTGGTTAGGATATCTGTCATTCAGAAGTGGGAATATTAGTCGTTATAAAAGAGCAGATTTACATTGGTTATTGCATATTCATCAATTGTAACTTGTACAGTTGTGAATAGAACTGGGCAAGTCGAAGGAAATCGTTGGTGTTGCATGCTTTACGATTTCAAAGTAGAATTATTAGCTGCTGCACATCAAGTCCCCAAATATGTCAACCATTTGAAGATAGTGGTGTGAATGAACGTATAGCAAGGCATTAGTTTCAAAAATTTATGTCGGGAGATTTATATCTTTGTGAAGAAGATGGTGTCTGGTTTTGTATCTTTGAAACGAAGCTAATCACCACTTAGTTCATTATCAGCTACTACCAACAGGTCAAACTATCACTGCGAACTTGTACTCACAGTAATTGGATCTTGTGCAGCAGACATTGCTGAAGATGAAGTCATCACTGGTTAATTGCAATACTATACTGTTCTTGGCCAATAACTCGAAGCTGCATGCATGCGGGTGGCCAGGAATACCATACAGCGACTTAATTGAGAGTATTTGTGCAATCCTTTTTACTAACTTAAACTTACACCATCAGATTACCATCTCTTCCAGTCCTTGGACAATGATTTTCGTAGAAAATTCTTCATCTCTGAAACATATTTGCGCCAAGCAATCACTGACCTCTTTGCGTCAGGAGCCTCGAGTTTTATCCCAAGATGATTGCACAAGTGGAGACATGTTGGTCGAAGGTGCTGGATGCTAATGTCGATTATTTTGATAGGCAACCAACAAGCAATGCTTCCGGTAGGCCATGTTTTTTAGGAAAAACAAAAAAGTCCATAACGTTCTTTTTTAGCTTATAGATGATGGAAAAATTTATCACATGAATTACATGATGCATAATTAATGAAGATGTGTGTTTACTTCCTCTGGTAATATTTCATTCCTAACATTATCTTTGAATTTTGCTTGTCTTTTTTCTAATACTTTTACTAATGATACAACTCTAATATTTTTTAATTAATTTAGCTCAAAAAGTATTAGGCTGTTAGAGACTTATTTTTGTTTTGTGAAACTTGACGATACAACTTTGTTTGGATTTTCCAAGGGTCTTTTATGAACTTAGTATCACATTATTAAAGAAATCATCACTTTAAGTATTAAAATCTAAATGTTAATCGTTATTAAAAATACAATATTATCACGTAAAACAATAGTCTCTAATAATTTTAAAATCTGAAATTGCGTTAAATTAAAAATATAAAAAAATAAATATTTTAAAAAGTTACTGTAATTTGATTAGGATTTGAAAACTTCATAATAAAATTTTTCAGAGGGCAGAACTTAAGAATTTACAAATTAATATGTTAATTTAGATGCTTGTTTAAAATTATTTTGCTGAAATTAACAAAAACTTTCTTGATCTGGAAGATTCATCATATAATTTTTATTTTACTTTCGATATATATATCTATATCTATATATATATATATCTATATCTATATCTATATCTATCTATCTATCTATCTATCTATCTATCTATCTATATATATATATATATATATATATATATATATATATATATATATATATATATATATATATATATATATATATATATATATACATATGTACTCCCAACAGAAATATGTTAATCAGTTTTCTTTATGAAGAACTTCGACTCGTATCTTATCAGCACGTTTCAAAATCTTAAAATCTTGACTTGTTATTCAAACTGATAGATGGGCTTGGAAGTCATGGGAAATAAAGACATTTATTCCAGATAAATAATCTTTTCGATTTCTGTTTAATATTAAATAAATCTTAATATTTTATGTATTTGTTAAACATAATTGTTGACGGCGCATATGAGCATTAAGGAATAGCTTTAATTAAACGTTAGGTGAAATGAATATACAGTAAGACCCCGCTTAACGCTGTTTCGTTTAGCGCTGTTTCAGTTTAGCGCTGTTTCAGTTTAGCGCTCTTTTATTTCAACCCGGGGATTCCCCGAAATATTATGCAGCGATAGGTTTCAAATACATATCCGAAAGAGTGTACTTGTGTTTCTTGTTTGGTGCGATATTGTAATGACATATTTTTATTATTGGAAACATTTGTTGACATTATTGTAAGCAGGTATTAATTTACATATTTAATACTATATTACAGTGTCAAATATTTTGATCTTTAATTTTTACTATGGGGGATAATGAAAAAGAAAAGCAAGCAGAAAAAGCATTTCACTCAAAACTAAAATGGAAGTGATTAGAAGATTAGATTCTGGTGAACGTCAAACTCTAATTAGTGCTTCATTGAATTTGCCAACTTCAACAATAAGGACCATCATGAAGAATAAAGAAAAATACTGTCATCGCCAACTACAACTACGTCAAGCTCTGCAACAAGAATTACCCGTTCTAGAAATAATATCATAGAAGAAATGGAAAAACGACTGTCTATATGGATTGACGCCGAAATTGACCGCAATATGCCATTAAGCCAATCTTTCATAATTAAAAAAGCTAGAAGAATTTTTAATTACATTCAGGTTGTGACATTTGATACAAGTGAAACTTTCGTTGCTAGTCGAGGATTGTTTAATAGATTTAAACATCGAAATAGCCTTCACAACATAAATATTACAGGAGAAGCAGCAAGTGGTGATACAAAAGTGGCGGCTGAATTTCCAGCGATATTAAAAAAATAATTGAAGAAGGAAACTATCCTCAAGAATTGGCTTTTAATGTTGATGAAACAGGCTTGTTTTGGAAAAGAATGCCGAAACGAACATTTCTATCCCGTGAAGAGAAACGGGCACCAGGATTTATAGCTGCAAAAGATCGCTTGACCCTTCTACTAGGTGTTAACGCAAGCGGAGATTTTAAATTAAAACCATTACTAATTTACCATTCCAAAAACCCAAGAGCGATGAAAGGCATATCTAAATCAACTTTACCTGTAATTTGGGAGTCTAATAAAAAATCATGGATAACTGCGAAAATTTTCCAGGATTGGTTCACTGAACATTTCTGCCCGTCTGTTAAACGTTATTGCGAAATTAAAAAAACTTGAACAAAAAGCACTTCTGTTAATTGATAATGCTCCAAGCCACCCAACAAATTTATCAGACTTAACAACATGCATTCCAGTTTAAGTGGTTTTCTTGCCGCCTAACACAACTGCCTTAATTCAACCAATGGACCAAGGCGTTATATCAAATTTTAAGGCTTATTACTTGCGGCGAACCTTTAAGCAAATGTTTGAAAAAACAGACGGAGAAGAGAACCAGTCCATAAGAGAATTTCGAAAAAACTACAACATCGTTGATGCTGTAGAAAACATAGGCCTTTCTTGGAATGAGGTAACAGAAAGATCTTTGAAAGGAGTATGGAAGAATATTTGGCCGGATTTAAGTAAGAGCGATGACGTTGGACACTCTGTCGATGTGGATGAAATAGTGGAAGAGATAGTGAAATTAACGAAGCAAACCGGTTTTGAAGGGATAAATGTGGAAGATGTCTAAGAAATAATTCAAGAAGCTGCGGCTAGTCTTTATAATGATGAGCTCAAGGAATTAACTGAACAAGAAGAAAACAAAAATGTTGACAGCAGTGATTCAGAAGAAGAGCAAAAAGAACTTTCGATGGCGTTTGTAAAAAGGAGTTTGTCTACCATAACTGAAATAATGGATCAATTCATTGAAAATGATCCGAATTTTGACAGGAGCTCAAAAGTAAGGCATGGTGTTAGAGATGCTCTATCCGTTTATGAAGAACTTTTAAGAGAACAACGCAAAAGAAAAAGGCAAACAACATTAAATGCTTTTGTCACAAAAAGGCAGAACACTGAAAACTCGGAAGGCTAACTAAATATGACTGACTTAGAATTTTATTTGTTTTTTTTTTTAAGACTATTCGTTTTGTAATTTATATTTTGTTTTTATTTTTGCAAGAAATATTAATGTGGTATTAATTTGGGCTTTAAGAAATAAGTGTTTGGTTTTATTTTTATTAAAAAAAATACTTTTTAAATTTAATACCTAACCAATTTCCTAGCCATCTTCCCCTAACCCCAATATTTACATGTAAAGATAGCCTCGTTTAGCGCTGTTTATTACGCTCTACTTTGATGGAACGTATCCCCCGCGTTAAGCGGGGTCTTACTGTACGTTATATATATATATATATATATATATATATATATATATATATATATATATATATATATATATATGGTGTGTGTGTGTTCATATATGTAAATGTATTTATACTTGTTAAGTAATGTATAAAAATGAAAGTTACATTAGCTTCCTTATAATTAAACTTGTAAAGTGTAACACTTTTGCATGGAATTTAATTTCAATAAGTGTTTCACATATATTTCATTAAAAGCAGACACACGAATCATACTACTTCACATTATGTGATTTGATTACATCAGTAGTATTGATTGTAAGGATACATCACAGACATTTTAATTACTTTAGCATCATAATCACATTGATTCTTATTGAAAATTTGAAAGAGTTTGATGTGCTCACATATTTAAATTCAATTATGTTTGGAATGATATCCATCATTTATCTCTTTGCTCAATTATGTCAAGATTATGGATTTCTAGCTGCTTACGAACTTGGAAGCAGAGCGTCTATAATTAACTGTTCATTACATTTATCTCAGCAGTGCCTTATTTATACGAGTCATCAAACATCATAATTTATTTACGAGTCTGATACGTTAATATGCCAATCAGGATCTGCGCCTGTTTTATTCATGCTCATGGAAAAGGGACTTGCCTTACATTAACTGATAACATCGTACTTAATCAAGATGCAATAATCCATACGTTGCGTTTCAGGCATTTGGCATTAAAAGTCATGCGAATTTAATCAGTTAATGTGAATCCGAAAGTCATTTCGCTTACTCATGGTTTAATAAGTTATACTGAATAATATTAGAATTTTTTACTTTTATTACCATTACATATTTTATAAGTATTTATTTGTAAAATATGCAATCAAATAAATATGTGAAAGGAGTTTGTTGTATATATATATATATATATATATATATATATATATATATATATATATATATATATATATATATATATATATATATATATACATGTGCACAATTGTAACAGTTAATTTATAAATACCTGAGACTTTGCGCTGAGGAATTTAACACAATGTAATATACTTCATTTTAGTATAAAATTTTCATGCATAATATTACATTCTATCATTATAAAGTATAGAAATTAGGTCTTACAATAGGATTTCTCTAAATTTCAAACAAGATTGAATAATATTCGAATGCATTGTTTTTGAGTAGAAAATTCCATTTTCATATGAACGAAATATTTGCTAAAAAATAAATTGTTAAAAATAATGTATAGTCAAATTGCTTTATTAACTACAAATGCAAAATTTCTCTCTCAAAAATGAGATTATTTTGAAAGATACAATTTAATATCTTCTATTCTATCCAAATTCTAAATATTATATGCAATATATAAAACAAATAATTTGGTTTTATATATATATATATATATATATATATATATATATATATATATATATATATATATATATATATATATATATATATATATATATATATATATATATATATATATATATATATATATATATATATATATATATATATATATTTTATATATGTAATCTTATTCTCTATTTACTCTAACAAAATTAAAAGATTACTTTTAAATGCAATGTTATTAAATTGATAATATAAATCATGTAATATATAAAAATGTAATAATACGCCATGCTTTCTATTTGTGATTAAATGTAGACATGATTCTCATTTCAAAATATCAAAAATGGGAAAGCTTTTTATAAGCTAATTATTAATATTTATCTGTAACAATTTAGAATATAATATTATTACTTAGAATATAATATTTTCGAACAGTATTTTAGAATATTTCTTAAAATATCATGGAAAAAATTCGACAAACTTCAAATATCTTTGGAAGTTATTACATGGAATTAATTTTTTTAACAAAGTCTTAATTTCATAGATACATTTTTCTGAACAATACCTAGTTTTTTAAGAACACAGATTTCTTCCATTATTTTTTGTATTGTTTCATAACTTGCTGCTTTACAAAATGAAGAATGGGAGCAAGAAATAGTTGTTATTAAGAAATCTCAATATTTCAGCGATTTTATAACCAATAAAAATGTTAACAACCATATTGATACATTAGCTATGGGTATGCGATGAGATATATATTAATACGAATATCAAGTGGAAATTAGAAATGAATATTGTTATAATTTATTTAGTGCAAAACTTAATTCAAATTTTACGATCGTGATTCCAAACATTTTAAACGATTCAAGAGAAAATTTGAGATTTATTATTTAGCGGTTGAAATAATAACAGATATTGTTAAAGATAAATATTTTTTATTCATATTTTACAGATGGCATAATCATTTTCAACAATATGGCAGAAAATACCACAGATACTATTTTTGAAAAGAACAGAAGTAGCACTGTTGAAGATAAATCTTATACTATTTAACAAAGCTCATAGTTTCCTTGAAATTTAAATTTGAATTTTTTTTAAGAAATTGCGAAAATATTTTTACTTTAATTTTTCCTCCAAAAATAAATATGCAAAGTGCTTTATAGATTTTAAGAAATATTCTAAGTCATGTGTATTTTTTTTTTGCATATAAAGGGTACTTCAGTACTCCTTAC
The DNA here is from genome assembly GCA_037975125.1 of Latrodectus hesperus. NCBI lineage: Eukaryota > Metazoa > Arthropoda > Arachnida > Araneae > Theridiidae > Latrodectus > Latrodectus hesperus. The sequence continues at coordinate 103,195,132 of CM075851.1, forward strand.
AGGAAATTAAAATGGAGAAAGAGAATATGGTAAGAAGCTATACTTAGTAATATATACATAGTAATATACATAGTAAGAGAATATGGTAATAGCTTACATAGAAAAACATGATTAAAAACGACATCTTCAAGTAATAAAATACACACATACAATATAAGGTCACGACGCAAAATGTAGGAGAAAACGCAGTATTATACAACTAAAAACTACCAAGAATGACTAACAAATACTACTGAAAATGTTCAAAATCACTTCTGTTGAAACTAGTGCACGTTCGACGCTATGCGACACAAATTGGCAAACATTTTCGAGAATCCTAGTGTTCAGTTTATGGAAAATTATCAATATATATAGTCATGCCACTAAATTATTTTCAGAATTCACAAGTGTATCATACACAATGCTCGTATTGACAAATAAAAGAAAATAATCAAGGAGAAATCAGTTATGTGATCTAAGAACCAAAGTGATGGATGATCTAAGAGCAACAGTGATAGTGTCATGCATTATCACATTGTTTTGAAACGATCATTTCAGACTGCGAACGTATAAGGTAGTTTGGTAACATTTTCAAACCATATTCCACTCCTAACATCTTAGAAACATGATTTAGCGAGTTAAGAAATACATCTTGAAGAAAAACAAGACTCACCTAAGGATTAACAGTGAAACATTTTTGTGCAGCTTGCGATTGCATTCCGTCAAGGTTGTCTGCAGCTTACATTTGCAGTTATGCGTATTGAACACCATTTGACGAAAAGATTGTTTCAACACTTAACATAATAGAACTCTTCATTTTGCCCGTATACCGTACTTTGATGTAATTTTCACTGTGCAAACATGAGACGTCTTGGAGTATCATCCAGAGGAGGACGGCTGAACTGAGCTGAAATAACTGAACTCTCTGAAGATAAAAGGGATATGAGGCTTTCCTATAGTTTGCAGGAGGCAATCGATAGAGACGATCCGGTGACAGTGTAATGCACCCGTATATGGATGCAGAGATTTCGGCCCATTCTTCGAATATAAGCACTTGTACTGCTCCCGGCTGCCAAATATATTGCAAAATAGTTGTGAGGATTTCACGTTCTGTATAGATCTGATGTATCCGAGCGAACAGTTCATGATTAGGTAGGTATTTATTGGTATTTTTAACAATACATCAATTTGGATTATAGGATTTTTTCAATGAAAGCGAAAATAATAAAGAATTTGTTCGTGATCAAATGTTTAAATATAAATCCCTCATAAGCTATATATTGCATTAAAAATGAACATACGTTTTAAAATAAATAAATATATATTACACAAACTTTTTACTAAATTTAAACTTAAAAATAGACTTAATATCCTTAATTTCATATATATATATATATATATATATATATATATATATATATATATATATATATATATATATATATATATATATATATATATATATATATATATATATATGTATGTATATACATATATATATATATGACTATTCATCATGGTTGCATTGCATTGGGTGTCATTTACGAGCTCTATATAAAATCAGAGGACGTATATGCGTTACAGTAATTTTTTGTGGCCATAATTTACGAAAGGTGTTTCAATATACCTCATAGAAGGCATCGAGTGCTTTTTAAACAAGTTTTTGATTTTGGTTTAGGAAATATAGTAGCCTATAAGGATTACTGATTATCCTTCAGAGAAATTGTTGATTATGTTGAACGAAATCGAGTAACTTTGATACGGAACTGTAAGCACTAGATGCAAGGAGGATCATCTATCCAACGGGACCGATCATCATCTATCTTGTAGCAGCACTACAAGTGATACCAGCCATACTATGCACATGGCAGTGATGGATCACTCAACCGCATCACTAGCAGTAGAATTACAGATTCAGTATTTTTCGCACCTTTCGGTCTCCACTAGTTCCATCTGACGTCATTTGCAACTGGGAGGATTTTTAGTGAATCTTCATTGTTTTGCTTATCGTTGACTCAAAACCACAGGCGTTTCTGCAGCTATCGGTGCAAAGAACGACAGACATGGTAGAAAAAATGTGGTGACTATTTGTACTAACGAATCTTCTTTTTGTCAACTATTATACGAAAATTAGTTTCGAATCTGAAGACAACGTAATGAAAGACTGCTGAATTGTTGCGACATGCAGTGCTAAAGTGGTGCTATAGCCTATATCTTGATTTGGAATAGTTTTGGATTTCCCCTCCACATCCAGATGGACCCTAAATAGTTAGTATTGTATCTATGGGATGATAAAGCCTTGGGTGTTTCATAATTTTAGAACCTACCATCAACAGAATTCCGATAGAGTAGTGCATGATCGCACGTATTTTGCATTATTCAAGAGTTCTTTCTCACCCATCAGATTAAATCGTTTTCTTGACTTTTTTTCCTGATCTATCGTTAACCGAAAACTTGGGGCCAAGGTTTGTTAAAAAATTTTCCAACATGCACCACCCACTGCTATATCAGATTTTTTTGGCAATATGTGGATTCCACATGAACTGTTAAATACCAAGGATACAAAGTAAGCCTCCTTGATTCAATGTCAATGTGTGCGTCAGTGGTATAACTATCAATAGTGGTTATAAGAACAATTGAAATTTTTATGATCGCATTGTCACAAGAAGTTGTAATATCACTCATTTCATGCCTATATAACGTGTTTTCACCACATAAAATGAATGTATTTTTTGACAGAAATTTTTGTTTATAAAAATATGAGTTTATTTCAATGCATTTTCTTCATTTAATGATTTTTAATTGAGTGCGTTTATTTTGACACAGCTTCTTCTATTGAATTACACAACTTGAAATATTTAAGCTTTTTAAATATTCTTATATGTTTTTTTTAAAATAATTAAATATTTTTTTATTACATGAATATATATTTCATTAAATTTTTACAATGATGATTTTTATTTAAGGCTATTTTGTTTTTAAAGAGATTTTTAAGTTTCTCAGAGAAAAAAATTTTACGACGCATGTTTTTATTTAAATAAAAACGCATTTTTAACAATTTATCATTTTGAACAGATCTGATTGTAAATTAAATCCAAAAAAATTTTATGTGTATCAGATTTTTATCAAATATCACCTTTTCAAATCATGCTACATATCCATCATGTTACAATGACAATTTTATGATAAATTCTGACAACTAGATTAATATGTGACATGAATTGTTTTTCTATCTTTATAGAATTTTGAAGGTACAAAAAAAAAAACTCAGTTTTTCCCATATCTTATAGAAGATATATTACTAGATTCAGATTTTGTTTTTCTTCAAAATATGTTCAATGGGATAGTACTTAAATAACATTTATTGATTAAATTTTCTTGATCAGTTTTCATCTGCTGCTATTATATACTTTCACAAATTTCCAACTACTTTTAAAACCAATTTTATATTGAGCGTATTAAAGAGTTAAAAATAAAAAGAATTAGGCAGCATTTCCTATTTTAATTAAATCTGAAATATATTTAAAGTTATGGATTCTTCACAAATGAAACGAATAATTCAATAATTTAATAAAATAAACATTCTTGTATTATTTTTTTATTGAATTGAATCGGTTAACTTTTCATTTAGAAAATTGAATGTAATATTTACCTTCTCTTGGCTAACAGTTATGATTTTATTAAAATAACAAATTTATATTAAAAAGTTAAGCACATTTAGTTTTTCGTAAAGCAAATATTTTATCATAAAATGTTGATTTTAAATGATTCTTATTATTTACAAACATGTTTAAAGAATTGATAATGTTAGAAAATATTGTAGCTGCTTTTTTATATATTGATAGATTTGTTAAAGTTTTACCAAAATGAAATGCTTAGTTTCTCCTTAAGTATTAAAAGTTGCATAAAATATAAAAGAAAATACGCGTATTTATATTGAAATTGCAGTAAAAAATTCAAGAGAAAAGATTTCAAATATGAAATATGCTTTAAGAATTACTTTATTGTTAAAGAATCAACATTATTATTATTAATTTTTTAATTTACGAAGCTATTTTTAGAAGTAAGTTTATTATTTTATTCATTTTCTGCTGCATTTTCTGTTGATAGGAATTCTCTACAATAACAACATAATAATTTGATTTTGAATTATAGTTTGATGATGAGGCAATACTTTATACAACATTTACTTATAGAACTTCCACATTATATGAGCATCTGTATAATATATATTGTGAAATTTAATTTGTATTTTCATTGTAAAATGAAAAAAAAAATCTACTTCCTATTTGGTGAATCAAAATAGTTTTTTCCGAATTTTTGTTCCTTTCAATGCATTTTCTTTAATTTGATTTAAATCTATATTTTATCTAATATTTACTTGAATTAATAAAATATTTGCTTAAAATATTTTTAAGTACAATAAAATTTTAAAGAAACATTTTTATATTTCTTTTTATTTCAATATTTCTTATAATTATTATATTATTATTTTTGTTAAACCTTATTATTATTAAATCAATATTTCTTATTATTATAAAAATTCTATATTTCTTCGTATTATTAAAATTATTTCTATATTTCTTATTTTCGAATATATTTAATTCAATTGCATTTTTTGATATGCATTTGATATTTCTCAAGCATTATTCCCAAATTCTCATTTAAATTTTCCGACAGTTTTAATCCTTATAACAATAAATAAAATGCACTTGTATTTGGAAGACTCGAAAATTCCTGGAATTTTTTATACTACATTATGATAAATAATAAGCATAAAATGTTTTCAGATGTGTTTGTAATTTTATTCATCAACTCAAATAACTAATTTTAAATTTTTCAGTAAAATTTTTAGTATTTCAGGCGCTCTTTCACTGACTCTTATTGTATAAAAATAAAGCATTGATTTTGAAATTTGACAAAAGTACCCACAATTCTATGTCCAGAATAATTATTCTTACAAAAATATCCATAACTCATGCACAAAGTAAAACAATAATTAACTACAACTTCTTTACAAAATTTGGGAATTAATCAAGACAAAAATTCATTTTGATAAACCTAAGCAGAAAAATATTCATATCAAAACCCACATTCCATTGAACGAACTTATTCAATCATACTTCATGGAATCTAATTACCATTTCTAATAACTGAAGTTATATAAGACTCCTGTGGAAATGCGGAACTTATTCAGGACAACCAGGTCAGTGTGAGGATCGGAGAAAGGTGCACAAGACGAATGAAACGGGAAAGTCAAGGATGGCCGCGCAATTACGCGATCACATTTGACATCGTGATCGCTTGGAATCCAGTGAAGTGCGAAGTTCGTTAGGTGCTCCCTCACGGTGACTTACCCCTGCGGGCAGAGGTCTGTCATGCCCCCAGACGTGACCGGCTTAGAAGGTGGGGATGAGTTCCCTCCCAGTTGACAACGTCAAATCATTTGACCTCCTGACATGGTTTGACCAGTGCTAATGGACTCTGATACGAGTGACTGCTGGTGTGGGCGGAGTGGAGTTTGGTCCATAATTGTAAGGTTTCGAAGGAAAAGCTCTGTCGTTAGTACATTAGAATACGGAAAGAAGTAAAAGCAGTGGATAATCTTTGGTGGATAATTACAGACTAGCCTAGCAAGAATATATGGTAAGAATAACAAAAGGATGTTAAAATCCAAATTAAGGGAATTTATTTCGTATATATTTTATTAATATAAAATTCATTATATATATATATATATATATATATATATATATATATATATATATATATATATATATATATATATATATATATATATATATATATATATATATATATATATATATATATATATATATATATATATATATATATATATATATATATATATATATATATATATATATATATATATATATATATATATATATATATATATATATATATATATATATATATATATATATATATATATATATATATATATAAAAATACAATGAATACAATTAAACAAAATACAATGAAAAATGCCAAATGGAGAATAGTACATTGAAAAAATATATATATTGAAATTTCTTCCAAGTATTTTCAATGTAATTGTTTTCCATTTAGTATTTATATCAATGTATTATATATATATATATATAATATATATATATATATATATATATATATATATATATATATATATATATATATATATATATATATATATATATATATATATATATATATATATATATATATATATATATATATGTATGTGTGTGTGTGTGTGTGTGTATATGAATATATATGTATAAAGTATTTTATTAATTAATTTCTGTCTCTATATTATCTATAAATTAATACGAAGAAATCATATCTCTATAAAAATAATGCTTACTATACGGAAAAGATATAATCTAAATTTAAAAAGAAAATGCGTATACTCCCAAAAATAAGTATGTCTATGTTACGTTAGCTATTATATGTACATATTTATCTACAACTGTAATCCCTTATTTCGATTGTTTATTGATGCTTTAACACATATAAGGGAGTTCTAAATAAATAAATGGAAAAAAATAGAAATGTTTATACTTTTTTAAAAAACATTCAGTCTACAATTTTATAATATAAACTATTTTATTGACATAAAAATATCTCAATCGTTTATTATTAGAAAATTTCATTTTTAATTTTATTTCTCAACACTAGTATCTCTTTCATATAGTTATTAATGTGCGCGGTTAACACTATTTATATCTACTCTTTCAGTTTAAATACTTTACTATTCTTATTGAAAAGAATTATAAACTAAGGAAAATCACTTTTTTTACATTTACTTTTTTATTCACTTCCATATAGTCATTAGAAAAATTTAGCCGCCCAACTTGTCTAGTGGTCAGCGTGCCTGACTGTGAATAAGGAGGTCCTGGGTTCGAATCCCGGTTCGGGCATGGATGTACTTTCTCTCTCTATCAATCCTGTCTTTGTCATTTCCTTGTATGAATGACGTGTGAATGGTTGCCTACCCTATAAACGGGTCCCTATGGCATGTGTGTAGAGCAAAGTCGTACTTTCACCTTCATGGTGCTCTGATTAAACGAAAGACGCTCCCAATTGACTTAAATTCGCATAGTCAAGGCATAGCGAGCTTGGCTTGTCCAAGTGTCATTAGCAACAACAACAGAATTACTAGAAATGTATTTATAATTCTATCTTATTAATATTTTTATTTATGTATTTATTATCCAGTAATTCTATAAAATAGAATTACTAGAAATGTATATATATTGATGTATTTCCATAAAAAAGTAAATAAAATAATTTAAGGGTTTGAAAAATGTTTTCTTTTGTTTTAAAATTAGTACGTTGAATATTTTTTAAAAAGAAAAGTGTTGAGAGCAGCCTATTAATCGAACAAAAGCATCCTTATAAAAGTATGTATTTACTAACTATCTTTTTTGGAATTTTCCAAAAAAATGTATTATTTTATGACTTTATGTCAAATTATTATTTTTCTGGAGATTGATTTTTGGAATACATTTTTTTGTGGTTTGGGTGCAAAAATATGTCCATCCAAACACTTATTTCACTTATCAGAATAAAATGATTTAATGGTTTTAAAGACGAAAACAATCATAATTTAAAACAAATCAAGAGTATTTAATGAAATAGAAAACATAAGTTTCCCTCAGCACAAATAAATAAACATTAATGTCATTAATACATATTCTGAAACCATAATAATATTTTAAAAGTACCCATATACAAATTGAAAGAGAGGATTACTTAAATGCAGTTTCAATATAATGAATAATAAAATTTTCAGAAATTGCCAATTTGACTTAGCTATTCCAGTTTAAGTAACCATAAATGTGAAAATTATGAGGCTTTTCTATTTGACAGTAAATCCTAAAGACATTTAATTATAAAGCTCTGAAATTCTCGTATTTCCAACAGATCATTACCGTTAGGGGTTCCAAATATTTCCTCATTACATATTTCTCAAGAGCTCTAAAATCGGATTTTGTAGATATGGCCTTTTCCATGAGCTTCCATCAACATTTTCGATACATCCTTACAATAAATCATTACCAGAATTTCATACGAAGAGTTAAACTATAATTATGGAGAAAACGTGTGAAAATAGATAAACTAACGTAGCATTCGTCTTATAATTTTATCTGTATTTCATCTACTGCGCGGAAAAAATGAAAGCTTCTATGTGAACTTCAAATAGTTTCATACTTTCGAAAAATAAATGCCTCTAGTATGACGCGAGGAGAAAAGTTTGATGAGAAAATACAAGGACGTGAGGCAATACTTGACAGTGAATACGTTAAAGTCATTAAGATGTGATGGAAAGACGAACCGGAAGAGATGTTTCAGAAAAAGGAAGTTGCAGTCTTCCGAATATTCTCTGTCCTTTTTTTATTCTTCACGTCTCTTTAGATGAGATTGTCAGTTTCGCAGTTTGTTTAAGTGGCAGTTAGCAGGCTTGAGATATTTTTAGCTTTTATTACATAATGCATTATTAAAGTTACAAAACTTATATTTTTAAATTACACGAAAAATTCACGTTGCATTTATCGTTACAGGTCTGATTTGAAGAAAATTTTTTGTCCTCAAAAAATTTCATGATTTTACTTTTTTAATTTCATGAGAATATTGCTATAATTTCTAATTTAACAAGAATGTAATTTTAGGGAACAAACAAAATTTCAAATAATATTATTAAAATTTACGATATAAATGCTTATGGGTGAATTTAAAGAGTTTATTTCATTTTATAATTTTTTTTCCAAAAGAAAATCATAAATCCTACCATTCTTCAAGTTTTCTCAGAATATTATATTTCTTGCGATTGAACATTTATAAAATTTATTAAATTTAAAGTAAATATTAATTAAAGTAAATATTTACTGAAATTTTACAAAATAATGAAAAAATTATCTAGATTAAACAAATATTCGGTAAATGTAAAGGTAATCAGCATTCTTTTATTAATTGTAAACTGAGAAGAATAATCCTCTGAAGAAAATTATGTGTACAATATATTAATATTACTAAATATTAGTTGATATGATATTTCAATGAAATATTGCGTTTACTTAAGGGAATTTATTTTACATGACAGAACAATCTGAATCCTTATTGTAACACTTCATGTAAATGTACACCATTATAATTCTCGCATCTGCTTATTATTTGCATAAGAATTTTTCGATTAAAATTTTCTGGATCTTTGGATTTACAATTATAATGAATTTTACAAATCGCATTTGTTTCATGCCTTATTATTTTACTTGTAAAAGTATTTGAAGAGTACGATAAAAGTATTGTAAACATTTAGCTACAATTGATACTCCCTTGAGCCAATAAGTGAATCAGTCATGCATATTTCATTAGTTTACACTAATTAAGCAAATAACACAGAAGCTTTAAGCAAAGTATTGCATTTACTCTTTATTTACTTAAAAATGTCATAAAGTTAAAGTATTTTTCAGCAAATAATTTAACAGGGAATTTATATTATACCTGCTCAAAAGGAAACCATTTTTGCATAATCCATTTTGAGATACTTAAATTATACATTATGAAATATTTACTTATAGAAACACGGCAGCAGATTGATAACATTAACATCTTAAGATTTTCTTGTTATCTTGTTATAAAAATATCATGGTTATATATACACACACATATATATATATATATATATATATATATATATATATATATATATATATATATATATATATATATATATATATATATATATATATATATATATATATATATATATATATATATATATATATATATAAATATATATATATTAAAATTTCCTAAGCCACTAATTACATTATTACATTTATACACACTTCAAAGAAATCTTACAAGTATGAATAATATAATTTTTTTCTCTTGCAATGGTGTTTTTTTAAATCTATTTTTTGTTTAAAAATTTGTTACAAACAATGAATTTATAGTCATTGTTTGCAACTGCTCCGAGTAAAATTTTAATTAAAATAGAATGTGAGTAAATTTTTTCAAATAAAAGAATATTTTATATCTAAGCGATACCATCCATAATTAAAATTAAATTCTTATTTAAACTTGCTTTATGAGTTAACATTTCAAATTTAGTTTTCAACTGCTTCATAAAGATACATATATTAAAATTTCCTAAGCCACTAATTACATTATTACATTTATACACACTTCAAAGAAATCTTACAAATATGAATAATATAATTTTTTCTCTTGCAATGGTGTTTTTTTAAATCTTTTGTTTGTTTAAAAATTTGTTACAAACAATGAATTTATAGTCATTGTTTGCAACTGCTCCGAGTAAAATTTTAATTAAAATAGAATGTGAGTAAATTTTTTTAAATAAAAGAATATTTTATATCTAAGCGATATCATCCATAATTAAAATTAAATTCTTATTTAAACTTGCTTTATTAGTTAACATTTCAAATTAAGTTTCCAACAGCTTCATAAAGATATATAATTAAAATTAAAATAGCATGAAATGTATGCATGTTTTAAGCGGAATGTTGCTATATGGGGTTAATTATTGGTATAATTATTAGACATAGAGTGTAAAATTTTTAAAAAAAATTATCTGCAACAATATCAGGTTAAATAAATTATTGACTTAATATTCAAAATCTTGAATGCTATATAAGGTATCATTTAATAACTATGCATTTTAACAGATTATAAAAATTATACTTTTATTGAAACTCGAAATATGAATAGTTTAAAAAAGCAAAACATTTAAATAAACTATTATTAGCTCAGAAAGAATTTTAAGAACATTATTTTTATTTTATTTTGAGTGTGACTAGTATAATATTGCAGATTTTAAGAAATGGTTTGAAGAATTTCTGAAAAACTATACAATCCCTAACATAGTTCAACCAATTAGTTGGAGTGCTTTATGTTATATAGAGTGTCTATGCAACATTAGATTATTGAGAATGTAATCTAAAGCGTAAAAATTTAAAATTTAATTTGGGAATTTTGTCTTAGAATTTATTTTTGTTATTCCTATTAATACCATGAAGATTTTGAAAGGTCTATATGGTTAGACAGCCCTAAAAATATTTGATTCTGCCTTAAGTCACAGACATATAAAATTATACAAATCATACAAGTAATAGATTTGATAAGATTTCCTACAATTTTTACTTTCCAGTACCACGAACTTTAACTGCTGTTTTCAAAGCAGCCAATTAAAGTTTTAGTGACAATAGTGTGACAACTTGTTACCTATTATAATGTTCGCAGGGACTTATTAAGTGTGACACACCTAGGAAAGTGTTACACATTGGCTTACAGCCGGTGAACATAATTAGGATCTACTGTGGAATCCCTTTATGTGGAATCTCGCACATGCATTTCTGTTCACAGAGAGCATCTTCGGTAATTATGAGACGTCGGATGACACACTTAGAGAACTCAGCAGTGATGCTACAAGAGCCAAATTATTACGTTTATGGATCTTGAACTCTGCTGATATTGGGGCCCAGGGAAACCAATTATATATTCACATACTGCTCTAGTGTCATCACAGCGGGTATAGTGCAATTCCTGAGAGAAATTATGCATGCGAGTTGAATATTTTATAGTTCTCACCAGACTAGTTGATGCTGTTGCAGTGGCTCGTACCAGGAAGAAATGGGGCTAATGGATTTTATTTGGCAAATGAAAATTTTAAGCATTAAAAATTTTTCATTGCCAAATGCAACTTTTCCAAGATAGTGTTCTGGTAAATTAATGAAGAGATATTTAATTAATATTTAAATTATATAAAGTATCTCGTATACGACTAATATATGTAAATGAAGTGTAAGTAAATTTTGTTTACACTTAATTATTTGTATTTAAGATCTAATATCTAATTAAATATTAATTAAATTGACTTAAATTTGTTTTTGTGAAAACAAACATGAATTATTATGTGCGTAATTGATAAATGATTCTTGCTGAATATTATTTTGGGACTCATTTTTATAATATAAAGACATTATAGATAATTTAAGAATATAATTCCGACATTATGGAACCCTATACACAAACATTATAATTTTTTATATAAGTATAAAGAAACTGTTTTAAGGAATGTTTCATGCATTTTTCAAGCATAGGGTGATGACGGCATCAGACAATCCAAAGAGTATTTTAATTGATTCAGCTAAATACAAATATTCGTCAATAAGTGCTATGTGTAACAAATGTGTCTGCAAATATTCTTTCAAATGAAATGGTAGATTAAATTTTCACAGCGTACCGTCATATGCTACATTAAAATAATATGTATTTCGTAGAATCTAATATGTTTTTATTCGCGAAAGCTCAGATTTCATTCTCATTGTGTTGATTTATGCACACCTTCAGTTCAATTCATTCAATTCGCAAAATTAAAGATTAATGGATTAAATAATCCTTGATATATTAATAAGGATTAAATATACCTAAAATTGAGAAACAATTGAAAAGTATTTTTAAATTGATATTTATATTAGTTTACTTTTCTTTAAATAAAGTACGTAAGATTATTATACATTAAGTTTCTCATAAATTATGTATCAAAATTTGAAGACAGAAACTTTAAGGATTAATGATTCTTTCATTGTTAGATTAATAAAATTTACTTGGTTAACGATAATGAATGATAAGATCGCGATATTTTGTATAAGGATTATACGTTCAATTTCATTCATTGTTCAACAAAACTAAGTGTATTTCTACTTTCTTGAACCACAGTGGATGTCTGAGAGCTTTCCGATTTTCGGAAGTTGTCACAGCAAAATATTTAAGCGAAGTATAATCTTGGAATATTACACAAGATGAATCTTCAAATGCCTCGTAACATCTTCTGTTGTCACAAGGCATCTATGTTTAACGAAATCCACCATAGCGAATATTTTAACAAATGTCTTATTGCTCTTAAATCTCCAATTATCAGGATTTTAAATCTTACTTAATTTTTATTTTTAGATTTCTTATGTATAAATGTCTGGAATATTTAAGAATAAGAAAACCAGCATTCTACATAGTAAAATTGTATTTTGCATTAATTTACAAACAAAAAACTTGTCTTTAAAAGTAGAGAAAACGGAATTTACTCTTTCCTACCAGAATACATGTTAAGTTTGAAATAAACAATTCAATAACATGCATTGAGAAATATCTTTCTTGTATGTAAATTTTGCGTGTCATTTTCCCAAATGTAAAGAAATAAAAATTTGATTGTTTTGACAGAAAAATACTCCTTCTAAGAAATATATTTTTTGCACGAATAATCAATCTACCCACCGCTGATCAATCCTAGACCAAATGCAAGCAATAAGAAGCAGCACAGCTTTGAATGATTCGAAACATATCACCTTTCAAACGCCTGACACATCTAAAGCATAAAAATAATGGCAAACAGATAAAAGAAAATCTGTGGAAACTAAGCGGAGAAGTAAGCTTCATTTTTCCAATCCGCTATTTTTCCTGTTTGACCCGAAACATCATTTGTCATAAGACTCTCAACACCAACTCGAAAAGAAAATTTCAGTATAAAAAAATAGAACTAGCTGTCAAAGTGTGCTCTGCTTTGAGAGTTGACACTTGAAAAAAAAACTTTAAAGGTCACATACCGTAGAAAATATCTGATGAAAACGTTTCGTAAGCTTGTAGTCCAGAAAATATTTAGATACAATAGTTAAAATTTAATTTATAGTAATTAAAAGTAAGTTTATAGTTCATGGATTAATATTATGTTGAATTTAATTTTAAAATCATTTCCTTACAAAATGCACTAATTTTTGATATCTTTATGAGAAGTTTATTTGTTTTTTGCTTTTTAAATGCAATATTAATTGTCTTGTTAATATAAAGAGAATATAGAAAATATAACTTTGAAATATTGTATTTTCAAATCAATTAATGTATTATAGTTATTTATATTATATGGACATAATAAAATTTAAAATTTATAAAAGATGAGTATTTTAGTTAGTGATGTTAATTACAACAATCTTAAAAAGCGTTTAGTTACATTGTTGTATACAATATCTTCCGCAACAACAAAATTATTTCAACAATATGAAAAAATAATTGTAACTATAACAATTTGATTCATTCGGTTGACATGCAAAAGATAAACAAAAGCATCTAAACAGCATGAATTTAATAATAACAGAGGTATATCAGTTTATTCGTTATTTAACAGAATTATTACAAATTATTCGTTATTGTATAAACAAAAAATTCTAGAAAAATTGAGAACACTGAATATTTGCTATAATATTCATACGTTATAGATTATTTCAAATTAATGTTATGTTGTTACAATCAAAATCATTTGTGATGAAACTTAAAACAATTGTACTTATCAGTTGTACTTATTTTTGGAGTACAAAAATCTAAAAAACTGTATATTATAAGTGATTAAAAAGTACTATAACTATATGGCTTATTATGAGTTAAAAAGATTTTCCAAAGCATTTCACATATATATATATATGTATATATATATATATATATATATATATATATATATATATATATATATATATATATATATATATATATATATATATATATATATATATATATATATATATATATGTATAATATGTACATCTCATAGAATAAAAATATAAATTCTACATTAGAGTAAACCAAGAATAAGATTACTCACTTAGAACTTATATCTTAATGCTTTGTTTGTATAAGTTAATAATACTTGTTTCTTATTTGAGATATCTATGGATTTGTTGTTCGTTTTATGTTATTGAAATACTACTTGTATATCCTAATGATAAAATACTTAACTGTCTTCTAAAAGTTAAAAAGGTTAAATTTGAGAGAAGTATTTAACACTTGCTGTCGCCGAAAAAATTGTTAGTGCCATTGAAATAAATGGATTACAATTTTACAGTGTGTTTGAAAAATTTTCACAATTTTTGAAAAATCCAATCGAATTTTTAAATGAAATTTTCTCCATTGCATTGCTTACTCAAATTTGTTTATTTAATTCTCCATTTCGCATTCTGTTTCAGAATTTGAAGCTAATATTTTAAATTATTTTATAGTTTATTCGGAAATTGTATATTTAAATTATTCTTTCTCTAGAGTAATATTATTTTACTTGTAATAAATTTAATTAAGTAGTACGGGATATCAGGTACTTATTTTTTAAATAAGTTTGGGAATATTATCGTTTTAAGAAAGTAAAAATTTAAAATTGGAAAAACTATATTATCAAATTAAGATCAAAAGAAATTTAAGAAAAAATAAATGTTTTTAAGATTTTAATGATAAATAATGCATTAAAAATTAATGTAGACATACATTATTATTATTAGAAACGAACTAATTTACACTCACAAGCGGATTGTAATTAAATAACTGTTTGTTGGTGGAAAAAATTTGTATTTAGTATTATCATTATAAAGTATTATTGTATTAATAGAAATAGTATTTAAAAATGCTTGTATTTAATCAACTACCTCAAAAATTTCTAAAAATTTCTATTGCGTAAAATTTGTTTTAAATTTATAGAATAAGAAAAATTATTACGTACAACTTTTAAAATATTGCTATTATATATATATATATATATATATATATATATATATATATATATATATATATATATATATATATATATATATATATATATATATATATATATATATATATATATATATATATATATATATATATATATATATATATATATATATATATATATATATATATATATATATATATATATATATATATGTATATATAAATATATATATATATGTATATATATATTTATATATATATATACATATATATATATATATATATATATATATATATATATATATATATATATATATATATATATATATATATATATATATATATATATATATATATATAAATATATATATATATATGTATATATATATTATATATATATATATATATATATATATATATATATATATATATATATATATATATATATATATATATATATATATATATATATATATATATATATATATATATATATATATATATATATATATATATATATATATATATATATATATATATATATATATATATATATATATATATATATATATACATAAACTCGAATTTTTGAAACATTGTGCTTATTACTCCAAAACTTTGTTTCAAAAATTCGAGATAATATGAACAAATATTCTATCTAAAAAAATTACCTAAATTAAAATCTTATGAAGAAATGAAGTTTCGTTATCACGAGAAAAAATTATCTGAAGATATTCAAATTCATATATTGTTTTGCCCAGACTTCTTAACCCTTTTTTTCATCCACAGCAACAGAAAATTTGCTGATAATCATGGTACGATGCTGAAAAACTGTAACCGAAAAACAGCAACTCTGCTCTCTCTCTCTCCCTTGGGTAGCTAGAGTTGATTTCCTCTCCTTTCATGCCATTTCAAGCAACAACCGAAGGAGATTCTCCATGTCTTTATTCTCTTGCTCTCAGTGTTTGCCTTCCTGAGGCAAAAAGGGAAATATTACACCTCAACACGTCACGTATAGTTTGCCTCAGAAGAAGAATCGATGCTGCAGAAGCAGCGGCATCAAGCTCACATAAATATGCCAATTTTTTTCAGGTCTGGTGTAACATTTATATTCGTTCAGAAGTGGATCGAATATTGTTTTATAGATCCCGAGGGCACACTGAGTACAAGTGCTTCACAGTGGCTCTTACTTGAGTGGGAAAATGCTTCTTCTCCTAAGGCCTAGTTGCATTAAGATTGGTGTAGATCAAAATCTCATCCGTCTTGCTTTGGTTTCAGAAAAAGCACTGTCTCAGAGATCTCAAAGAGTCATTTGTTTTAATGTGCCTTTGGAATTTCTCTCAAAACAGTGCTTTATATTTTACGGGAAATATATTTTTTTTTACCCAAAATATTTAGGTTTCTGAAATTTTATTTACGGTGAAAGATATCAAAAATAAAAATATGAGATTTTGCAATTAAAAAGCATTTTATTAAGAAACCGTTTTTCAAAGTTTTACATTTATACTTATCTACATTTAATTATAAACAGTAATATTTATAGTTTAAAGGAAGAGTTATCAAAATAAAATTTTTTATTTAGCTCACGGAGAAACAATGGTCACACCTTTGCACATAAGAATATTACTTTGATACGAGTGATTCATTACACGTTTTTAATTAAAATCACATTCTCTCTCTGATAAATTTACTTTTGACTGATTTCTCTTTATAAAAGAGAAGAAACCCTGTTTTTTGCTGATAAATAATTCTTGATAAAAAAAAAATCATGTCTTTAGCATCTTTCATTTTATTCCACTTAAAAAAGCTAGTTAAGTTCAAATGATGCAAATATCTCGGCTGTCTTTCCTGCAAAAATAAAAAAATATGAAGCTCAATTCGATACTAATCACATTGTTAAATCAAAATATGATCATGGGCGAATTGAGAGCTTCAAACATTTTTGAATTCTTTAAAATATCAGCTATTTACTTTATTAAATTTTATTGAAATATTTTTTTCTGCAGTTTGGCTGAAAATAATAAAGACTCTTTCCTCTAACACATTAGATAATATTCAGTATATTATAATTTTTACAGCATTTGTTGTCACTCTACAAATTATTTTGTAATTGAGCGTGAAATGAATTCATGATTTACTAAGTACTAAATATATATATATATATATATATATATATATATATATATATATATATATATATATATATATATATATATATATATATATATATATATATATATATGTTTGATAATATCTAATATGACAATTTGACGATTTCAACATAAAGGGATTTTATTGACATTCATTAAAAACAAATGAAGTTTATATACTTTAAAAGGTTTCAACGAGAAGTTTTCATTATTTTCTGTAACACATTAATGGTCATGATAATTAAAATAAAGGTATATATAAAAATGAGAAGTTACGTTTAAGAAATTCAACATTGTGTTCATAAATATATTTTTATGTGCTTAAATTTATTTAATCGATTTTGTTCATAAATAAATACATTTATTGTGGTTTTTATTAATTGCTGTGTTCAAGTTTCTAAAAATTAAATATTTTCTAAGGAGATTTGATAGCGAGCTTAGCATGATTGAAATAAATCGATAACAGAAGTATTTGAAGATGAATTATAAATAATTATCTTAATTAAATTAAATTAAATTTTTTAGCTTTCATTTCTTCAATTAAAATTATGAAGAAATATAAGCTAAAAAAATAATTATGTATACATTAAGAATATAAATATTTACTAAAAAATTGCAATAAACGAAATAATTTTAATTTAGCTCTATTAAATTCATTCGAATGTCTCTGCAAAAATCATGTTTGATGTTATCAGTAATTTGTCCTGATTATATAAGAACAAGTGAGACAGTATTAAATTTATTTGTTCCCTTCAAATAGGTAAATAACATTTTATTAATATCGTTATATCCTTAAAACTTATTAACTTCTACTCTCAGTAAATCTTGATAACTTTAATTAAAAAAATTATTCAATTATGAATTAAATTAATGGAAAAAATAGTTTTTATACACTTTTAAAATTTTTATTTTCTTAAATTATTATTACTTACCACTTTATTCCAAGCAAATTTCATTTTAGACCAATGAAGTTATGAAAAATTGATTTTAAAACACGCTTTTGAGATGGTTCAAACTTTAAGTCAACCTAATTTTCCTTTCTTTTCTTTTATGCTATTAGGGAATCTTCATAATCGGATAATTAATTAATTAAATGTTTCTTGTTACTTTTTTTAATTCTTTCCATTGTTTTTTATTTTTTGTTTTCTTGTTTACATATAGAGAATGTTTTTAATATTATTTTCTGTTATTAATAACTTTTATTTTTTGTGACACTGTAATTTATAAACATTTTACTTAACAAAAGTTTATGATTTTAATCATTACTCAATACGAAATATTTGTATTTACTAATCCTTTTTAATCTGTGTCCTAAATTAATTTTTCAAATACGTTTTCCTTCATTTTTTCTTATTGCTCTCAAAAACTAGAAAAAATATCTTTGTTTTGTTGGTGATTTAATATTTTTATTAATGAAAAGGAATTCGGACTTAGGTGATTCATGAGGAAAATATGGTGAATTCTTAGACCTTTGAATCTTCTACATTTTTTTGAAAACAAATTACAAAATAATTAAGATTTTTATTTTTAAATTAACTATAATTCGTCATATGAAAGATTATTCCATTGCGATTTTCATTCTCTAAAATTCATTAAAAGAAGCTTAATTTATTTCTCCATTTTCGTTGGAAAAAATATACTCTCTGGCATCGATATTACCAAGTACTTTACAGTACAATGCTATTAAATTCACTGCATTGGATTGAAAAATTCTTGGCAAAAGCAATATTACGTGGAAAAGTTGAAATATTTTGAGGTTAATTAGAAATGATTAAATAAAATTCTCGCATGACATATTTAGAATATAAAAGCAGTAGAACATCCAATAGTCAAAATTTAAGTGTTCTAAATAATTAAATTCAACATCAAATTAATTATTTTGAAAAATCTTAATGAAACCAAAAATCAATAATTAACTCTTTTCTTATAGATTTAAATTATGAAACATTTTCAGCCCGCTTGTAAAACGTAGTTATTGTATAAAACTCAAAAGCTGCTTTTGCAAAGGTACTGTTAAATAGTCACTGCAAATAACATCATTATAGGTAGAAATCCCATTATAAAACATTTGTATTTGAGGTCACATAGTCTATTTTTATGTATATTTGATGTATTAGGTTGGTGCGTATGAAATGTCGGATTCTCTTTACATGCGGACGTTTTCCTCCCTGTTTTCGTTATACTTTTGTATTTGGCATAACCTCATTCATACTCGTATTGTCCATTGCCAGAGACTCATTTCAGTAAAATAGGTTTTCTCGAAGGTCTTCCCTTTTTTATTTCTTTTGAGTTTATTGCCGATATGAATTCTGCCGACTTTCGCGTCATTTTCTTATATGAGTACAAACTTGGTAATAGTGCTGCAAAAGCTGCACGCAACATAAACCAAGCGTTTTGGGAGAATACGGTTAACGATCGGAAAGTGCAGCGTTGGTTCGAAAAATTTCGGACTGGCGATTTTTCACTGCAAAATGAGCCGCGCGGAAGACCCAAAACGTCTGTGAAGAATGATGACCTGAAGGCTCTAGTGGAAGCGGATCCAGCCGTATCCACGAGGGAACTAGCTATCAGGATGAAAGTTGACCATACAACGATATTGAGACACCTTTCTGAGATTGGCAAGGTTAAGAAGATGGACAAGTGGGTACCGCACGCACTGACAGAGCGAAATAAGCTGGATCGGTTAAACGTATGCTCTTCATTGCAGCATCCACCATATTCACCGGATCTCTCGCCGTCTGATTTTCATTTTTTCAAGCATTTAGAGCTGTTTTTAAGGGGCAAACATTATGAAAATGAAGACAGTCTAAAAAACTTGATATCAGAGTTTATTAATTCTAAAGACCAAAATTTTTTAAGACAGGCATCTACGCTTTAAAATCTCGTTGGGAGAAGTGTATTGAAGCGAATGGAGTATACTTTGATTGAATAAACAGCTTTTGAAGAAAGATATGCAGTTTTATACAATCACTTAAGAATCCAACATTTCATACGCACCAACCTAATAATATGTGTTTTTAGTTAATATATTAAAATCTGATAAAATTAAATAAACTGTGATATTAATTATCTACATTGCTAAAAATGTCAATATTTTTTTCTTAAATATATCTTACCAAAGAATACTTCTTTCATAATTTACTATTATACTGTCCAAAAAAATTAAGTAATAGTTCTTAAAATTTTAAAATTCATGTGCTTTTGAATAATTTCAAGAAATCAAACGCAAATTTATTATCATAGATCATCGTAGATTTATTTTTATATTCTTCAAAACTAAAATAGGAATGCCAAACAGAATTTTGTTACTTAAATATATTTTATTTGACAGTGGCAGGAATATTTACTCTACCTGTTAAAAATGCAGTGACCACTCAGCTTTACCTGATCATGTTTTGTGATGCATCACCCTCTCTATAAGAAGGGCATAATACTCAATCCTCTTATTATTATAGATCCTGTTGGTAGTCAACAACCTTCTGTAGCTGATCTGACATGTGTCAGATGTGTTGAATGCAAGCAACACTCAACAATAAAATAGGAATTATTTTTTCTTATATTCATAAACTGTTTTTTGATAAAAATAATAAAAATATTTATTATGAGCTTGTTATGAGGCAGTATTTTATATTTAGAAAATATTTTTAGAAATATTACAAATTACTAAATTAAGTTAATAATTTTTATGTGAGCTTATGTAGAAATATTTTATAAAAAACAAAGCAAAAATAAACTTACTTTAAGCTTAAATGATTAAGTTTCTATAATATTTTAACTATATCATGCCGTTTTTAATATTAAGTCATATTACATATTATCTTTCGTAAAATAATTTTGCTCTTTAATTATGTGGTTATAACTGTTTGAGATTCACTTAATATCAATGTAGATTTTACTGAAAGCAGAATAAAGCTGGCTATTACTTTAAGTAATCACAAAGACGAAAAAAGGAAAACAATATGCTAAATGTTTTTCATCTTGGAAATAAGCCGACCGAACAATCCATTTATTTGCGTTACAATGAGGAACAGAAAACTGTCACGGTTGCAAAAGATTCCTAATTCCTTAACGAGTCCCATGTTGGCAATGAATACCACGCCCGAGAGTTGGTTAAGAATTCTCCGGCAAAATGAGCAGACATTTAGTTTTCGTTAACCACATTTGTGAGGTTTCTTACATCCTGCTCAAATTAACCTTGCCAGAGGACTGGAATGATGTTTCTTCGCTTGTCCAGGTAATGCAATTGGAGGAGCTTAATTGACATTATATTCAAGCTTTTTTATGCTGTAATAAAGTTACAGAAATGGTTATTTTATTTACTTATTATATTTTAAGAGGAATGTTTTTGTCCCCCAAGTGGGATTAATTTGTATAATTTTTTTATATATTCCTATAAATAGTCGAATTCTGTCACATCATTTAAGTTATTTCAATATGGCAATCATACGTTTTTTTTCTTAAAAAATACATTAAATTTAGCCTAATTTTAAAATGTTTCATGAATTTAAATATCACGTCAGATAATGAGATCTTTCAATCGATTTAAATTTGTAAAACAAACGTTTATTAATTGTTGTAAATGAAATGAGGATTAATTAAATATTAAGACTGTTTATTCAATTGATTTATTCTCTCGTTTTAGTTGAGATGAATAATTGCTAAAAATAATATCAATATCTTGAAAAACTAAAGGAGTTTAGAATAATTTTTTTAATCAATTTTAAATTAAACATGAATTTCTTTTATATCAGATATTACAAGTTAATGTTTTAATAAACAAAACATTTCCAAACATTTCCATTTTTAAATTTAAGCATGTAATATAATTTAAATATTTTATTTGAAATAAAAATAAAGTAGAAAAAGAAAATGTTTTTCTTTAAAGTGTGGAAATAAATAACAAAGTATTATAACTGTATCATTAAAAGCGGTCAAAAGGAGCACACAGTCAAAGAATCTATGCATATTAGCATATTAGAAAGCTATTATTTAAGGATGTCTAAATATTTTAACATGCCATTGCAATACCTATTATTATGGTAATACACATATGCAAATAGTTTATTGTATAGTAAAATATTTCTTTTTTAAAATATGCCTTTATTTTAGGTTTATTTCATATGCAAATCATGATATATGATATATAAATAAATTAAATAATTAATTTTAATTAAAATATTTATTTATTCGTACAAGTAATTTTAACTAATTATGCAAGGTTGAAACAGTTAAGATTTGTTATATTTTTGACTCATTTATTTCACTAATTAATTATTGTATGATTAATAAAAATAATATAAGTGTTGCAATAATTTGATGTTATTTTTTGATTCATTAAATATTTTTTATTCCGGTTAAAATAATCAACAAAACTTTTGAAAGTTAATGAGGTGAATGACACCATTCATCTCTCTCTTCTTTTAGTATTTTCACTATATTTGTCAATATTATTGGTTACTTGAAATAATTCTAAAATATTCCTTGTAATATGTATTATAAATGTATAATTAATATGTTGAGCAAGTCTCAATAAAAGTCATTATTCAAGTCACTTGCTTCAAGCTATGATGTACATATATATGTTCCTTATTTTTAATATTTTAGATTATTTATTTTCAAACATTTTAAATTATTTTAGTCAGGAGCAGTAATCAAATAAGATAATGAGACAGGGTTCAAAATTAAGAGCACATCTAAAAGAGAGAGGTTTGTTATATCGTGCCATGTCGACATTACCACGAAGGCATCACAATTGTTTTAAAAGACACTTTTGTCCTCCTCATCTTTTGTCCAGCGTTTAATTTCTGGGCTCATTTTTCATAAATGCTTAGCGCCTAAGCCAGAAATGCTTAATGGGAAATGAGGTAATTTCTAAGAGACTTAAAATTACTAAATTAATCTCAGACATATATTTTTAATGAATTTCAAAGAGTTATTAGAAGTAACGCTTTTGAATTGTCTTACATGTGTAATTGGACAAAGTAGTTAACAGTATTTTTACTCAAATTTTTCAATGAAATAATGTAATGCATAATATTTCAAAGTACACAGCATAATATTAATATAATGATTAATATTAATTGTTTTAGATAAATATCACTTTTATAAGAGGGGGTACTTTTTAATTTGTTATGCGTACCCTTTAATTTTCTAGGACTTGTTTTGATTAACTTTTTATAAATTTTTAAAGATTTAATAATAAATACGGAAAAAAACATGTATTTCTCTGCTGGAGTTGAATAAAATTAAATAAACTGTTTTTGAGATTGTTTCAACCTCTTTCAGAGATTCAGGGATATAAAAATTCAATAATACAAAACACAAAATAGCACTTTATTTAAAAAAACAAATTATGGATTTCTTGAAACCAGTGAATAAATGTATAGATATGCTATGCGATATAGATGTATTATATTAATAGTTATAGAGTGTAAAGAGGATTTCAGATGCTGTTGAGAATTTCCTTGAAATAGGTTTGCAGCAAATTGCTTTAGACTAAATCGATATATGTATATAAACATTTTACGGTATAATTTTTCATTGTGTGTGATGAGGAAGTTTATTGGGGAAATCAGGTTAGATTTTAAACTAAACATTAAGAAAACATTTTAGATTAAAATATTTTGACATTTTTTCTTTAATTGTATAAGATTTTATAAAGATTGCTGACAGAAGGGCACATATATGAATAAAAAACTGTCATATTTAAAACAATTTTAAAGAATTGATTTTAAGAACTTGATGACAATGACGATACAATTAGTTGTTGTGAATTTATATATTTATGCATTTTGAAATTAAATATATTTTAAATGTAGCAACAAATTAATAATTTTAAATTCGATTAATTTTATGTGAATTGAGAAATATTTCACAAAATTAATATGATAGAGGAGTATTTTTTTCTGCTGATGAAAATATCAACAGATGCAAATTTTAATTCAAAGTGAAATAGTGAAATTTGTTTCATTCATATTTTTAATAAAATCTTAAAAACATTTATGATTTGCAAATAATAATGCAAAAGTGAAGGTATATCTGACAATGATAAACTAAAAGACAAATTTGCATCAAAGTGAAAAAGACGTGAATTTAAAATAAGGAAGAAAATATTAAATACTGTGTTATATAATATAGAGAGGTATAAATAAGAAAAATAAAATATATTCATTTAAATAGTTTATAGGTTTAAATAAATAAATGATATGTAATTAATAAGGCTACTTAAAATAAAAATTATAATAGAAATTCATTGTTAATATACTATTTTATTTGGAGAGTTTTTTTAATTAAAAGAAATTCTTCAAAGTTTGAAATATTTCCACTATTTAAAGCTTTACTTTCACTTCTGTAGAATATTTATAAAACAATTTTTAATGCAAATGTTTATTCACATCAAATTGATGCCTTTTAGATAGAATATTTTAGTTTTAATTAATTTTAAATATCTTGTAAAATTTATGAAAAACTCACTATGTGAGACACATATGAGCATGTGTTTAGATGAATGCATATAAGATTATATAGCACAGATGCCTTATAATCCAACTGGAGCATTTTTGAATTTGATGGACCTTTTGGTCAGTTTTATTTTTCTTCTAGCAACCTAGATACCTTATTACTTGGAAAAGATAAAGAATTTTAAGGGTATTCAAAAACATTATATTTTGGTGTTCCAAGTGTATACGAGATAATTACATCAGCTTGTCATTAATGTTTAACAGACAAGAATTTTTAATGCACATCAAATAGTTTATACGGCATTTATAGCAATTATATAGATGCCATCCTTATTCTTTTTGTAACATCTCCTTATTTGCATCATTAAGGATTAATTTGTCGGCATCTAATTTAGGATATATTTTAATTCGGAAAGTTAAGTTTCTTTATTCAATTATCTAGAAAAATTAGAGTATTATTAATAATAAATTTAAATGAATCCTAATCAATGTTTTTTTATTTCAATTGAGAATTACATATCAGTTAAATAATGTTCGCGGAAAGTTATCTCATTTGCTATATAAATAGATTTGCATGTAAAGTGCTTACAAAAAAATTAATATATAGGCAGTGAATAGACAGCGTACCCCAACTTCATTACCTGAATGAAGAATATAATGTGGTATTTTAAAATATCTCCAAATTAATTTCGGAATCAAATTTTTATGAAAATGTCAAAAACGTAAGATTATGTAAGACATTAATGATAAAAATACATTTTGCATTCTTTACTGAGTAGTGGTTTTTGACAATAGTTGGAAAAATAAATGCATAATTTGGTTGGTTGGTATCTTGATCAAGAAGTCCTATAGATCAGTAACTGACAATGACGTCTTCATTATATTCTCTGTGTAGCGATCACCATCAAACGGGAATATTCCGATGCTCTGGTGAGATACTAGTTTTGCTAGATAATTGAAATTCATAGCGTAATTTTACGAATAAATACGATAAACCAAATAAACAATATAAATTCATTGCTGATTATTATAAGGGATTTTTCCTATTGTTTACTATCTACTATTAAAGATTTTCCGTTCTCGAAATGTTAATTATATATATATATATATATATATATATATATATATATATATATATATATATATATATATATATATATATATATATATATATATATATATATATATATATATATATATATATATATATATATATATATATATATATATATATATGTATATATATATATGTATATATATATATATATGTATATATGTATATATATATATATATATATATATATATATATATATATATATATATATATATATATATATATATATATATATATATATATATATATATATATATATATATATATATTTAATTGAGAGAGATAGAGAGGGAGAGATTTGGGCTAATATTTCAGTTTACGAAATGAAACGTAGTAAAATATTATTCTTACAAGGACATGAAAAGAATCTTAAAATTTTTTGCTTGATAAATCATTTCCCAGAAATATATCATGAATTCACACGAGGTATTGTTTTTAGAATATTACATAAATAAATCTTAAAATTTAAGGAAACTGGTAATTTTTTATTTTTGAAACTGGTAATGATATATTTAAGATAATGTTATTTTAAATTTAAGTACATTTATATAATTGATAGTAAAATATTAAGAATATCTATTTCATTTCTTAACACTGTTATATCTATTGATGAATTACAAAAATATAAGTCTGAAAAACGAAGATAAGACAAAGTAATAGGAAATTATAAAATCATTACTTGCGTTAGATATTGCTTAAAATTTATTTTATAAATTACTAAGTAAAATACAATAGTATTTCTGAGTATAGATAAAAAATTGAAATCATGCAATTAAATATTTTTTTTAATTCCATGAAATAACTACGTCTTAATGTAGTGAGCAACCATTAGCAAAGTAATTAGTGTGCCCCTAATAAAACTCTAATGACAAAAAACACGGATGAGGCTGAACAAAGGAATAAAAACAATCTCTTGCTATTAAAAGATTGAAGCAAATTAGAACATTTATTGTATACTTGAAAGAAAGCATTTTTGTCTCCAATTTTTTTTTATCCACAAGTGGGATGTATTCTCACATTTTTTATGCTGACTATAAATAAAGCTTTTTTGGGTGAAATTAATAGATATTTATTTGATTATTCCTTAAGGATTAAGTAACGAATAGAATTAATGATACATGTGAATGTGTATTTCATCTGCAGCACATATTTTTTTATAGTTTTTATATCAAGGAATACATTTTTACACATACCAGCACATTTATGAAAACAATTAAACAAATGTGATTAACTTACGCTTAAATGCAAAAAGCATTAAATAGATATTTCAAGTATACGGAATATGTATGTATTCAATTGAATATCTGTTTTTACAGTTTTTTTTTATTTAAATAATCTGATAATCATAAAATAAAATAAAACGTTGAACAAAATAGAGGACTATAAATATATATTTTGTGTTTACATGTCATAAGTAAATTTAGTTTATTTTAATTGACACATAGAATATGATGTAAAGGAAAGGGAATGCAATTTATACTAAATTTAGATTTAATCATAGTGTAATTTTCAAAATTTACAATTTGTAAATTTTTTAGGAAAAATAAATTTCAGCAATTACAGAGTAATTATAATATCATTAGAATGTACTTAAATAGAGTTTGATTTCAATAAATATTTTTTGAAGATATTTTAATATTTGTTAACTATTTTGAAAATAAATGTTAAATAACAATATGCTTTTCAAAGTTCATCATAAAAATTACACTGACAGTAAAATTTATACTTTATATCAATGAAGAAAATGAACTTATTTAAATTAGTTAAAAATGCTGGATACTTCTTTTTTTCCATAGAAAAGAACAAGTTTACATGAGTTAGGAAAAAATAGGCAAACATCAGGCTTTCTTAATTAATTGTGCAAATTTTGTTAACAAACTCATTGACGATAATCGGATATCTTCTATATTGTCTAAGACAGTATATTTTTTCAATTCGTTAAGATGATGAGCTATCAGGTGGAAGGAAAAAAGGATGTTACAGGCTGATGAAGCTATACGCCTTAATGGTTCACGCAGTATAATCCATGGTTTCTGGAATTATTATGAAATCGAAGCTTCTGTCTTCAGAAGACATATTCCAGACCAAATACGAGCTACAACACCTGTAACAGTCTGTTAGCTTCTTCGGACCGAAAGAAGAGCATTTCTGCATCCAGACTTATTGCAGTCCACTTTAAAACATAAGGAAGAAGAACATCCGCACGTCTACACAATACATCTACACCATGCTAGTCTCTGTTGTGTAATGGAACCCATTGTGTGTGTCCCCCTAAAAAATGTGAGAAGAGTACGCTTATCTTGGACAAGAGAACACGTTTCTGGATTACGCAGTGATGGGCTTCAGTATGCAGGGATCTCATTACTTTTAACAAATGAGTCGATTTACACGGGAGGGTGATTCAAAAGTTATGCCAATCAGATATAAGAAATCACTAGAAACTATCAATCCAACACTATGTAAAGATACGGTGGTGGAATAAAGGTTTTTGCATTGATCTCACTCGGTGTTCACATTGAGATACATGTGTTCTAGGGTGGAACTGTGACTTGTTTGAGATATCTCGATGAGATCCCATCGCTCTCCGTCAATATGTCAATGCAATTAACATGACTTCTTTCTAACTGATTATAAGGCAATATCCTATTGAGTTACAGTTGTTGAGAAAAATCTTGAGAGGTTTGTAGCGAATCCAATAGCCAGCTTGATTTCCAGAGCTGAATCCCATAGAACATCTGTGGGACCATCTTTGTAGACAAATTGTGGCTTTAAGTCACATTCTACAAGGTATGTAGGAGAGTTAGAAAACAACTTACTCCTTGTCAGGTTTTCGTTTATTTTAAAGTTTTATGTAAAATTTCCACAAAGAAAAAGTTTGCTTTAGGAAAGAATTTTAATATAGGTTTAAATTTTTATATCGGCTGCTTAAGATTAAGAAATTTTAAAAATTTCTTAAATATGTTTCTGTTTATTTTTTAAAAAGTTTTTAAATTTTGGCACAATTGGGTATGACTAAATAAGATATAAATATTAATATTAGCATTTAGTTACATATATTTTTCAGTTTACATGAAAATTTACATAAAGAAATTACTGAGTTTAAAAAAATGAAACTTTATTTTATTCAAAGTCTGTAACGTAAAACAGCTTTATCATATAAAAATTTCAGAATGAAAAGATAATTACGAATTTTATTTACAAGAAGTAATAACAAAATATAATTGCTGTGTGGGAAAAGAGCACTGAGATAAGCAATGTCATAGATATCATTATCCATAACATTCACGATATGTAATTAGTTTTTGAATTAGCATTATTAGAAATATCATTTTCTATCTCTATAAGAAACAAATCCTTAATTCCATTTATATTATTGATTGATTCATGACAAATTAATAATACCATTTATCATACGAGTATCTTCTGAGAAGTAACACCCTTTCACCACAATAATCTGGAGTGACAGCATTCCTAAATGATAGAATAGTATGAAGTATATCTGAAAGCATTTTAAACTGTAATGAAAGTATTCATACAACTCTATAAGATCTTAAATAGCAGTGAAAAACATAAAAATAAGAATTCGGAGAACTATCATATATGTGAATGTGTACATCATAAGAAATGTTTTAATAAGGAACTCTTTTCAGTTTCTAATTTTCTCTCTTTTCTTGATGATGAGCAAAATCAAGTAAAATGTAAGCGAATGATAGTCAGGATACTAAATCTAAATGTCTATTTAAAATTCATACACTCATTAACTGTGGAGGAAGCTCCATTTCCTGCAGTAGACGAGTTGTTCTTCAAACAATCAATGATGCTTTTAACGAATACTTGTGTGACACACAGGCAAACTTTTAAATGAACTTTTTATAGTCCATTTTACCAATTTGTCTCCATTTAAAATAAGCCAATTGATAAAAGTAGAAAACTCCAAATAAAATTCTACTTACAATTGTAATTTGATTGTCTTAGATGTGATAACATGCATAGCCAAAATATGTATTTCAGTTTTTCTTATAAACTTGGAACATATTAATTAACATAAAATTATATAAAAGTGGAACATAGTAATAATTTGTGACTTGACCGTAAACTGCCTTTTCTGTTAAATATATTTACGAAAATAAAATTTGTTAAATATTATTAAAAATATGATGTAATAGAAAGAAATAATGTGTTGAGCTTAAAAACATTAGGAAATAAAAAATAATACATTTCAAATAATTCATCTTTTTTAATATTTTTTAACATGACTGTCTTTATAGTTTGTTTTAAATAATATATATATATATATATATATATATATATATATATATATATATATATAATATTATTATTATTATTATAAATTTATAAATCAGCATAAAATCTTAATAATTATAATTAATGTTTCAGATTTCTTTTGCTGTTATGTGGAAAGGAAATATATATTGAGAGCTTTTTGTAACACATTTGCAGAATTAATTTCAATCATTTTTACAGCAAAAATTCAAATTAACTTTAAAATGTATCATAAGCGGCATTGTGTAATTCAAAAGTAAATGTTTTGGTGAATGTCACAAGACTTAAGAAAAGTTTTAAAAAAGTTAGGATAAAATTATATTGATCGAATAATTATGAAATTTACTATTCTTGCATTAAAATTAAAAAAATGAGAAGCAATTTTCATGAGAGAATAAAATTACAGGCAGAATATATCTTCGAAAGCCGTGATTTATATTTTTTTTCAAACAAAATTGGATTTTGAATACAAAACGAAAGAATTCGCAAATCAGTTTTTGTGTTTGTGCGTTACTATGTCTTTGTATGTCATTCCAAAATAAATCTCAACAAGTAAACTTTTTTAAGAAATATAACGATAATCTGTTACTAAATCATTTTCTTTTTAAAGAAAGCTGCTTTAAGATTTCTGCCATAATGTTTCAAATTTCTTTTTCTTTGCCTTCATTCTTTTGTCAGAATAAAGGAAAAATATCTGTAGTAGTTTAATGACGCTCGCAAACTAGGAGTAGGAAATTGCTTTCATCGCTAAAAATCTCTAGTTTTAGGGTTGCAGAAAGAAAGCGATTACTAATATAACAAGTAAAATTGCCGAATATTTCTCTTCTTGGGTCTTAGAGCGACGTTTCTTATGAAAGTAACTAATCTTCTTGGGTTGCCAACCTGAACTAAGTAATATTGACTGATAAATAATTGATGAATGATTCCTGAATCGTTCTTTTGCGGAAAGCAATGACAAAGTTATTTCGCTACATTTATTTTTAGAGATGAAAATTGCAGTGCATGAAATATTCGTAATGCGTTACTTTCCTAAATGGAATTTTAATTCATTACATTCTATCGCTTGTATTATTAAAAAAATAAGAATGGAATATATTACCGGACATTTTTTTCGTGAAAGGAAACAGAAGATTACGTTTATTAAAAATATTAAAAATTATATTAAAACAAGATTTTTATTTAGTTTAAATTAATGGTTAATTAATATTTTTCATCCTATGGATACAACAAATTTTGCAAAAATCATTATTGTTGAAGATTTCAGCTTATTAAATGCAATCTAGTTATAAATGTATGGCAATCAAAATAATATTGAAATAGATATATATCACATTAAAACAAATGTCCTTCAGTAATTATGAGACATACATACGATTTTGGTTCATTAGTAACAGATTACAGTCTAATAGTTTTAAAAGCAAACACACACTAATTAGCATTGTTTGTATCAATTAATCCAAAACCATTTTATGAGTATTCTGAATTTATTACTAAATTTCACCTTTTTAAATTTCACAATGGTTTTTACTTTTATTGATTTTATGTAATAACTTCTGAATAAACTATATCTTTGCAAATTATTTTTAATCTTGATTTTTCCGGATTTTATTTTTAATGAAATTTATTAAAATTTGACATTTTTGAGATTCCATTTTATGTAAAAATTCAAAAAAGTGCCAAAAATAATATAGTAATACGGTGAAATATAATTTGTTGCTTCCTGGAACATTAAGATTAATTAAGTCGAATGTTATGGAACATGCATATTCCATAGTATATACATATGCTTCTAGTTGCTTAAAGTTCTAGTTTTCAAGTTCAGTTTAAGTTCAATTTGCTTCTAGCTGCATGTTTTCTAAAATTTTTAGAAACATATTTTAAATCAAAATTTTATTGTAAAATGTTAAGTACAATATCTCAATTTATGCTTTAAATATTTCATTATAATTAATAGTACCTAATTTTGTTTCTAATGCTGTTTTATGTATTATTTATGCATTATTGAGAGGCAGAAATTATATATATAACAAAAATTAATCAAATTAGAGCAAGTGAGTTAGAATAACTAATTATTTCAGCAATAGAATATCAAGAATACTCTGCTCGTAATATTTTCAAAAATGTAGATATTGAAAATTTCAATGTTTACGTTTTGATTCTGCATAATGCACGGCCTAATAGCTTAAGATGAAATTCATTTTAATGTCTTCAACGTCATTATTTTCTGGAAGGGTTTTTCATGAATAGTAGGACATATTTATTTTCCATAAGAAAGAAACCCTGAAACAAACCCTATTCAGATTGCCTAAGTGCAAACATCTTTTTTCTGTAGATCAACGGGACTGGGTTTGAAACCACGATTTTTCAATCTTGAAGACATTGTTTTAACACTTGATAAATATGCCTTTATATATACATTTTGAATAAGATGACTTCTAATTATTATCTTCTTTTGATCGTAACTCATTGATTTAATCCCAAATTTGTTTTGATTGTATTTAAATTTAACCCATATATTTTATTATTCATTCTTATTATGAAAGTTGAATGATTTTACTTACCACATGTGAGAAAACTGTAAATATTATTAAAAAATCTTATTCATGTATTGTAATATTACTATTATATTGAATTACTTAGAATGATAACAATGTATTCACACAATCAGTGTTATAAATTATTTTTGCGTTAGAATTTTTAGAAATGTAAGTATTTTCTAAAGAAAAATGAATATTTTATCCAAATAATTTTTAAGGATCTAGAATTTATATATCTAAGCATTGACTAAAATATCAGCTAAAATACTACTTTAGAGATAAAATATGGGAAACTTTTCTCGCTTGAACATAAATAGCTAGAAATCAATTTAACATTATTACGAACTATGTAAGCCCACGAATGCATGTCTGTGAAATATTATACTAGCATACGTGTGGAATTGTATATAAAGTGATATAAAGTAGTAAGGATACAATTTAAATGGGTAAAAAGTCTATCAATTCATTCTTAGAAAAGTGTATAAAAAATATAACTAGGTTTAGATGTTGGATGCTTATTTATTTACGAAATGGTGAAGTTGAACAGTATTTCGAGTCCTGAATTTTTATCCTTTTCCACAGATAGGAACTTTTCCTCTTGAAACTAGGAGAAAGGATATAGTTTTGAAATGGAGATAAAACGAAGAAAGAATTTTTCGGTCTTTCTCAAGTAAGAGAACAGGGAAAAAATTTAGGAGGAATCTATTTGCTTCTTTTTTTATATATGTACGAAAGACTTTTCTTGATACTTTTGCCAATTCAAACTTGTACTTAACTATTACAACCCCGTAAGATGCATTTTCTCTTTCAAAAAATTCGTAAAGGTTCCAGTTTCAGTGCAATTTGCAACGAAGGAAATGTAGAAGCAGGTAATAGTATGTAAAATTAGAACAGAATGAATAATTCAACGTGAAATTCATTTTATAGTCTTTTCAAGAAATTTTCTACCATAAGAAACATATGTGTATTCTTATATAAAACCGTATGTGAATATAAATATAAATAATACTACTTATATGCTCGTAAAAAGAAAATAAGTATTTTCATAGTATGGAGCAAATACATAACTTAGACACATATAAAAAAGTATAATATATATGTATATTTATATGTAAAAATACATACATATTATATTACATAATTACTCTTATACAGATCATTATTTATTTATTTTAAGAATTTTAAAGTAAATGTGTTTTTTTGTTTTTGATAAAGTAATTCGTTCAAATAAAGTCATACACATTTTTTTATGTTAAGATTAACTATGATAGACTTATAAATTAATTTTGCACCTTATTATGTATTTAAAGTGATACATAATTATTGTTTTTTCTTTAATAAAATTAACAATTTTCTCACTGGAAATTATTAAATATTTTGAAAATCACACGGAAATGATCTGGAGTAAAATCTTTTATTTAAATAACTGTGAAAAGCTTACACTATATTGTGCAAAATTTTCTTTTAAAATGTTCACTTTGTAAGACACATTAGTATTAGAGAATATAGAAAATTGGAAATTAATATTGCAGTACAATTTATATTTATATAAAAGTGATTCTGGATACTGCATTATACATATAAGGTACTTTAGGTATCAATAACATGAGATGAAGGAAATTTAAAAATGATTATAAAAAGTACATTTGTTATTGAAGGAAACTTTCTAAATTAAATATTATAGCTAGACTATAGAATTTAGTACTGAGTATACTCAATATCTACGTTTTAGGAGGCTTTCTAGAGTAATTATATGCTCTGAACTCACTCTGTAATAACGGAGAAATTTGAATTATAATATTGCTTTGCAATTTTTGCATGCTTTTCTTTTTTATTTTGCGACTGTTTATTTTTCTTTACCAGCTACAGATTGCTTACTGCTTTTGTTCAAAATGCTGTTGAATAGACGATGACTTTTACATAAATGGTAAAAGTAGGTGGAAAATGCTACACCAAGCAATTTAGAGAAAAGAATGTCCTTGCAAGTGGCTTTTGATAATTAGCACTAAAACAAAAGTCTTACAAGATACACCGTGGAACCTAGGGATTTCTAAATTCAATGTAATTTTTAAGTTCATTATTTTATAAGACGAAAGAAAGAGAGGAAAAGAGAGAGAGGAGGAGAGAAAGAGGAAGAGGGAAAGAGTAGCATGATAATGTTTAATACTGCACTTTGTGAAGGTATAGTATATTTAGCAATGTTTGACTATGTTACTCACGTCTTAATCCTGTATAGAGCTATAAAAATGTATATGTTTTTGTTCTAGTGCTCACGTGTTACTTATAATGACTGTTTAATGTTTAATCAATGCTAATACACTAATGGACAATTGCTAAAGACGGATCACAAATTGCAATGTAGCATAACATTAAGCGAGACATGAGGCCTAGTAGGACAAAATATAGTTGCCACACTGTTCAGACATTAGAATAAAGAATATTTATTGTTCTGGAAAGTACAAAAGCTGTGAAACATCTGAAAGATTTGATGCTGCATACAGAAAAATGGAACAATGCATCTAAAAGTCAGCAGGCACCTTGAAGAAAGGTATCAGTACGGGATATGTCCACCGTGGAGTGTGATGCAACATTCCACACGTCGTATCATACTTTGCACAACATTATCCAGCAGCTGTTGAGGCAATTTATCCCATTCTTCTGGGAGTGCATGGATGAGGGTGTTCTTGTTTGTTGGAGGATAGTTTAGACCAGCAACTTGCCTCCCTAAAGCATCCCACACATTTTCAATGGGGTTTAGATCTGGAAAACGTGATGGCCATACGAGGCGTTGAATGCCCTCGCTGTCTAGACAATCCTGAACAGCGAGTCTTCGACGACATGTTGCATTTTCATCCACGGAAAAGACGAACATGAGGAAATAGAACTTCATTAATGTATTGTTGGCCCGTCATAGTCCCATTCGCAACCACATGTAGGGGCGTGCGGCCATTGATCATGACGCCCTTCTTCGATCTTTCCAATAATTCGGCCACGCATAAAATCATCTAAGTGATGTCGGGAAGACATGCCAAAAATATCAAGTTCGTCTATTAAATCTTTCCTGTAAAACTTTCACTTGAAACAACAACTGTCCACACGCGTCAAAACCTTTAAAGCTCTTATGAATGCTATCACGTGATGATCAGACGTGGAAAAAAAATTTTCATAAGCATACTTCTTACTATATCCCGCACTTATTCTAATTTTGCACATTTTGCTTCCTTACATTTTGTGGTTGCAATGGTTGATAGTGTTATCCGTCCTTAGCAATTGTCCAGCAGTGTATTTTTTATTCAGACAGAATTTATAGATAATATCAAATGCATGATTACATTCCCATATTAAAAATAGACAAATAACATCCTTTTGAAATAATTCTGGCAAAATTAAAAATAGTAAGACGTACATGTTTTAAAAATGTTTTGAAACATAATATAAACTTTTAGAAAATTCTTAATTTTTGTTCTTTTTTTTAAAAATAACTTCTTTTAGAAATGAATGCAAAATTGTATATCTATTGAATAAATTAATTCAATTCTGCTCAGGAACTGTCTCTAAAAAAGTCAATTTTAAGCAAAATGAGATATCTTCCCATTTTCTGAGCAACTATCACTACGTTTGATGCATGTAGTGGAGAAACTATAAATCGACAAATTCTACATCCGTATTTATGCAAATTTTTAGAATTGAAATGTTGAAAATTTTGGTTTAAGGTTTCTAAAAATTAAATGTGCACCTTGATTAACCCATTCTCATTGAAAATATTGAAAGATGTTATCCCTACACCTCAAGTTATCTTGCTGTTTGATATGAATATGAACTTTGGTTTGGAAAAACATTCAAAAGTTATAGACTGACTTCGGATTTGTAAGCCTTCCTTCATTTATAAAATTTCTCTCTCAATAGCCAATTAAATAATAAGAACTTCAAAATATTAAAAGCAAGAAAATTTTAGTTTCATCTCAAAAATTTCAGTTTCATTTTTATATATTTTATGTATGACCACAAGTCATATATGTAATAACAATATTATTCTTTTTTTGATATTTAATCAAAACTCCTCTCAAGTATAAAATATTGATTAATGGCTGAAACGCAAAAAACTTGGAAAACATATTTCATTTTTACGTATTGGTAGTAGCAATTCGCCTTGGAATGTCATCGGTTTTTCAGCACTCATTAGTTTTGCTTTTAGATCTATAAAAAGATATAATCGAATGAGCATTTAATTTCATTCCCGCAGTTATTAATAAACGACCGAAAGATCCATCATTCTGTCTTTGATTATATTGAAAAATGATTCCCTCTGCAGCCAAAGTTTTAGCGAATAGCTTTATTAACCAATGTTTTATAGATAATAATATGCATTTTTGAAGTAAAAATATTGTAGGTGAGTATTTGAGTATTTTTAACATAGAAATTTATTAAAATGAGATTTTATTTTATAATTAAAGAAATTTTTATTCAGCTTGATATAAAAATGCTACTCTGTATATAAAATAAACAATGGTATAAGATATAATGAAAGATATTTCTATATTAATAGTCTGCATTTTATTGTTGTATTTTACTAGTGAAATGTTTCGCAGCATTTCCCTTACAAATAATTCCTTAATTTAAAATTAATTTAACAAGACTTAAATTTTAGAATAAGGATTAAATATTTCTTAATATATATAATATTCCTCCTGAAAAAGAAAAAGATCTTCTTTTATAGACACCCAAATACATTATTTGATCACAAAATCAAATTAAGTGCAATCTTATTGTTGATTTTTTAAAATTTCTGTTAAGATTAAAAGATACATATATTTTATTTATTATTTTAAAAATTATTGATAGAAAATTTCAGCTTTTAAAATATCATACTGACAGTAAGAAATATAATATTTTTAAAAATAAAATATTTTTCCTACATTCCAGAGGTAACAAAATTCAAAATCAAATTAAATATGGTTATTTTAAAATATAAGTTATATCAAATATCAAAATGTTTGATTTGCTAATACTTCCTTAATTTTAACTGTTGATTTTCTTTATATTTTAATATAACACTATTTTGTTTTCATTTAAATAAAGCATATTTGAAGCCAAAGCAGTTCGCATGAATTAATCTCAGAATTAATAAATAATATTACAACTGAAAATTTTCTGAAGTATAAAATAAATCTTCATTTTCTATATTTCATACTTGTTTTTTTTTCAGGAATTAATTCATTAACTTAAAACATATAATATACATTCAAATATATTTAAATAAAGGATTTTAAAATGAAATATAACACAATTTCTATTCAAAATATTCCAGTTAAAACTTTTAATTACTTAAACAAAGTATAGTTATATGCTATAGTTATTTGTTAAGGTTTAAATTCAGTAATGCATTTCCCATGTTTCTGAAAGATTTTGAGTTCTGTTTGTCGAATAGATTTGATGAAAATATTTTTCTTTCTATTATATTAAGAGGGTTGTATTAAACTAGATATTAATTCTTAATTTTAGATAGTTAAGTTGAAATTCCTTTGTATGAATAGGAAATAATTATGGATTCAATAATTTTGTATATTTACAATTAATGAATATTTAATTTCTTGATTTATTGATTTTATCAAATTTTTGTGGATAACTGATTTTTAGTCAAAGGAATATTATCAAGAAATAGAGCTTGTAGAATTCTTATATTTAAAGACAATTAATTATGCAATTTTAAGGTTTTTAGTTGGATACGAATATAGAAACTCAATACTTAATTTAATTATTGAGGTTCTATATTTTTTAATAATGATATTGATATGAAAATTATTTAATCATTTATTGATGGCTTTCAAGAGCTCCAACTTATCTTGAATAATTCAAAAAGCAAATCAATTACATTCGCAAAACTTTCCCTCATATATTTGAGATAAAATAAATGTATGCATCACCAATCATAATCCTTATTAAAATACATTTCAAAAGACAAAATAAGAATATAAAATAATATCAAACTATCAAGAGTAGAAAATCTCATATTTTATAGAATATCTAGTTTGAAATACATACTGTAAAAATAAAATATCATTCAATTATTCATATTCAGAGGAAAATGTGAAAACTCCTAGTAGGTACTGAATTTTGTGGATATATACTTAAACAAAATAGTTTTCTTAGATAAAAAACTTTGCAAATTTAGCAACAATGTGATAATATGCTGTTTAGAAGTTCTTATGAATTGTTTATT
Organism: Latrodectus hesperus; assembly: GCA_037975125.1. Taxonomy (NCBI): domain Eukaryota; kingdom Metazoa; phylum Arthropoda; class Arachnida; order Araneae; family Theridiidae; genus Latrodectus; species Latrodectus hesperus. Next base: position 103,234,426 of record CM075851.1, read on the forward strand.
AATTTTAATTAATCATAGAATTCAGAAAAATCAATTTTCCTCGCTAAAACTCACAATGGAGAAAATATAAGCCATGGAAATTGTGCAAAAAAGTCAAATGCTAAAATTCCTTATAATTATCTATGTAGGGAATGATTATAATATTGCTCATGTTCAAGTTATTTTTGTATGGAATTTATACATTTTTCTTAATTAAGTAAATAACATGTAAAATTACTTTAACTGTTACTTAAAAAAACTTATTTGTAACATTGAGAATTTTCTTGATTAGTACGAATTATAAAATAGATTCTTATTTAAAAGAATTATGATCAAATAAAAGTTTCATTACTATCAGAAGCATTAAATTATTTCTTTGTAGTTTTATTTAAGTCTATATCAAAAATTCTCTTTCAAAAAAACATTAATCTTGTTACAAATTTTGTTACAATAAGAATTCTTTTGCAGCCCATTTCGTGTAACTAAGAAATTTTTCCACTGAAATTTAATATAAGTTTTCCTTTTTTTATTATTTACCAACAGAAAGCTATTTAAGCTAGTTTTGACAGCATTTGCTTCTTTTGATATTGCTCAGACTCAAATTCTGATTTTGAAACATTCCGTTTCACTTGTTTAAAATTTTTGTTAAGTAAAAAAATAATAATTCAGAAGCTGTTTCATATTTGCTATATTTTAAATGATTTTACCAGGTGATGTATTTTTTTCATTTTTTCTTTTATGTAGTACATTATCAACTTTTGTTTACTCTTTCGCAATAAAACATCAAATCATAGAGAAATATTTTTTATATAAAGTGTTTCTTGTGATATATGCGCATAAGTTAACATTTAATCATTAATTTTAGCTGAATGTTTTTCTACATTTCGAATATGTAATTAAATGTTTCAACTAAAGAATTAGAAATGTAATTAAAATATATATTTGTGCACAAACAAAACCAATGTAATTTAGAAATTATTATGTTATATAAAAAAGTGTGATATTACTATTAAATATTTTTTTAAAATTATTACTAACTAGTTTCAGTAAAAGACCATTATATTGTCATGTGTAACACATAAAGTTCAATAATAATAGTACAGTAACTATGGAATTTAGGAAATTATTTTGAGTACTATTCTGTTAAATATTAAAAGAAAATGCGTTATTTCTAAAGAAATATCCGACAAATTTTGATGTTTAATATTTCTATCATATAGTATTTGATAACATCAAAGACTAAAGTAGAAGCGAAATGCCTTAGAAAATTTAAAAATTTTTTTCATCTTTCTCCTTTCTTAACATGATGAATATAAAGTGAATATAAAAAACTATTTAATCTCATGTTAAACACATTGAGGCATGTGGACTACTGCAATTTTAAACTCTATCTTCAGTTCATCAATATTAAACATTTTCCATCTGTAAGCAGTGACTTTGGTGTTTACAAAATAGGACTCAACTGTAACGCGAAATAATCAAATTGGTTGATGAAACATATATTAAAACTAGAAAGAACAGTAAATTTTAAGGTTTTTATTTAATAACTTGAAGATAATAATTTAAAAAGTATTGACAAGAAGATAATATTTAGAAAAAAATTACTTATATTATGGAGAAAAAATATATCAGCGTTAAAAATTTTTGTACTGAAAATTATTTTATAAATAAATACCATAAGTTTGTTAATATCTATATTATTTTGTTAAATATTTAGCATAAAGTATGTGTTGGAATTTTATAGACTTCATATTTATCTTCCACAAAAAGGGAAATTAATTTCAAACTAACTGTATTTATAATTTTAAATCATGAAATACTTAAAGCTAAAAATAAATTTGGCAATTTTTTAAAATAAATTTTGCATGCTTATTTATATGAGACTTCAGAACAAAAAGTAAAAACTATGAATTTATCATTAATCTCTCATATAAACTTCTCATCTCCCATTGTCTACATATTAAGTTGTTGTTGTTGTCGTGTGCCAGCCAGGCTGGCAATATGGGGTGCGCTGCTCCACTTTTCCAACTGAACCATATTTTGGTGTGGAGTCCGACTTCCTCAGTACACACATGCCATAGGTACCCGTTTATAGGGTAGGCGACCATTCACAACACATTCATACAAGGAAAGGACAAAAACAGGATAGATAGAGAGAGAAAGTACATCCATGCCCGAAACGGGATTCAAACCTAGGACCTCCCTATCCGCAGTCAGACACGCTGACCACTAGACAAGTTGGGTAGCTACACATTAAGTAAAAGGTAATATATAAATTAAACGACCCCTTGGGTTATTCCTCTCGATTATTGATAATTGGGGAAGAATCTTTATCACCCACTGTTAATTTTAGGATGTATTCTTGTCTGACATTTGTTATATTTCACAGATCCTTACTCATCTAATCTTAGTTTTAAATGTTGTTTTGAAGAGGATAAAAAAGCTGGAAACTGTATTTAATAATAATCTCAGACAGATTGAGAATTTTATTTTTCATTTTTACACAGCATGACGTCATTTTTTATAATTATATCATGACCACATGATAACGTAAAATCATTTCTCATACAGATAGATTTTTCAAAAAACGTATGCATAATGGTTTGCCATTTCTACCAACAAATAAGGTCATCTCATTTCCTTGAAAATGGCTAGTATATGAAAACAAATTCTAATTACATGAAGTCCTGTTGTTTGGCTTTGTATGACTATTATTTGTTTGTTAATACCACATGTTTGTACTCTGTGTTTCTTCAGCATATTAATTTCTGATTAATCTTTTATCAAACGAAGATTAATTCATTTCATTGAATAATTTTGTTCACGACTTCCTCGGATGTCCAGGGAGTGATTCCTTACAGACATAATAATAATTACGTATATATAATTACTTTTAAAAATATTTTTAGGCAGATTGGCATGAGTCATGTGATTCTCAAGTTGCGATTCCTCTGAATCCATGGATATATACATATTGTATGTGATAAAATATTTGTATCCATAGTTTGCTTAAAGGTGCATTGTAGAAATGGTTTTAGTAATAAACTTATATTGCTAATTTTGATAATTTAAAAATAAAAATTAGAACCTTTATTTACCTAAGTAAGTAGTCAAGAGAATAGAGATTCTCTAAATTGTGTTAAAATGTTTTAAACATGGTTTAGAAAGCCATTCAGCAATCTAAGACTTATATTGAATTTCGAAAGGTGTTTTGTAAAATTTGAAAATTAACATATAGATTTGAAAAGTTAAAAAGTTAACTTATTACAATTTTAAACACAAAAAAAAGATTAAGATTTTAGAGTTGACAGTTTTTCAGTTTTTACAACTGTGAACGTTTTATTCAAACTATATATTTTCGAGAATATTTTATTTTCTATTGCATGAAATATTTTCTAAATAGCTATAAAATATTTTAACATAAACTGTCTCGTATTACAAAATGCTTTCATTACTTAATGTACATACAGATGAGAATGATTAAACTTTAACACATAATTAACTTATTTCTGATTATCTTTTCCAATATTAGTTGCAAAGAAAACTGTAAGTGTATTTAAATTGATAGTTGAATGGTGCACTTTATTTTATATTTTTATATCTATGCCTTTTTTAATAATTGAAGCTCCATTTTGCTATTATTTGTTATACTTCTTTTTCGCTAACCATAAAAGTGATAGATGTGCTACATTTCATTCTTATTCATCAGCAATCCAATCCAATATATCTTACAATATTTCCAAATGTTTATTTTTGAATAAAATTGTAATCTGGGAAGAAATTCAACATCACCCACCGGTCTAGTAATAAATAATCTGCCACTTATTTTCAAGGAACGCCACAGTGATCTTATCTCAATTTGTTTGCTTTTCGGCTTTCTGATGCGCAACGCTCTATCTTTCAGAACATCAGAAATATAAAGGTAAAGATACATCTTTTCAACACTTCTTTCGTTTCATTAATGCTTTTTTTCTGTACATTCGTGAGAAATGTTGAAAAAAAAATAAAATCCATTTTTATCGCTGTGTGGAAACTCTGAAATTTACATAGTTGGCAAGGCATTTTTTCGTGTTGTAAGGAAAAAAAAACTTGATTGAATTTTACGGCAAGCCACACATTTTTTTCATTGCATGCTGAAGAAGACAGTTTTACCATCAGCAAAGAATTTATTTTATTTTTTCTTTTTGTATATTTTATGAATATTTGTCTTCTTTCGTGGCAAAAATAAATTTAAAAATGACGTATGCTATGGTATATTATGATATGCTTTTATAGTTAACCTATATGATAGTGCATATTTTTGACATTTTAGTTAATTTGGTTGCTTTTTTTTCTCCTTAACTTTGTTATAAATGAGATAAAATATTTTCTTTCATTTTTAAATGTTTTTCTTAGAAGTTGAATGAATGAATTTTTTCAGAAAGTTAAGCCTTTTTTTAGTTAACACACACACACGCACTTCTATTTCTTACAATATTTTATATCGTAATAAGTCATGACAGTTATTTTAATTAATATTTGATGTTTGCTTAAAATTCATAGTTTTAACTTTAGAAAAAATTACTAGCTATCTATAATATAGTTAATTCAATTTTTTTGCTTCTCAATGAGAAGATATGCCATCTTCAATAAAATGCTTGAAGATGGCATATCTCTCTATTTAGATAATAATATTATTTTACTGGAATTAAATGTTGTAAAAATTATTAAACATTACTTGAGATACGATTGTTTACATTTAAAAATTTTAAAATGATATATAAAGCTAGAAAAAATTAGAGAAAAGCATTTCATTAAGATATATCAACAGTTTAAGTCATATAAGTTATATGAAAAGGAAAATTTTCATTTTAAATAATAAAAATAGTTTTAATGAATGTCTTATAAAATAATCGAAATATTAATTTCTATATGATTCGTTTATATTTAAAAATTTTAAAGGACGGATAAAGCTAGAAAATGAGTGAGAAACATGTGAAATATTTTGCTTACTAGTCACAAGATATCCGTTGATTTGAAATAGAATTGTATGCAGGAAAAAAAAACCACTCTAGATAAAAACAAAATTTATAAGTTAAAGTCTTACTTTGTTTTATTTAAGTTTAGATTGTGTAAGAGCAGTAACTTAATTTTATATACCACACATACTTAAAGAAAACGGGAATTATAAATTATTATATTTATCAGCCTTTTTAAAAAGATAACATTCTGAAATACAAAAAAATTTTAAAAATATATCTACCTCATTTGATTGATATTGTAATATAAACCAATATACCAGATTTTGAAGTTACCTTAATGATAGCATACCAGTTATTGACATTTTTTATTTTATAAACTACATTGTGTGATTCTTAAATTTTTTTGTTTGTTTATCGTTTTTGCTCTAAACTTTATTTTCAAATGATCAAATTATATTATAATCTACAAGTATATTAAATTTTTATAACGTTTACTTGATCCCCACATCAGATAGACGACTTATTAGTTTTAAAAAATTGCTGAATCACCGATCATTAATTTTTTTAAAGCTAATAAGTTTCAAAAAAATCAAGTGTTTCAGTGGCTCTTAACAGATAAAAATAAAAGTTATAGGAAGTAAAAATTAATAAATAACTCTCCCTCCTAAAAATTTTGAATGATTGATCTCAAATTTTAAGATTTTGATTCTGCTTATATGATTTTGTGTAACGGATATAAGTATATTATGAATTTTTCATTACAAAGTACTCAAAATATTTACTCTAAGGATAAGGAAACAATAACTAGTAGCACTTTAAGTGTTGACTAATTTGAAATTATACCAAAATTTAAAGTTAACTTTACCATTTGATTTATACATAAGAATTTATTGGAATAGAATTTATTGATATAGGATTACACGAAGTTATTAAGATAGAGGAATTACTAGCTGTTTTTAAATAGAAACTTATATTTGATAATGACTAAATTATAACTTTTAACGTTTTAGGAAAGCTGTATGCCCATGTTTGTAATTTGATGGTCACTTACAGTTCATTTTGCTTTTTATTTAGCAATTTTTAAATTGACTATTTTAAAGGAAAATTAAAATTTAGTAATGCACACCACATCTTTAGTAAATCCATTTTTTATTCCGCTTTTAATAATATTTTATGAAAATAATATTCTGTCTACAATTTATATAGATTTTTATCCCAGAAAAAGGAAACAGTTTCTTAATTTTAAGTGACTTTCATTAATATTAATAAAAGTAAATTTTCCAATAACATATCGAGATTATTTTCTGACACTTTATTCAATATATTTTTTATCTGTTTTATAAAGGAATATTCCTTGATGTAAAGAATATTTTTACAAAAATATCCTAAAATAAAATTACCTCTTCTATATAAGCCCATTTAAAGCCATGTTAATAAAAAAGGGAACATTTAGATATATACAAACTCAAATCCATAATATATATATATATATATATATATATATATATATATATATATATATATATATATATATATATATATATATATATATATATATATATATATATATATATATATATATATATATATATATATATATATATATATATATAGTGGAATGATAATATTTAGATTTAAATACTATATGCCAATCATAAGAATTTTATGTTTGCTATTTTGAATAAAAAATTCAAGAGAGATGTTATTAATCAAGATAACCGAAAATTATAATGAATAGAGAAAAATCACAAAAGCTCTGCATAGAATTCAAATCGTATAAAACAGAAATGTAGATAAATAAAGTACAGCTTGTAATGTGGAAAATCGTGTACATAATATTATAAATAATTAAAGCAATGAATTCATGATACATAAGTTTGAAAAACAAAAACCATTACTTGACAGCTTGATTCATAGCAATGCCGCCCAACCTGTCTAGTCGTCAGCGTGCCTTACTACGGATAGGAAGGTTCTGGGTTCGAATCCCGGTTCCGGCATACATGTACTTTCTTTATCGATCTATCTTATCTCAGTTCTTTCCTAGTATGAATAGGTTGTGAATGGTTGCCTACCCTATAAACGGGTACCTATAGCACGTGTGTACTGAGGAAGTCGGACTCCACATCTAAATATGGTTCAGTTGGAAAAGTGGAAGCAGCGTACCCCATAATGCCAGCCTAGCTGGCACACGAAAAAAGCACCGTTTATAAAATTGTTTTTGAGGCAAAATTACTTTTTTTTAGAATACGTAGAGAAATTGATATAGAATTAATATTTCTTTTATGCTTAGTGGAATATATTAATTCATAGATACAGAATGTTTTGTTTTGAAGTAAAAGTTTTCTAGCAAATAGTATTGTAATTTTACCTACAAAATATATGCACACATTTCCTAAAAAAATTTCTTTTTCATCCAGAAAAAGTGGTATTAAGTAAAAAGTATAAGATTATAGAGTATTTCCGTGAAATAATATTCCATGGTATTAAGTCATGGCAATACCCTGAATATTTTGTGTAGTTCTAAAGGAACATATTTACAAATAAGTTAAATATACTAAATCACATAAAATTGTTATAAAATATAAAAATTGCATTTTGAAGACATAATCTTAAGCCTTTTATAACACAGGCGAAAAAATTAATTATTTTTAATTTCTATATGACAATACTTTTAAAGATTTAATATAATACTTTTATAGCTTTAAGATTTAATATAATAATAATACATTTATAAGTTAAATTTATGGTTCGATATTTTTTATTTTTATGATATTTAGTATAGATTGTTTTTTATTAACTAACTCTCTAAATTAATCCATTATTATGTAAAAAAAAATTAAGCATGTTAAAAATAAAGTGTGTTTGTGATGTACGAAATCTTGGCTTAAGCATTCAAAGCTTTTAAGTCAAATACACATGCAAGAAACCCTTGCACGCTTACAGGACATCATAAATATCTCAAAAGTTATAATTATGTTGATGGAGCTGTTCACTCACTTGAGGAAAATGTCTCTCCAACGAATGAATCAACTTATTGCAATCTTACATCAAATTCAGCTTGGCACATATGATGATATGATATACACAAAGTTTTTTACATATTTGCAACAGTACATAAAAAATATGAGATTTTTTATGTACTGTTGCAAATATGTAAAAACAAAGTTTTTTATTAGGCTAACATATTTTCTAGTAGTCAGTAAATATCATTTATTTTTATAAAAGTAAACTATAGAAACATTTTTGAATGAAGCATAAGATATTAATCTGCGAAATATAAATTTTATCTTAAATTTTTAATTAAAAAAAATTAAATTAAGATATAAATATTTGATAGGATTTTAAATCTTTAAAAATTTTAATTTAAAGAAGGGTCCCGAGAAATACCTGTGCTGTATTTTTGAACTTAATTGTCGAAACTACCTGTTCTTTAAAATATAATGCTTTTTAGACGTATCAGTTGTTTTGAAATGCTAAGTTCATAATTTTAAGTCAATTTAAAATTACTTCATAATATTTTTCTGCAGTAAAAATTTAAATGGAAAAACAGGTGAAAAAAAGAATTTCTCTTATTGATGAAACGTGCGATTATTTTTTTCCTTAAACCTAAAATTCTAAAAAAAATATCAAAATGTGTTAAAATTATAACGTAATGTGTTAGCTATATTGAAACTGTGAAAAATATATGTCAAAGTCAATTTGTTATTTATTGACAAACAAAAAAGTTTCTAACTTTGATATCAAATATAGTGAACTAAAAATGAGCAAATTAGAAATTATACGCTAAAGATAAATCCCAATGTAAATGAAAAAATAAGATACATGTGCTTTGTCAATTTATATTTCGGTCAACATTTCATCTTTGTTCAATGATAAAAAATTACTAAACAATGATGCTGAAGTTAAACTATGGCAATGGGAAATTCAGGAAAGTTTAAGAAAAAGCAATTACTTAGAAGAATGAAATAAATTTAGCTTTATGCAGAAAAAATAGTTGGGATTCTGCTTGAAATATATCAGATTCCTAAATAGAGCAGCGATTAACCACATATTTTATTCGTATACTAAATTATAAAACTAAGCATTATTTGATTTTTCAGGTAGTTTTATTGGGAAAAGCATCATATCTTCTCTAGAACTGTACTTATATGTGAGTTTATTTTTAATTTCATTACTTTATTTATATTTAAAATATTAGATATTCATTTGTTAACTAATTCGCAAGCAAAGTTATGTCTGGTTTTCTCTTCTCACTAAAACTAAATAATCAAAAAATAAATTTTAGATATTTTTCAAAAACTTTTAGATTTTGATTTCTGCGTTCAGACTTTGGATTCAAAAATGTAACTTCTCAAAGAGCAACTTGCTTTAAAAAGTCGAAATCAAATTCATGAACAATACATTTTCAAGTAATATATGAATCATATCATTTGATAAGTTTTTTTATCAAGAAATGTCCAAAGTCCTAAGTTTTTCTCTCAGAAAACAACTGAGAAATCGGATTCCAAAACAGCATAAAACTTAGAAATTGCATTATATAAAAGAATTTCTTCATCATTCTTAACATACCTTACACAATCAAGGGAATGATCTCAATCCAAAATCACACTCTATAAGCAATCTTCAAAATTTCAAGATTAATGTCCTAACTTCATGATAAAGTAAACTTTTTGTGAGAGAACACGGTTTAGGTCTTTGTACATTTTTTTTTCGTCATGAAATCTTGACATAACACAGAAACTAAGTCATCGATCTTCTACTATCGTTAAGAAGTGTGAGTTTTCGTAACTCTGTATTTCAAGTCGTGCATTGTTGTTTTTTCCAGCTTCTTTTTCTATTCTATCATTGTTAGATCGAACTTCGAAGTATATCTTGCTCTTTGCCAAATAGAGTAGCAATCGCTTGTTTGACATTGAGTGTGATAGAGTTGCCTTTAAATCGAGTTGCCTTTCTCTTGTAGAAATGTTACAGTTATGAAGCGTAATACATTTGGCTAGTTTTTGATATTGTTTTTCTGAAAGATATAAAGAAAAAAAGAAATTTCACTCGCTTCATAAATCCAAGAAAGGAAACCAAAATAAATCACATTCATATCAATTTCTTTAATTTTTATCAAAATTATGTGTTTTATTAATGAAAATGCAATTTAATAAGTTATTTTAAATAATATCTAAAATTTATTTTAAATTATATTTAAAATCCATAATTCAAAATTTGCTTTTATAAGAATTTCTAAAAAATGAAAAATTTGAAACTTATGCTCTTCTTAATTTTCAAATGTGTATATGGTATGTTAATATAGACTGTAGTTACTTATGGTAGCAAACTGTGTGAATTCACAATAACTTTTTTTTTATTATTCCTGAAAAAGTTAAAATTAAATCTCCGTTATTCTGATTTACATAGTTTAGTCGTCATTTACTTACCTAACTAATCATAAAAGTCAAAAAATTTTAAACTATTTTGAGTGTAATTCAGATTTGTCACATATGCATAAATTGAAATTTTACATAAAATTACTTTTAATATTTAACATTTCTTTTAAGGACAATTAATTAAATTTCCATTCAAAAGAACGAGCTTTGTAAAGACTTGAATAATAGGTGGCCCCTGATTATGGTGGACCTAGTTAAGAAAGAGAATTTTGAATTTTTTGAAAAATCTATCCATGCTGTTATCTAATTCTTTTTTCATTTTTATATCTCTTTTTTTTTCTCTGCCTTCTTTTATTATTATTTTTTTCATCTCATGATTTATTTGAATTTGTTTTGTAGTACATTTGTTGTACCTGTGTGGTATTCCTTGGTGCACAGGGAGATATTTTTGTTTACCATAATAAAAAAATACGATTTAAAGTAGCAATTATATATTAAGAATTTAATTTGAGTAATTAAGTTAATTATTATTAATTTAAGAGCGAATAAAATAATTAATTATATTACCATTTGTTAAAAATATAAACTACCATTTGTAAAAAATTTTTTGTCTTTAAATTGCTTATATAGGTACTTAAAATACATTTCCTTTTTATATTCATATACTTTGATTTTGCATGAAATTTCTTAAAATGCTTTCAAAGTTTTTTCTCGGATCACAACAAGTCAGTAAGTTTTAAATTTTTAGATCGAGAAAAAAGGCGAAAGGGATGGAGTGTTTTTTTTTCTATTCCTATTTAATGAAAGTAAATATATTTTCTTCCCTAAGAGGCTGTATTCCAGCAAAAAAACATGTTCTTAGTAGAAAGGCACTTCAGTAAATCTGGAGTTCTATTTAGTTTTTATCTACTATTGTCACAAAATGTCACTGGAGGCATTTAATGAAAAGTAGAAATTGCCCTCCAATGGAATATTTTGTTATTTCATTAGAGGAAATAGAAAAGGGCCTAAGGCTTTGAAAATATAGTTCTAAAATTTATTGCATCCTATTAGAAAATTTAAATAAAACTATTTTCCTCAAATGACAATGAAAATCTTTTTTTTTAAATATATCAAGAAAATACGCATCCAATTTCTTAATTATTTATTTCGGAGAAACATTTCTTTCTTTACTTTTGCTCTTCTGGAATAGAAATTGTTTTTATTGAATAAAAATTAAGAACTCCAAAAAATTTCTTGTATTAGTTAACATGTATTTGTATATTTTATGTAAGTTATTCATAATATGATTGAATACAAGATCTTGACCAAGGAAAATATCTTGATTACATTTTGATACATTTGTTAATCTAAAGTAAATAAATTATTAATGCCGAACTATTTTTGTGTAAAACACCCATTCTTCTCATGAAACAAATTATTTTATTGCAGGGATGAATATGAGAGGAATATATATTAAATGAGCATGTTACGAAACTAAAAATAAATACTATTAAAATTATGCACCTTAATTGTTAATTTTGAAACTATGGTAATTAGGATACATTCATATTATTTAGTTCATTTATCAATTAGTTTTCAAAAGAAATTACTCATTTTATCTAATTACACATTGGCTTTATCCACTTAATTATTTTATGAAATAAATTGCTTTATCATGCTAAAAGAAAAATATCACGTGCTTAATAAAACGTAACAAAGGCAAAATATTAGACAGCTTTTTTCGACATACATTACATCATTTAACTGTCGTTCCCTATAAAAAGTTATCCGTTAAACCTATAAATATGATTTTGCAAAGGTAAAATTTCAGAAGCTACATTGCTGATATAGGATTTTCGTAGCTCTTGATCATACAGTTGCCATTTCATAAAAGTGAATTTTTTTAATAATACTGATTAATAGAACTTTATATACTAACGTACCTCTACTGCTAATTATTATACCCTATTTATTATTATAGATATATTGCAATATTAGTAATGAAGTACTCATCAACATAACAATTTATGATTTTAAAAACTGGAAATAAAGAAAATTCCTTAAATTTTCTTTAGTAACATGTGAAACTCACTGTGGCTTACTATTATATCAATGCTCTTAGAAATGGACGATATCGTGTTTTACTTTAACCATTATTGAATAACAGGTCATAGGATTTGCACTTTTGCATTATGCATGCTCATTTACTAGCACAGCTACTTAATATCTATCTTGGTGACCCTCACGGTAACTCATGAAAACAGTTTTCTATCTGTGAAAATCCTCTCTCATGAGGCAATATGAGCTAGATGTTAAGAGTGCCTCAGCAACATTTGTCTGTTCTGTTAAACTGTTAGTTTCTCTGGATCAAAATATGAACATGTGGTAAAAATAATCTGATTTTATAATGAATTCAAAATAATTCTCAAGATGTTGCCCAGTTTATTTCGTTATTTATCATGTTGCGAAGATTTTCTTTTTTACAATTTTACAGTAAAAAAAAAATCTTGAAGATTGGCTGAAAATTTTTGAATAATTTTTTCTGACGATTCCAGCTAAGATGCTGTTATACAATAAGTGCATGTCCTAAAATCACGGAGAGTGAAAATGAATATCATTATAAAATCTGCAACTCCACATTTTTTATTTTACTACAGTAATTACAATTCATACAAGAATATATATGTCTTTGAATTGAAAGAGGTAAAATATAAAAAAAGCACTTAATCTCATATTAATGTTTTTAGTATCAAGAGTAAAATATGTTCGTGAAGTGAAAAAGATAAATTTACATAATTAAGGATTTTAAGCTGCTAATTTACACACTTAAATAAATTTTTATTTAACTAATTGAAAAATTCTATTACACATGAATCTTGAATAGTTTTTTTTAATATAATGGAAGCATTAATTTTATAAAACAAGTATTTTTAAAACAGAATAACAAATAAATGTAAATTTTTGAATCAAACATTTACTTTTAAACTTTTATTTCTAGTAGTTTGACAGACTGCCATTTGATACAAGAATTCTGAATTGTTTTATTACATTATTGCAAAAAAGCAAATTTACTTTAGTAAGTATTTTAATAATACACACACACACACACACACACACACACACACACACACACACACACACACACACACACACACACACACACACACACACACACACACACACACACACACACACACACACACACACACACACACACATATATATATATATATATATATATATATATATATATATATATATATATATATATATATATATATATATATATATATATATATACATACATGAGGGGCAGTCATTCAAAAACTGGGAGAAAATAATAGAAGGTGCATTGACTTTTTATCTAAAATGTGAAAAAAAATCATGAATATAAAATGTTTGTAAAAGATTAATGATTAAAACTTTCGCAAGAACCATTCTAGGTATCATAAAATGTATAAATTTACATATATAAATAATTAAATACATTCTTTGTTATTCTTATGTATTATGTCAGAAACCCAATGTGATATTTCTGTATAGAATTATTTTGCATCGAAATATCAAATTATGTATTCTACATAATTGACTTTTAATTTGGAATTTAATTTAATTAAAGAAAACAATGAAATTTACTGAAACATTGTATGACAGCAACGTATGATCCTGAACAAAGAGTAAGAAAAATGAATTAATTGTAGATTTAACGCATACATCCGATTAAAAAAATGATTTTAAAGGAATCTGAGAAGATGTAGCAATACATAAAGACACCGTAAAATTTGATATTAGTTGTAATCCTCTACAAGTAGGACTATTTTTTCCAATTGTTTTCAATATCAAAGAACTGAGGAGCTGTAATGCCGAAGATCACTGCATGTCTAATAGATAGACGAATATATAAAAGATATGATGCTTAGATTGTGAATGAGACATTAGTCTGTGCACTGAATCACAGACATTTAAGTGTACACACTGTACACTGAATAGTGTTGCAAGAAATGATTGTGATATATTTCAGCAGTGTTAGTGTAACTTCAGAGTGTAGCAGTGAGATGTAGATTGACCACATTAGTAACAATAGACAATTTTGGTAGGTATTTTGTGATAAATGCATGATATGTTTAACTCTGTAATATTGACCAGGACCACAATTTGCCAACAGTTATCACAGGAGTAATTGTCATGACGTCATTAAAAAGTTGCATTGTGTTAAAAGCACAGATTTCTCCATTTAGAATGATGTCATAATAAAATCATTTTAATTTCAGAGTGGCAGGGTGTAGAATTAATATTTTTAAAACTAATGTCAACCCTGAAAATACGAGTCTGGTTGAAATCTCGTGACAGCGTGAGGCGTCATATTACACGGCATTGTAGCTTTTTGGTTCTGATTTTTACAGCTTGCAATTGCAGACACTCAGTTGTCCATATTGTTGAGAGTATGGCGACTCAACCTACATTGATAACAAAATCCATCTGGTAACAAAATCACATCTACAATGAATGACGTTCCTTTAATTGATGGAATTCTGTTTCTAATTATAATGACGTTAGACTATGTAAACGCAATATAGCTCTGAAAATGTATGGATCCTACCACTGCTACATTTACCTTCGAGTTTTTTAGTTATAAAAATGTTTAGTATGCCATTGGGCACTGCTTTAATTTACTATTATGTTACGCCTCACCTACTTTTTATGTTAAAAATTAATTGTACCGATGATTGAGAAATAAGGGACTGCTATCCTTTATTACATAATCATTCTAATTTTCCGTATGCATTTCAAAAACATTTGCTGTCTTTGATGCCACAACAAATTATCTTCAAGGAGAAGTGTTTCTCTTTGAGATAAACATCACTTTCTTTTATCAGTTTGTTACTTTGTCTTTCTTTTTACTCATTTATATCACTTTCTGAGATTACATTCCAAATTTTTGCTTGTTCATTAGCAGATAATAAAATTGACAAAATTACAGAATTTAAATGTAAACTAGTCTTGCAGATATTGGAATAAAATCACTTGTTCCATACTATTAACAATTAACATTGTTAGGTTTGACTAACAATAATTTTATTGCTTAGTATTTAACACATTCTCAACGATTAAAAACCCTTAAAAATACAATTTCCAATTATTTACTTTATTAAAAGACCTAAAAAATTCCATAATAACAATATAACTATATATTTTTTAGTTTTGATGCTTCACTATTTCTTCTCTAATAGCACAGAAATATTTAAAATACATCATGTTGTAATGATTATCATAATTATTCAATTTTAAGACCATCGTCATTTGTTAAAAAAAATTGTTATTTCTTAAAGTAGTTGCTTTCATTATCAGAAATGGAAAACTCAAATTTTCAAATAAAAATTTTGTACACACAATTAATATAAATCTTTAAAAAGAAGTAATTTCCTCTACTTCGGAACTAAAGTCAATAAAACTAAATGAGTGATAAATATATAAGCAGGTTAAAATTCTAAACAAAACATAATATAAAAGACTTTCCGAAAAATTTCTATAATGTGTAGAATACGTAAACCTTTAGTTGTGATGTGAAGTTTATAACTTTTAACTACATTTTACAGAAAAAGAAGTATCATTTTGAACAGTGAAAATAAAATCTCTTTCGTAAATCTC
The DNA here is from genome assembly GCA_037975125.1 of Latrodectus hesperus. Taxonomy (NCBI): domain Eukaryota; kingdom Metazoa; phylum Arthropoda; class Arachnida; order Araneae; family Theridiidae; genus Latrodectus; species Latrodectus hesperus. The sequence continues at coordinate 103,250,372 of CM075851.1, forward strand.
TTCGATTCTCAATATCTTATAAGCCTATTTTTAATTATCCAAATTTTATCGCCATAACTTCTTTCTTAACATCGTTTTAATGCTTTCAATCTTTTCATGGCATATAAATATGCCCTCTTTTTCTAAAATACTGAAATCAACTTCAGAATATTTTTTTCGTTACATTTTTCCGCATGAGTCAAGTAATTACAATTCAAAAGGTAATCAAAGACGACAGATGGCTGTGGTAATTCTAAGTTGGGAAGAATCAATTTTTCCGGTTTTCCTGCCTCAAACAATTTTAAAATCTTCCACTGTTCGGGAGATGCTATCATTAGAGAAATCTAAGGAGGCAGTGCAGGATAGAACACTGAACTAAAAACATTATTTTTTTAAATGCAGCTCCTTTGGCTCTGTTGATTGATGACTTATGTAAATGCAGAAAGTTGGGGGGTTGGGGAGTATTCTCCCCTACCTTCGCAGGAGTCTCACTTGTGCAGTGGAGGAAACGCTCACCGCAAAATCAATACCTAGGTTGTGGTCCATTAAGCATTTTTATAAAGAAAAATGTATCCTGCATTTCCTTCGAATCAATGCCCTATTCCAATAATCTAAGAAATTGAGGAAATCCACTTTTTTATCTTCTACTTAAAATTGACACGGAATCAAGAACCATTTTACCCCTTTTCTATTTTTCATCACTGAAATAGCTTTTAAAGCAATGAATAACAATAACAATCTTAAATCAATATAATTTATTTATAAATGTACTTAGTTAAAAACAAAATAAAAAAAACACATAAACTATAAGCATCAGAAATATTCATCTTTAAGATAATATTTTATATATTAAACATTATAGTGATTGCATTTTTATAAATATGAACTTCATATTGTAATCCAAAAAAAACTTTTTTACATACATAAGCAGTTATAAATTATGCAAGTAAATAAAATAAAAATATTTCTTCCAAAATATTAGATTTAATCTGTTGAGGATGTTTATGAATAGTTCCATTAATATTTTTCTGAAACAAATTTGATTTTGTTCGTGTTCAAAAGATCAACTTTGAAATAAATCTGTGTCTGATAATAATGCGAAATAATAAATGTGATAAAGGTTTTTTGCATAAACTTGTGTTTTTGAGAGATTTCAGCTTCAAAAAATATTTGATCGTAAATAGCGAAATTTAGTTACACCAAATATTGATGCAATTTCAATGTATATACACAATTTGTTTTTTTTTAAATTATTTCATTCGAGATTATATTAATGACATCCAATTGATTGAAAAATAAAAATAATTAAAGATTAATGCACTCTTAAAAGCATTAAGATTTAGTTAGTAAAAGTTTAAAATTTCATAAAAAAATCATTATTTTACTTGTTATAAATAATTACAAATGCAAATAATGTAAATAATTGCTGTGGCTCAAATTTCTTTCATCATAATAGAATAAATGAATTACATTAAAAGCAATATGTAATCTTAAGCAAAATTTCTTTTTAGAGAAATAAATACACAAAAATAAGCTTATGAGTGCATTTAATGAAACTTTTCTTAAATGTAACTGAATTTAAAATTTACACATAAACTGCTTTTCAATAAAGAGAAATGCTTATCATATATATTTTCTGAACAATAGGATTCAGAAAACAAATTTGAAAATGTGTAAGCATTATAATAATAATGTCAGACAAGCATTCAGGAGTTAATTGTGTTTCTCAGTTTGTATATTTTAACTATTCTAAAATATTATATTTTTAATTTTGGAGGATTATGGCAATATTATTTTAAAAAACTGAATAATTTTGAAACTGAGCAAAACTTAAATCTTATAATTAAAAAGGTATCAAGATTGTATTTGAAGTGTAATTTTATCACTTTTTTTGAAATTTAAAATTTTAAGAACACATTAAAATTGGAAAATAAATTAATATAATGTGAAAATATATTAAAATTATATAGTTTTCTTTTGTCTTCAGTCATTCTAAATTCTAAAATATTAATCAAGAAATATTCTAATCAATATATTATTAAATTATTTAAAATTTAGTATACTTAATATAATATATAAAAATAGCTATAGGTAATTAAAAGATTTGCTTAAATATTAGAGTTAATTATTTCTTTGTAAATTTTCTGATTTTTTTGGAAGTATTAATATTTTTGGCATCTAGGGACTGGGTAGATTATTCTGTTTTTGAAGAATATTTATGTTGCAGATCAGAAAGCAATTTCTGACAGAAGTTATTCATGAATGTTTCAGTATATATCAATTTCCCGTTCAGAATGCTTCCGTTCCTTTTAATATTCTACAGTTCCTAAGAATTTTGATTCTAAAAATGCTCCACGCTTCAGCTAAGCATACATTTGAAACAAACTCAAATATTAAAACCAAGAGGAAGCATTTTACAAATATATTGCTCAGCTTCTATTATTTGCATAGTAAAAACCGTAGATTTTATTAATTAGTTTTAGTTCATAGTCAGAATTCAGCTTTATATATTTTATGTATTTAAACTTGCTAAAAATTTTTAATTAGAAAATAGGATGTATTTGAAATATAATAGAATCAAAGGTTTAACAAATTTTAGATGGATATATATTATTCTTAAAGCAAACTAATCGAAGCTTTATTCATTTAATAAAATGAATAAATTTAGCAGAAGTATATTTAGTAAATTTAATAAAGTTGTAAAAATAATTTTCCTTTGTAATCCGATATTGCTTATTGTTTGGTGCATACAAAAAATAAAAAGGCCTTAAGATTAATACAATTGTGCATAAAAATAAGAAAAAGGAATAGAAATTCCAAATATAATTTAGTATAATAATTTATTAATAAAAATGAATATGCTAATTAATTTTTAGCTCATTAATATTCATTTATTTTAATTTGCATTGAATACCATATATTATTCAATGGATACACAAAAATTATTTGATGAAGTTTATAGGTTTCGCATTTTTCTTATCAATTAGATATTATTATTTTGTTTTAAGTACTATTTTTTAAAAATGATATTTATATCTTTTTTTAAACCGTTGGTATCAAATATGCTTTTTGAAATATTCAAATAAATCTTTATGATATCATAAATAATTGAATTATTCAATGTTATCTATATTATCGATGTTGCAAATTAAGTATTTACAATTGTTTCGGAAATTCAGTGCTTTTGTAACAATAGACTTTTTCATAGATTTCTTTTAATATTTTTTATCGTAATGTAAGACATACAATATAGTTAAAACGTCAATAATTATAATGATTTTTTATAAAACACTTAATAATAACAACATTGCTATAAATTGGGAAATAATTATGGCTCCTGAGATGAATGTTTTTAATTCTATAAATAAACCAGATTTCTAAAACCGAGACGGCGATAAATTTTGTATATCAATGTTGTTAATTAGCGTATTAATGTAGTGAATGTGAATGTGATGCGTTGATAAAATAATATATATATATATATATATATATATATATATATATATATATATATATATATATATATATATATATATATATATATATATATATATACATATATATATATATATATATATATATATATATATATATATATATATATATATATATATATATATATATATATATATATATATATATATATATATATATATATATATATATATATATATATATATATATATATATATATATATATATATATATATATATATATATATATATATATATATATATATATATATATATATATATATATATTATATATATATCCAAATACAAACCAGATCCAAATACAAATACAAGTCCATATCTACAAGAACCGCACCAAATACTATATGTAAGCCAAATAAATACATAAATTTAACAACTAAGTGGAAACATTATTGGAATTTCAAGCTTCTTATAAGACTCACAAGGCTTGGGTGACACTTCTGTAGTATGTAACTACGCCTTACTTCACTCTTAATAAGCAATGCTCTACTAGCCAAATAGTGTTTAGTAAATTTAATTGGAGTGTTGTTATGAGTTAGAATATTTTCTAGTCTATTTGCTTATTGATATTTTTGAAATTATTACATATATTATAATTCTATTTATTTTATTAAAAATAATATTTTTATACATTGACATTGATATTGATTATACATTGACTATAATTGAAATGTTTGAATTCCAGGAAAGTAGTTTATTAACTTTGAAATTTAAATTATTAGTTTTATCATATATGTCAGTATATGTATGGATATCTTTTATCGTAATTAAAATATCTAAAAATTCAGTTTTTAAATTATCATTATTAGTTTTAACTAATTTTAATTCCTCAGGATATAGATTATTTACTGTAAACTTTATCAAATTCTAAGCAACTTAAATTTTAAAATCATTAATATATCTGTAAGCAAAAGGCATTTGTATAACAAATGATTTTTCATAGTAGTTTAAAAATAGATTTGCTAATATACTTGAAAATTTGGAACCCTGGGGAATGCCGTTAACTTGTAAATAAATATTTTCTCCATAAGAAATATAATTATTATAAATACAAAATAAACTAAGGTCTTTCGAAAAATTTATATCGATATCCAATACTGAATTAAAAACTTAAGAATAAAACATAATAACATCAAAAAGTTTTTTAAGTGGAATGCTAGTAAATAAATCTTTAAAATCATAAGAGCAAACAACATTAATTTTATGGGCAGAAATAAATTCAATAATAGGTTTATTATTCTTAATTATCCATGCATTATTTGAATTAGTAATGTTATTTAAAATTATATTTAAACAATAAGAATAACCCGAAATATAATAAATTCGTAGATTTCACTTTTGGACATATAATTACCGGAAATACTGATATCATATTGACTGATGAATTAAGAAATATTGTTAATAAAGGTACTAAATTTCGACCAGTTAATTATTATAACCATAAACAAATTCTTAAATTTTTTCTCAATTATATCGATAAATTTATTTTTAAGACTTCTAATACTTATTCTATTCCAATAAAATTTTTCTCACAGTGGAAATGGAATTTTTACTGCAAATTTAAAACAAATGTAAATAATTTAAAATTTAAAGGAATAAATAAAATATCTAAAAAGTATGTAAAGAACTATAAAAACTTTTCATTATTACTCCTGTAGATAAAGCATCAAATAATTATACCGTTTTATATAAAAAAATTTTTTACTACCAATTACTAAATGAAGAAAAATCTAATTCAACTACCTACAAAATTATTAATTCAAACAAAACAACAATATTTAAAAAAATTCTTGCCTTTTCTAAAAAACTCAAAATAAAAATAATAAATTTTAAAATTAAATATATTATAGTTTATCAGAAATGCCATAAGAACCCTATTAAATTTCAGTTTATTACATGTGGATGCAGCACTTATGCACACAAATTTTGTAATTTATTTTCTGATTATTATATATATGTTATTATGTATAAGGCATATGTTATTAAATTTAAATGAATTGTTTAGATAAGTTTAAGAGATGCCGTAATTTAGTATAGTTTATTGTCTTTCAAATTTTGTTTGTGATAAATATTTCTCTTACAAATTGTTTTGCCTCTTATTAGTTTTTCCTTTAAATAAAAATGCATCATATCATTTAATAACACTATAACAGTAAGAAAAATGTAATTTTTAATGTACATCTATGGTTTAATTTAACTTTAAAATTTTTTCTTACCTATGGAATTATATCATAAACATTATTAAGTCAACTATATCTACAACAAGAATTATGTGCTAATGAAAACAAATAGATATACTTCCATTACGCATTTAAATTTTGTTTCCAAACAATTTGTCATATGAATGAAAATTTTACTATAAAACAATTGTAATTTTTGTTTAAAATACTAATATATAATAAATTAATCTTAATTATTATTCAAAGAGCTATATTCAAATAGTTAATTCTTAAAACTTTACGCTCTTAACGAAATCATTAATATTTTTTATAACTGTTTTGAATAGGTTTATATCCTATTCTGATTATTTAAAGTTCCTCATATAGAAATCCAATTTACAGAAGAGTTAAAAATAAATTTCACTAAGAAAATCATATTTTTAAAAGTAGTAAACGTTTGTTATGTTTTTTTTAAATTTTAAAAATATTTATTGAAATAATGCTAATAAATCCATAAATACAAGTTCTTAAAACTTTTGATTTCACACATTTTCTATTTCTTGCAGGAAAAATTTTACAATTTCTTTCATTAAGATATTATAAAATATATTTTAATTTACAATATGTAACAAATTGTAAGCTGTTGTATAATCATGCTAGATTTTTCAACTTTCTAAAAATATAATATTCCAATATATATTTTGTATAGTAAATTACTGTTAAATTTGTATTTAATTGACTTTTATTAATATCTTTAATGTGAAAAGTTTTTAAACTATTAATTAATATATTTTATGTAAATGTAATTCATCAAGAATTTTATATTAATATTTATATTAAAACACTCATTACCAATAAGAAGCTGTGTTAATAATTCACATCCATTACATAATACTAAAAATATGCCATCAGGACTCATTAACTGAACGCTTAATACCTTAAATACGCAATTTTGATTGATGAATGGTAAGAAATTAAATTAAAAGTTGATGAAAAAGTTTAATCTTGATTATGGAAAATAAATGATGCTTGGGGAGTTTTTATTAAAATATCTATGAGGTAAATTTTTATTTTCCAACCTTTGTATTAAATTATAAGACCAGTAATTTTTTAATTTTAACATGTAATAACTAGGTTCATAATTAAACTTTAGCATCCTAATTTTTACGTAATTTCCAGTTATTTATTACATGTTAGCTTCCATAACATTTAGCTTTGAGAAATGTTGGTTTCTTTGAGAAATCTATTGAGTGTTTTTATTTAGTTTCTAAGATTTTGTATTCAATACATGCAAAATATGTCCGAAATTTTATTCTTAACAACATAAAGACATTTTTTTAATGTAAATTGATATAATGATAAATATTCTTTAGTGTTCTATTAAGTAAAATACTTGAGTGTTAGAAAAAAATATTATTTAAAATTTATTCAAGACACCTTGTGAATGTTTCTTAAAATAACTATATGTATTTTGAAGTTTGATGATATATTACTCGGAAATAAGAAAAAATATGTATATGTAGATATCAGATCAAATCAATCTAATATTACCTTGATCATATAAGCAAGGAATTTCAGATACTTAGTCGGTGCGTTTAGCACAAGGAAATTTAAAAGGATGAAAATAAAGTTAATTTTTAAACTGTTTTCTGATCCAATTCAAACAGCATCATTTACAGTATAGAGTACAATATAGCCACAGACAAATTGCTCATACCAAATTACTTCTATATCCTACCACAAACAATTGGAACATCTTCAATTATTATTAGTAAGATCATTAAAACTATTTTCTAGTGAATGATAAATGAAATATTTTAGACAACTATAAAAAATGGAAAGTTGTCATCAATGAAAAAACATTAAATTACTACCTAAGAAGCAAAAGGAAGTAAATAATATATTTTCTGAATAATAATAGTGGAATAAATCTACTTAAAAATAACAATTCCTTCAATTAGACACTTTTAAAATAAATGCATTTCACCCGTTTTACTCTATTTTAAATTCATACAAATAACATTTTTCTCAATAATCATGTATACCCACAAAACACATTTTAATACCAACACATAATCTTCCTACTAGACATAAGAAGATGTCTAGATTATGCATGGATCACTGACGACATTAAGTATTTTGTGATTTGTCTGACCAATAACAAAAATTTAGATTTTGATTTGATGCATCTATTTAACAGGATATTAATTCTGTAGTGCATCAATGAGGTTATAAATTATCTATTAATTTCAATATTCAAGACAATTTCGACATATTCAAGTGGCTGGAATCAAGCATAGCATCATATATAGGTAATACTCAGCAAATATTAAACGTCTAATGAATTTTTTAAATGGAGGAATTTTTAATATCAGTAATGATCCATAAGAAGCAAATTTAACCACGCATATTCTCGGGGATCTCATGGCGGTACAATGCAATGGAATATTTCTGTTAATATATATTTTTCATTCATAAATAAGGAAATAATACCGCCTTTGTCTATCACTGCTTACATCTATGATATGTTATTTATGACAAACTATGACACTAAAATAGAAAAGAACTACAGAAAAATAAAATCATCTTACAAATATTTAACGCAATATTTTATGAATATAAACTCATTCCCTCAATGGTATGAATATAGGAAATTATCCTATAGAATCAGAAAAAAAGATAAATTTAATCCAAACATTCCAATAAATATTAGCAGCATAAAGTTCATAAATATTTGTAAGTTTCTGGATAATATTTTTGGTGTATGAGAAATATTTATTTCTCTTTAAACACATTAGAGCGAATATAATTCTAACTACACAGACTCCCAATAAAAGATAAATAGATCAAATTATCTAAAGAGAAAACTAAAAGGATTACGTGCTTATGAGCTGTGGAAAAAATATTTTCCTATAGAGTTTCACAATATTGAACAAATTTATGATCAATAAAAATCAAAACTATTCAAGAATATTTTCTCTTAATTTTCCCACCATTTTTTAAAATTGATCTATAGCAGTTTATTTCTATTTGTAATATTCCTATAAAATTAGCAAATTGCCATTAGACCGTAGATTTACTCATATTAATTACATAACAGATGCTTTTAAAGACGAATAGCTTGTTAGAAAATATAAATTTCCTATGTCTAACAACTTTGAAGAAGTGCAAGTAATCAAAAACAAGAACAAGTAGTAAACTATTAAATTTCGCGGATTTGTATAAAAAGCCAGCAAGAGCTAATCAATTCCATTCTATTTACCTATATGAAAAATGAAGTATTTTGTTTCAAAATAAAATTTTGCAATTTCAAATAAATGGTTCAAAATAGATACAGCATTGAAACAGCAACTTTTATTTCTTGTTGTCTACATAGAAGTTTCTTACGATCATTTTGAAAACGCTTTATCTGAAAATTTTCCAATCACTTTAGTCAATAATCCTGCTAAATTCACCCCGTGACTAATCATGACACATTTAAAGCACTGCTTCCGGAAATTGGTTCCTTTCCTTTAATTGTTTCATCGATGATGTCGAATTAGCGATACGGCCCAATAGTTGTCAAAGGATGATATTGTTCTCGTCCCTTTCCATCGATTAAACTCTTTTGATATTCTCAGCGTGCCGCTTCAATCTCGGAAGGGAGGAAGCAAATAGTGGTAGCCACCATGCCGAGCAAATCGCAGAACTTCCAATGCATTCCTCTGATAAGGATGACTGGATAACTTAATTATTACTCGACATAATTAAGAAAGAGTTCTAGCAAATTCTCTGTCCTTAGAAAGGATTACATTTATGAGACTTAATTCGTTTTGTCCTCCTTTTTAAAAACTTTAGTGTTACCTATACGCTTAAACTTCCTGTTTAATTTCAGTGAAAGTAATTTAGAAATAATGAAAGAAAATTAAAACCTGGAAGAAAATTTTCATCATTATTATTTGAAGATTATGTTTCTGATTATTTTTGAAATTATGTATTGATGTTTGAGAAAATTAAGGAAAAAAGATGTTAGGATTTAGATGGAAATTATTAGACAAATATTTTTTTAAACTATCAGTTTATAATTTAAATCACATGCATGATTAAATATAAAATACTTTATAATGTAAGTAGTCATTTCTAAATAGTATTATAATCTAAATAGTATAATATCATTATCAATGCAAACTATTCATCAATATTAATAAATTATTAATTTTTTTAGGAAAGATTTATGTTAACTAGATTTTCTCAAATTTATGCAGTAACTAAATTTCAAAACACTTTATGCAATTTGATTTTAAACAAATTTGCTGATTTCACTAATATATATGTATAACTGTTACAAGATAATGAATTCTACGATTAACGCGATAAAACTAAAAAATTCAAACTAACTTCATTAAAATTTTATTGTATCTCGAATTTTCCTTTGGTCAATCAGAATTGTACATCAATGTTTTGATTCAAATTTAGATATTACACTATATCAAGAATTATCATAGCAAACAAGAATAAAGAAATTAGTTCTGTGATTGCTAGAAAATAGATCTTGTTTTAGAAGGCTAACATATTTTAAGAGCAAAAATGTTATAATTTCCATTATAATATTTACGCAAGTACGTAGAATGCATTTATGAAATATAATGTAAATTGTATATTAAATACTCTTACATTGAGATTCACACACACATTTCTTATACTTCGTAATTATAAAAAAACATTGCATGTAAATTACAGAACAACATATTTTTTAATCTTCTGTATAACTTACCAATTATTGAGTAAAATTTTTATTTTTGATGAAACGTAACTTTTAATCAATAGTTGCTTTATATATATATATATATATATATATATATATATATATATATATATATATATATATATATATATATATATATATATATATATATATATATATATATATATATATATATATATATATATATATATATATATATATATATATATATATATATATATATATATATATATATATATATATATATATATATATATATATATATATATATATATATATATATATATATATATATATATATATATATATATATATATATATATATATATATATATATATATATATATATATATATATATATATATATATATATATATATATATATATATATATAAATATATATATAAACTTTATTTGTTACCTAGAAATTTTGAGTTTGTACATGCTAACACTTCGCTTTTCCATAGAACTGGTCCACTCTTCGATTCTTGGACTTTGAAGGTTGACTTAGTCTTTCGTTTCTTTAGTGGGTCAATAAAATTGAGTACCAAGAATGCTTAGGAGTTAAACAATTAGGCTTTAACGTTAGCCTGACCACCTAATTGGGACATATGTTTGGAATCCCAATCTTTGGTCAAGGAAACAGATATGATCACTGTATGTCTTGATCCTATGTAAGTGCTCGGTAGTTTACCAAATAACTTTTTTTTGCTATATTAGTCGTGTTACTTTTGATCATATTATATGAAATATCATGTTTGAAATATAAGAACTGATGAATTGTAAAATTGTTTCTAAAACAGCTTCATTCTGCTTTTAGTTTATACGGTATGAAGATACCAATTATCTTATACCTATAATTGTGGAAGCATAATTTAGTTTGTAATAGTAATAATACTTTTCCAATAATTATTATTTGCGACCAGTATTTGAAAGAAAAAACAAACATTTGTACATATACGGAATTTTCAGACATATTTGTGCACTAAAATGGAATTTTCTTGGTGTCGATATAATTTTAAAAATTTTGAAATATTTATTTTATGAATGAGATGTTAGACAAACCTCACAAAACAGAAATGCTGGTATGCAGTACTACTACGTAATAAAGGAAAACGTTTTGATTTCTGAATGTATTTTCAATACAAATCAAATGCTTCGGAAGATTGCTTTTATGTTCTTATCGCTGCAATTTTAGAATACAAAAACCAGGCAAATGATGCGCGTGCAATATAAAATAGGAAATATCAACGATGTAAAAAAACATAAAAGATATTTTTAAAAGAAATCTATGATAACCATTTTACTTTTCTTGGAACTATTTTAGTGTTCTTTATTCATAAAAGTGAAAGGTTTAGCATTCTCCAAATACTGTATTTTTCACAACTCAGTGAATACATTCCACCTAAAACTCAAAGTAAGATATACTTTATTTTTTAGTTGATTGTGTTTTTATTTAAGATATAAGCATAAATCAAGTTTATAGAAATGTTTTTTAAATAATTTGTACTTTTTGGTATTTGAAATTCAAAACATTTTTTTTACTTAGTTTTATAATATTTTTGGGAATAAATGAAATAATTTTAAGCGTTATGTGTGAAAATTTATGTGGCAAATTTTTATAGTGTGTCACAAATTTTTCAATTCAATTTATGTAAAAGTATTTGATATTTTCTAATTCCTGTACTATATATATGTATTTGGGTAAATTGTTAAAATCAGAACTCATAACAGTGCAATAAAATGATTTCATGAATATTACAGAATTTTCCAGTAGTTAAAAAATTTCACGATGAATTTTCTCTTTGTAAATAAGCCATTATTACCTGTCATAAGAGGTTTGTCTGAATAGACATTAATTTTTTATGTTGACATCCAGATAAATATTTTATGATCAGAGACTTTTGTAACTTTGATCAAACTCATGTTTTGTAAGGCTTAATAATATAACTGCTTTAATTAAATATATCAAATATTTTTAAGAAGTAACAAACAAGGCTCATATTAACAATTTTTTTCAATGAACAATTAACAAGAAATTGTTTTTCTCTTAATCATTAATTACTATTAATTCCTAAAATTCTGAAAATTTACCAGTTATTTCAATTTAGATATATTTTGGTTTAAAATTTTATTTAAAAAATATCTGCTTGTACTCGCAATTATTTTCAATAGATTTTCGACATTTTAGCTTTAAAAATAATTTGGCAAAAATATCACCGAAAAATGCAGATATAAAGTATTGTAAAACAGAGTTACGTATACTGTTTTATGCAATGTAGTGAGTTATTCATAAACTGCTTGCATTTTCATTTAAAATAAGCTTGATTCTCCTAATTTTACATTAACACTTTGTTATAATTCTGATAATCAGCGGTGAAACTTACTTCATGATGACGAAAGCCATTCAGGATTTATAGCTGTTAAATATTCCTTATCACTTCCAAACATCCGAGTAACAAATGAATTAAGCAGCATTGTTAGCAAATCGGCTCTTAATAAGGAATAGGTGATGTCACTTCATTTTCATAATAACGTGACAACGTTTCTGGCCCTCCCCTCTCAACCCCTCCCACAATACCACTCTTCAGTAAAGATGCTTTCAGTTGTAGTCTCCAGAGTCTTTTATCTTCACCACAGTATCAACATCTAACACGAACATGTATTTCATCAAAGGATTACATCGAGACCTTTGAAGGTGATGTAACGACTTCGTGAATATATTTACACTATTTTTATAAATATCTTTATGCATTATTAGGAGGTGTAATCACAATGAAACTAAATTTTAAATAATTTATGCAATATATTAAAAAAGAATTACATCTTATATATATGCATATGCATTTACATCTTTGAATAAAATCTTTAAACATTACTATATTTCTCAAATGAGTACAAAAATAAATGTAAAATGAATTTGATCTTCCTGTGCTCTTATTTAATAAAAGATTAAATCACAGTGTGCAGTAGAAAAGAGAAAATACCAAAATGCATTTGCCTTTTCAAGTTTGGTTTGTTTGTTATTCTACCAATTGTTTTTGTACTTGAGAGCAAATTCAAGAAGGATTGATAGTTAAAAACAGATATCTATTCATTATAGAAATCCTCAGCAGTGATAAGAATTGAATTAAGGAACAATTAGAAGGTAGCGTTTTCTTCAACTATCGAATCAGCTAGTATTAATCATCAGCTTCTATAAAGTGAATGTTATTATATGAGTTTTGATTAATTCTAAATAATAATTTCATTTCTTGAATGCTGTAATACTTAAAAACGTAAAAGTAGTAATTATTCATTTGATATATAATATCTAAGTATATAAATTCATTACATTTTTCACAAAAAAATGACAATGTCTAATACTCGTAGTTACTAAAAAGGTAGAAACAAGCTTAGGTTAGTTTGTGTAAAATATTTCAAATCCAAGTGTAACATCACAGATTTATCAAATAAATAATTATAAATACTAATAAATTTGCTTCAATGATTTGAAAAATTGAAGGAAAACGAAAAGATAAATATATGGAGTGAACTCCTTAATATAAAACATGCAAAACAATGAAGTAGAGTAGTATTAAAGCTGGTATTGTTGGCGAAATTCCAATCTTCATACTAGAATGATATTCCTGATTTTAACCCATATTAGAACACATCAGTTTCTTCAAATAAAATCTTAGTAAATTTTTTAAATTAAGCGTTTTACACTTAGGATTCATTTTTAAATCAACACAATAGCATTCTAGCAGTTTTAAAATATTTTTAATATTTGTGAAGTAAACTAGATATATAAAACTACCATAAACTTGAAAATATTTTTTTAAATATTTCATTGGTTTTAATTCTAAAAATAAACTAAGCATTCTTAGTAAAATGTTTTAATAAGAATAGCCAAATAATTTTTTTATCAGTAATATATTATAAAAAAAGACACAATTTTAAGAAATTTCTTTTAATTTTTCTTATACTTTTTATTTTAAATTCCCGTTTCATGTGTATATGATATCACATTACATTCTATGATTTTTATCTAATATATATATATATATATATATATATATATATATATATACATATATATATATATATATATATATATATATATATATATATATATATATATATATATATATATATATATATATATATATATATATATATATATATATATATATATATATATATATATATATATATATATATATATATATATATATATATATATATATATATATATATATATATATATATATATATATATGTATATATATATATATTTGTGTGTGTGTGTGTGTGCTTGTGTGTATGCGTTTGTGTGTGCGTGTGTGTCCTGTATCTAGTAAGTAATAAAAACTTCTGGTTTTGAAATAGGAACAATAAAATTATGTTTAAACTATTTTGGTTTATTTGAAAAATAATTTGTTGTTTTTCTAATCAAAGGTCAAACACAGCATTTTATAGTTTTAAACTACAGATTTAATTTAAACGCTGTTCCAGATAAAATGCATGAAGAAAGAAACCTGTAAAATTTTCAGTTGTATTCTTAAGAAGAAAAATTAAGTATTACGTTGTTTGAAAATTTAAGCCAATTTTTATGGATATAAGTGAGAACAGCAACTTTATTATAGCATGGTTCTCATTTTCCAAGAAAACTATACTTTCTTGACTTTCATATTTTATTTACATATTCTAAATGTATGTATATATGCATAGCATGGAAACGTATAATTTTCAGATATAAAATATTATTAATCACTAGTTGATTTCAAATATTAAATTTTGTATTAACGCTACATTTCTGCTTTGTTATACAGATATGAAATGATTTTCCTTTCATAATTTTAGTAAATCAAAGTTTACGCGTTTAAGCTGAATAAAACTAAATCTTGC
The DNA here is from genome assembly GCA_037975125.1 of Latrodectus hesperus. NCBI lineage: Eukaryota > Metazoa > Arthropoda > Arachnida > Araneae > Theridiidae > Latrodectus > Latrodectus hesperus. Next base: position 103,265,639 of record CM075851.1, read on the forward strand.
ATTCACGTATTCATTTCTATGCATAGCAATTATTCATAGATGATTATTTCGTAATCTATAAGTGCTTATAATATTGAATTCCATAATTATTTGGAAATTAGTGAATAAGCATTTATTAGATTATGCCATATGAGAAATTCATTTATCAACAAATATCCGATACAGTAGTGAACTATCTGAAGAAAATAATTAAGAAACTATTGTAAATAAGTTCTTTTAATGTTTACTTAGATCAATATCTAAACTTATTAATAATTATTTAAACTTTTTAAAATAAAAACTTGAAATTAGATACCCTCCTTATTATTGATTATTTCGTAATCTATAAGTGCTTATAATATTGAATTCCATAATTATTTGGAAATTAGTGAATAAGCATTTATTAGATTATGCCATATGAGAAATTCATTTATCAACAAATATCCGATACAGTAGTGAACTATCTGAAGAAAATAATTAAGAAACTATTGTAAATAAGTTCTTTTAATGTTTACTTAGATCAATATCTAAACTTATTAATAATTATTTAAACTTTTTAAAATAAAAACTTGAAATTAGATACCCTCCTTATTATTGATTATTTCGTAATCTATAAGTGCTTATAATATTGAATTCCATAATTATTTGGAAATTAGTGAATAAGCATTTATTAGATTATGCCATATGAGAAATTCATTTATCAACAAATATCCGATACAGTAGTGAACTATCTGAAGAAAATAATTAAGAAACTATTGTAAATAAGTTCTTTTAATGTTTACTTAGATCAATATCTAAACTTATTAATAATTATTTAAACTTTTTAAAATAAAAACTTGAAATTAGATACCCTCCTAATTTAATTCCTTGGTTTCTTGTGATTATAAGTGCATCTGTATCCATGCATTTTCCGATATTCGTAGTTGTCTTTTTACCTATTATTATTAAAATATTATAATTCAAAATTTTGTTAATTAAATGAAAGAACAAAATATACGAAATAATTACACTGTTGTAACTAACAAATACTAAAATATAAATAATATTTGTTTTTGACTATAAATACGATAAGTGCACATGAAAGGTGTTAGTTATAACAATCATGTCTTTTTTACTAATTAGATTACACCTACTAAATATTTATAAGGAGTATTAAAATATTATCGTAAAAATATTAAATTTAGCAAAATTTTGTATTATTGATTTTTTTAAATTAAATGTCAAAAATTACTTATTTGTGCTATGATTTTTAATGTAAAATGTCGAGTTCTTACATTAACGTATCAAAAGAGCATATTTTACAATAAAATGTATCATAAAATTACTTATTGTACTTTTAGTTTTTATAGTTTTATATTATTATTTAAATAAAGTTAAAGATATTGTTAGAAATAATAATTGCATATGACCCGTAAAAATACCTAATTATTTAACAACATAAAAAAGTTATTAATGTAAAATTGATGTTTTTTGCATTTGACAATTCTTTTGTAATAAATGCTTTACTAGAAAAAAAAAATAGTTCTATGTATCTAAGCAAAAAGATTAAAATCATAATTATCATATTTTTTTGGAATCATAAAATTATTCCTTAAATTTCAGATGGGTCATTTCCCAATCAAGAAACACCAATAATAATATAATTTATAAGAGGGAGATTATGCTGATTCGTCTGATTTAAAAAATTAGAAATTATATTTAGGATAATTTTCGGAACAATAAAAAAAGAATTCATAATATTGTTGCATAAATATAAATTTTAGAATATAGTACAAGCGATTCATATTTTACAGATTCATTAGAGTTGTTGAAAATATTTATTAACTTAAATTATATAAACTTATTATATATACTTAAATTAAATTAAAATATATGGACATAAATTGTTGACAAATGTTGTTCTATATTTCACACATTTTAATTCGTGTATTAACCTATTAATGTAATAAATTTTGATGAGCCAAAAGAAGGTTTGGGAAATTTCTTAGCTTTTCCGAAAAAAGAAAAAATACAAATTTCTTTTAATAATTGTGGAAATTTTATTTAAGAAATACAGTTATATATTTCTTTTGATATTATTTTTTGTATTTATAATTAGTTATTTTAATTAATTACACATGAAACTTAATAACTATATTAAAATAAAGACATATTTATTCTCATACATTTTATTCAAGCATGTTAAAACAAAAGTTTTTTAAAAATATATTTTGTATATCAAGATATAGTTTATATATATATATAAGATTTAGTTTATATATATGTATATATATATATATATATATATATATATATATATATATATATATATATATATATATATATATATATATATATATATATATATATATATATATATATATATATATATATATATATATATATATACTATACATACATGCATGCAAACATCTGTGTACATACATATATAGTGTGTAATAACTAAAATTCCCTTCTGTTACCTTCCCTTCAACTGATTTCAAAACAATCTAGAAAAAATCTCGAAAACTTGGCATACATTAAAAACTGAAGTAAAAACTCATTCGAGATGAGTAAAAATTATAAAGAATGAAAGAAAAAGTTTCATGTTCGCCGATTAGATGTACTACGTATAGCAAAATTCAGAGAAGGTGTTATTTTTTCTTGGAACCCTGCCAAGTACCCTTCAATATTTAAGATTGTCTGCCAGCTCATACTATGCGATAAAAGTAGAACGGTGGTGTGAGAAACAATGTTTAATTAAATAAAACTTGCTTTGGCATCTGTTCTGTTACTTATCGCAAATCTATCTTTTATGGGTAATCAATAATTAGCTTAAGACAGGTGCATTATTTAGAGTTTTCCGGTGAAACTATCATTTTTTCTGTTTATCAAAGATTTTCGCCTGTGCCAATTGTGCAAATTTTTATTTGCTCTGTTTTTATTTTCAAATGATTTGATGCTTTTTTGTAGGAGTTTAAGATGAGGAATGCAAAAAGGAATGTATGATGCTTATTTTATCCTATTATACCTTCCAATTAAACAGGATCAATTAATGTTACATTCATTTTTGTGAAGTCATAATGGGAGCGTTATTTATTCATTAATACTTGCTTAGAATATGAGCGTGATAGATATTTTTAACTATCTATGAATTCGTTAGTTCAATTTCTAAAATATTTTTTAATATAACTCTATATTTTAAAATACTGAAACTGTGGTTTTATACCTTTCAGTATTTTGTAAGCACTTCAAAGTTAGAATCATAGGTTTAAGAGAAAAATAATTTTAAAAAATTGAAACAGAGGAATTAAAGGTTTATTTAATTTAGTTTAAATAATTTACTAAAAATATGTATAAATTAACTGAAATATTGTGGAACATAAAACAACAACTGTAGCAACTAAGATATTACATCGTAACTTTCTAATTATGTTTTGTTTCTCTAGTTCAATAATGTTTTTACTGATATTACAATTATATATTTGTTATTTTTAAGGCCGATCATTTGTAAATTTTAAACATTTCTAACGCTTATCGTGCGGAAAAAATTTGTATATATTTTGCAAATTTTTAATGTTATTTTCTAGGCTTTTTATATGGAATTATAAGTAATGCAAAGAAAATATATTTAATTTTTCCATTCACCTAAATAATTAATTTGGTATATATTTCATGTGGATGTTTGCACATTAAAGGATTATAAAATTGTTTACTCAACTTAGTTAACTTTCGATTAAAATCCTTTTCATGCTTTACTTGTTATTTATTATTATTCATTTATACTTGATTTAATACGGCTCTATTGAAATAAATTTGAGAATTGACGTGGATTTTTGCTGACGAAAATATATATATGCTACGAAATGCTGACGAATACGGATATGCTGACGAAAAAAATAAATAAATAAATTCATCACTACTCAATTAGTGTATATTAGATTAGCAATATCTTACTTGCTTCAAATTAATTCCTAAAATGGGATGAAATACCTGTTCTCCTTAGAAAAAACGTTTTAAACATATATTTCTAATTAATTATTAAAATTTACTTATTAGCCCCTTTTTACAAATCAGTTTAAGCAGAATGTATTTTTAAAAGCAAAAAATACAGTAAGCACTTATACTTCCATTAAATTAGAAAAATTAGCTGAGGAATTTTTGTGGTTGCAAATTAAGCTTTTAAAGTATTTTTATTTTTGTAGTTATTATCATTAAAATCAGTAAAGTGAATAGTTATCCATTATCATAAAAAGCTAAAAAATGGCATTATTCTCATATAAAATTGAAAGATAATGGCAATGAAACGTTTCTTTTTTGCGCAATAAAATTTAAAAGGATATTTAAGCTTTTTAAACGATTAAAATACTGAGTTTTAATAAATAAATAAAGTTTATTATGTAGCATTATGCTTGCATACAAAAAATAACTGCATATTGAATAAGTTTCAACACAATTTTAAAAAAGGGATTAAATAGTAATGGCTCATAAAAGCATTGACAAATTTCTGCAGAAGGATTTATATTTTTCTTCTTTTTTAATTTAAGTAGATATTTTAGGAGCTAAAATTATTTTAAGTTGATCATACTTATAGACTGTGTGCTTTAATCGCATTAAGCTGACAATATTTCGTAGCAGGTTTTTAATAACTATGAATGAATACGTTTATAAATTTTAACTGAGTATGTTAAAATTTAAGTCTAATTTTTGAATAACTAATTATTAATTAAAAATAAAGACTAAATTATAATATTTCAAAATAATATTTTATTATTACTTATTTAAATTCAGAATAACATTTTACTGTCAGTTTTACATAAATACTTAATGCATATAAAATAGGAAGTTTTTTTTTAAATTAAATTTATTTTTTATGAGTGTTCAAATTTTAAATTTTATAAATTTAGATAAACAAGTCATTAATATACTTTTGTGTCAGTAATTAAAATTTTAAATAACATTTTAGATGAATTTGATACATTTTATGATCAATTAAAATATGTACGACTAATTCGAAATATTTGTTATTGCTTTTCGGAATATTTTCCCACAAGTTTTAGTTACTCATTAAATTCTTAAAAATATCAATTCATTTTATAACAATATTATTTAATAAGCCTATGGGAATTTGATCAATTGATGTTTTAGATCATCCGTAATAAATCATAAACATTGATTCATCATAGTAATTTGATTATAAATATGATGTTTTGAATTTAATATATTAGGAATGAAATCATTTGTGAATGTTCTTATAGCCTCTTATCACAGTAACCAACGTTTATCGGTAGACTGCTTTCATAGTATCAACAACAACAGATTGTCAAATTTTAATTTGATAGACTTTTAATATAAATCAAGAAATTTACTAAATTTTTAAAAAATAGCATACGACAGTAAAAATTAAAAAAAAATGTTTGCAATTTCTTTTATTTAATATTAGTCTTAAGCGCTATTACTAACTTCCTTTATATCGATGCACCCGTCCATGTATCTTGAGGATAAGGCCAAATTCGTCGAATTTTAAAGATTTCCTTATGATTAAGTGCCAGTCATTTGGCAACCAATCACAAAATTTTGATGAGACTAAAAAGGCAAATTTGAGAGGGTAGTACATTTTGTATACCAAAGAAGGCCAGTAAAATACCAACCACATGAGATCCTACATTATCCTTTCGATAACTCCTTTTTTCCAAGGCTTGTATCAGCATTAGTACCAAGAGTGATTAACAAAAGAAATATAAAGATTACAGTTTAATTGTTGGCAGTGGGAACATGAGATGGCCTATACTTACCAATACTATTACTCCAAGTGATAGACAAATGGAATGATGTAGAATGCAAAAATGAAAAATGTGTTCTCCATGATAATACCAAATATGTAATCTTACTATCATAATGCTGCAAACATAATCAAGAAATATCTGATAATATGAATTTATTTTCAGTTCTATGTCTAATGTTTGATGTTTCAGTTCGATTTCGCTGATCGAAAGAGTGTAGATGATTTTATTTTGGACCTTGCATCAAGGAAGGCAATGCATCCTTATGAAGCTGACATGCATGTTGTTGCAAAGTCGAAATCTTTGTGCAAATACTTGTCTTGCAAACAACTCTATGTCTTGATTCAAGTCTCATTACATGATTACAAAATGTATTAAATTCATGAGGGTCGATTATTACTTATCGTGGCTGCAGAGATCCGACATAACGTTCCATATGACAGACCTGAAGCTATCAAATACATATTCTGCAGTCAGTGATGGGATCTTGAATAACACCAATAACAGTATTACAATGGGAAAATCACTATCTCGGTCATCAATATTTCTACACCTGTCATTGTGGGACATGTGCTCCTAAGCATTTTTCATTCTTACATATGGATCTTAATAACTATTTACAGGGCAACAACGCTAGATGACATTTGTTCATAAGCAGCCTACAAAAAAATTTCTTACAAACTAGAAAAGAAAAATGAATTAATGATGAGAAATGAAATGAATGCTTAAATAAGTTGATAAGCTAAAGGTGTTCTTAAAATGTTACATATTTACAAAGATCTTCATAATTAACTAGTTTTCAATTTATTTATCAAACTTGTAGTAAAAATACAAGCCATGAAAAATAATTTGACTTAAGTTTTGGGAGCTAAGTAAGCACAAATATATTATATAATTCTGGTATTAAATAAATTAAAAATTTATATTTATATAAATATGGTTGTCATCATATTTAATTAAATATGTTTTTATAAATTGATAAATCATGTTGCTATGTAATTCGAGAGATTCCTACATGAAATATAACTTTCTTTAATTTTAAATGTAAATAATGTATTACCATCTATTTCTCATGCAATTTGCATTACAATCTGTTTGCCGTTTCAATCAAATTGCATCTACTCATGTTTAAATATGGATACTGTCTGACAAATCTTAATTGATTACTAATATGTGGTTAAAGCTTACTGATCTTCGAGATAGATTTATCCCAGTTTCATTACTTAAAATCTGAACCTCACTTAAGCACACTCTAATGAGCAGTGACAGATTTTGCGTAACCCACATTTGCTGTCCGGAAGCTTTGCCTGCTTATTGAAATTCATTTCTTAAAACGGACAACTTTCCAAACTATCCAGATAATTTGATTAGCTATCTACTTACATTTATTTTTTAACAATGAATTTAACTTAATGTATGCATATATATATATATATATATATATATATATATATATATATATATATATATATATATATATATATATATATATATATATATATATATATATATATATATATATATATATATATATATATATATATATATATATATATATATATATATATATATATATATATATATATATATATAATAAATATGTATATATAATATATATATATGCATACAAAGTATTAGAGTTCAACCAATATATAATAACAAAATGTTTGATGAACAGCGTACCAGAGTTTATGAAATCATTGAAATAAAGATATTCAGGAGATCAGTTTGTTATGCTTATTATATATTTAAGATCAAAATTTAATTTAAAATATGTATAGAAATTAGAAAAAACTATGAATTAGAATCAAGAACTTGAATAAATTTTTATTTAGGTAAAATATTAAATATAGCTATCACTGTTTCTTAAAACCATAGAAACCAATTTAAACGGTGTAATTATTTTTCTATCGAATTATACATAGCTATATAAAAATTATTTTCGTTAATTATTGCATTTTATCTAGCTTTAAAATCACTATCTAAAATCAGATCATAATGACAGTGACAGCGAGTGTTATAAAAATATTGTTTGTGTAGTTTTAAGTGAAGTTAAAGGTACAATAGAGCATTAAAATATTTTAAAGAAAAAAAGTGAAAAATAATTTATCTACTTCAAATAATATATATATATATATATATATATATATATATATATATATATATGTAAATAAGTTTGTATGTATGTATGTATGTTGTTTGTGTAAATCCTTAATAAATTGGGAATAAGTACTTATTTACGTAAAAAGCTATTTTCTAGGTCAAATGCTCTTAGAGCACAAGGCAGAAGTAAGTTAAAAATGAATATTTTGCTATATCGTTCGGAAATGTATTTTTGGACACTTTTGATTTACGAAATACGCGTGCATCCATTGTAATAATCACATAAACATTAAAGTTTTTTTATATACAAATTTCTGCAAATCTTTATTAAACAAGTTAAAGTGATAAATTATTTCAGAACTACGTATTCAAAGGTCATTATATAATTAAATTCAGTAAAAATCCTATTTATATTGTGTTGTAATTGGTTTAAAGTTTTTAAAATATATACTTAAAAAATAAGTTATCAAGAACATGCTTTTTTTGGAACTAATTTTAACTTTGAAATGAAATGATGGTTTGTTTTTAATTTTGAATAATATACTTTACCTTAAATGTAAATGTAATCTTAAAATTTTTTAATTATGTCAACATTTTAATTCTATAATTTTAATAAAAGTATGTTTGTTTTTATTTATTTAATATATTTTCTGCATAAAAAGTTATTTCAATGAACATAATTTATCAAATTTAAAAATTATAACCCCAGATATTTTTTCCTCTATAAAATTATTTTATAAGGGAAATTTGTGTTTTATTTCTTCTTTATGCAAGAAAAAAGCATAATTCGACGATATGTTTTTGTAGTTTAATATTTAAACTCTTTCACATTTATTCTACAACGGAATTATTTTTACTTTCTCAAACATTTTTTTCCATCTCATTATTTTTAATATTCTTAATAACTTCATTATTGCAGCTTCAAACATTCATGCATGTTGAAAGAATTACTGCATGTTTTAATAATTAGAATTATCGATGGTAGGGGAATTTTCAAAGCATTCATTTCTACTCTTTGGAAAACGAAGCCTGAAAAATTATTCTTTTTATCTAAATTAGACTTTTTAAATTATATAATTATTTAAGACATGAATGGAAGATTGACAGTATTTCACCCGGAAAACAAAATCAATTTTGACTTTAAGTAAAGCAGAACATGTTCTGGTAATGTTTTTCAGAAATAATAATAATTTCTAAAATATGCGTTTGCTTTACTAATAGATTAAATTTATAGTAATTTTAATATTTAACTTAGTATTCTTATAGGAAATTCGACTCTGTTTTGTCCCTAGGAACATCTTAATAAGGGATTATTTGTCAGAAATTATTTATTATTTTTCAAAATTTCTTTCTAAAAATCTATTACATGCGAGATGAAAAAGTATAATAAATAAACATGGAATCCAAGCACATTTTTTCTGATTACAACTTGTGTATTTAAAGTATGTGTTATTCAATTCAAACATGCCAAAGTTTTCAGTAATGTTATCGAAGAGAAATGATCCTTTCCTAAAAGATTGCGGGCTATGTAAAACAAAACTTCTGTCTCTTACTGGACATCAGGGCATGTTTCCAAATATATGCTGAGATTGGACAAACACTGCATGATAACAAAACTTGGCAGCAACTGCCCTTTCCTCCAATATTTTCTATGACGTTGGAACGTATTAATCATCTCTCCAACTAGTCGCAGCACACGCTCCGGTAATCAATGACACAGCAGCCGAGCAATGAAAGTTGCAATGTCAGTGTGATACATGGCGCTATGGCTGACAGATGTTGCGTCACACATCCATTCCATTGCAACACTCAAGAAGGGTAAGGCTCATTGACGCTTGGGGTTGTGTATAATTAAGCCGTTCTCTTGGCAGTTAACATGCGCCTTGCCTTGTGAGCATTGATCTGACATTTAGAGCTCTGAAATTGATGATAAATTTATGTTGATCAATTTTGAACTAGTTAAACGACTCTAAAACAATGCTTTGAACAAATTATGGAAGAAAATAGTCTGAGTAAATATGTAGATCATTTAGAAGAATCGGGGATTGTTATTAGTATAATAGAAAAAATATGTGGATTAATATTTAAAGGAACTTAAGTATGAGAAAAATATTTAATATCTAGTTTTTAATGATTCGGCTAAATTTACGAATAAATGAAAATGATTAATATATGCAATAAAATTAAATCAGTCAGTTCCTTAAAGTGTTTTAAGACAATATTATTTCTAAAATGTTGAAACGTGTTAATTAAATAATAATGTTTGTAATTAAATTCAAAGAAAATTGCATTCGTTTAAATTTTTGAAAACAAGAATGAAATAAAGCTGTTGAACTATGATTTTGGAGCCAAATTTAAGTCAACAATTTTGATCTTTATTCTACATTTTGGATTTTTTAAAAAAGTTATTAAATCATTTAAAATATGTTAAAAACTTTTTAACGGATGCTGCATTAATATGTGGAATAATTCCACACAAATGTTATATTTTTCACTTTGTTAAGAAACATTTATTGTTAAAACAATGCTGTATTAATAGCTTTTTACTTGCATTTGTATTTGTAAAATTATTTATGCTTAAAATTCACATCAAATATTTAAAGTTATATTTCTAACAATAGAAAATCTTTTTGAGAGAGAAATGATAAATATATTTACCATTAGTGTAATAAAATTTTAAATAAAACAAAATCAAAGACTGTGAACAAATATTTATTCATATTTTCGCTGGCAAAAATAAAGGTAACCAATGTTACTTTAGGAAATCTATTGAGATGATAAAAAGTTATTTCTGAAAAAAGTATAAATCAAGTAAGTTTTATTTTGTAGAGAAACAAATCATCATTGAAATGGTAGAAAAGAACAAAATTAGTATTTGATAGTTAGCTAACTTAAAGAAAATATGGATACATATAGGTATAGTTTTCATTTGGGGTTTTTGAATTTTAAGATAAAAGTAGTCTGTCAATGCAGGTCTTTTATTTCAGTAATTAAATTTTTCTTTAAAATAATATTAAATTCACTAAAATAATGTTTAAATCAAATTTTTTCTCATAAACTATTCTCTTTTTAATCATTAAAAAGTTTTAACTTTTGAAATTAACGTCATTACATTTCCTCAATCTAAACAATCAACGTTCACACTCATTTAATTATTTCAAATATTAATTAGGAAACTATATAAAAACTTTCTTTAGAAATAAAATCAATGTTTGCAGATAGTATTAACATAATCATATATAGTTTATACATTGTGCCCAAATGTATTCAGAATTACATACAGATATTATTCTTAAAAAAAAAAAAAAGGATTTTGTTAACGAATAAAAAAGACATGAATTTCAATTCTCGCCTTCTTTTGTGCACATTTATCATGTTTTTCGGATTCCTTCTCTTGGTATTCTATTATACCATCATTATTAATTTAATAACTTCTCGAAATATTTCCTTAGATATTTAAAAAGTCGCTTACATTTTCGTAATGTTATCTTATTTATATATATATATATATATATATATATATATATATATATATATATATATATATATATATATATATATATATATATATATATATATATATATATATATATATATATATATATATCATATATATATAAATATTTATATACGTTATTAGTAATAATTTTTGTAATTTATATAGTAAAAAGATAAATTTTTATGTACTTTAACTAAATATATTTTAAATTTTGTCTCTCGGTATTTTAAAAATGTGTTATTAAAATATTGTAACAAATGTTGTTACTTTATATAATTATACATTCTAAAATAGTTAACAAATTTATCATAAAATCTTGCATATTTGGCTAAGCAATTTTATGTAATAATATTATGTTGAATATGTTAATATTATTTGTGTCTTGAAATTAAATTAGATTTTATTTACTGATACTGAAACTCTCTTATGGTTGATTTTTTTTCATCATTAGTTTATAGACTTATTCTAAAATGATTGCTATAACATTATCAGTAATAATTAATTTATCCTATTTGATGAGTTGTTTTACTATTTGTTTCCATATAGCTTAGCTTAGAATGAATTTCAGATAAAAAAAAATTACTGGAAGCAATAACATTATTAAGTTAGGATTCCTTAATCAAGAAAAATAATTTAAACATCTACAATTAGCGTTTAGTAATAAATATTTACTTTCCATCAGTCCACAAGGCCGCTTATAGAATTTTAAAAAAAAATTATAATTTTTTATACAATGGAAAGCATACAGATAATTAGTTAACAGTTGTAATCCCAAATAATCAACTACTGTAAGGAAATTGTTAATTGATGATAATAGTTATATTAACCAAATGATGTTGAAATAAGTTAGCAAACATGCTCCAACATGCATAAAATTATTCATGATGAATTTCATACAAAAATAGTGCATTATTGGTTTTTCCATGATTTAACCAGGAAGCAGAAAGAAGAGAATATCATAAATAATAAAGAAATCTTTAAATATTTTAAAGCCAGTAGTTACTGCCTTGCATATATCTCTAAAATCATTTCTGGTGCTACTGATACTGTTTTCTGTGGTTCCAATAATTTAAGAAAATTAGGCTTTTTTAAAGTTAATTAGCAAATTTTAATGATGAAAAGAGATATGCACAATATAATTTTACTTAGAACTCATAGAAAAGATATTGTAATAAACTATTATGTATTTGGTTTAGACAATATATTTATTATTTTAAGTATGTATACATTTTTTCAACTTAATCAGTTGAAAGTATATTACCTTCCACTTAATAATAATTAAAATTTAAACACATAATTTAATGTAATGCACAGTACAATATATTTTAACCAAGTTTTTATGGCTAGAAGAAATTTATCTTTGAATAATTTCTGAATTTTTCACAAGAACATTTGATAATGTGTTAATTATTCGTATTTACATTTTAAGAAGCTCTCTCTTATCACGAAATCTAACTATTAGTGGAATGAAGCTTTTTTATTTATGAGAAATGAGTTTTATTTCAATTTTAAATAAATCGATAGCTATTTATATTTTCTGATAGATTAGTCTTTGTTTTTTGCTAATAGAAATAATTTTGTTTCTAACAAATAATGAAAAAGCATCTAAGGTAGAAACGTTTTTCCTTTTTATCTCAAATAATTACAATAAAATTGGAAAATCAAAATTAACTTTTTTGCAAAAATTATCCATTTGTAGTAAAAGTATTTTTTTCACTAGGGATTCAGATACATTTCTTTTGTTTTCTTTTTTATTCACAAGAACATGTAATGAATGTTCATTAAGAGAACGGATTTTATTCCAAACCTTGACTTTTTTTCACTTTAGCATCAAATGAATTCTTTTATAAATTAAAATCCTATTAAAATGGCTGCTGAACAACGAATCTACTTCAGGAATTTCTTTTCTTTAGATTTCATGACAGAGAAAAATGTTCAAGAAGTCTTAAAGTAGTTGAAAGATACGCTTTAAAGTTTGTATTTTTTCATTTCGTTGGGGAAGAATTTCAGATTTTTTTTTACCGTTACCATTTTATCTTCTAAATTTTAAGGGAATTACATTTAGCTTAAAACAACGTAAGGCGCATGTTTTGCGGTTATTGATCTTCTAGTTTCAGAATAGGTGTTTTTGCGTCTGACAGTTCTTCCGATGCAGACGCAGATGTTTGTGATAAACAGTAACGAAGTGGCACCTGCAACAGGCTTTGCGTGTACTTTACCTAAACTGTTATAAATTGTGTTTTCGAAAGATTCTTTTTGATAATACTTATTAATTTTATGTGGATGCAATTTTAAATGTATTTAGTAATAGTTATGTAAGTTAAACAATTTTAACAATAATTTTAACAATAACAAAAAACAAATTTTATATAATAGGGTTTTTAAATTCTAATTAAAATTACATCGAAAATACTTATAAGTAATACACAAATATTTTAAGACGCGTGCATTCATTCAAAGCTATTACTAATAATTATGTGTCTAATTTATTAAGTAAAATTCAGCAATATAACAAAATCATTTCTAAAATACTGGAAACTAAGCAAACAGACGAAACATTTGATTAACATTTATTTATAGAGCTTTAGTATTAAAAATAGTAGTTAACAAAAATATTAAAAAAATATGAACGAATTTCAGTATTTAATATTATTAATGGAAACATATTTTAAGAAAATGTAAGCATCTCTTCCAAAAACAGGTAGAATTTTTTTATCAAGATATGGAATCGATTACATGAAAATTGTGATAGTTTTTGCTCTATATTTTCAATTTATTTGCAATAAAATTTATTGTGAATTTACCATGAATACACTTCAAATATGAAAATTGCAAGCTTCAAATGAAAAAGAAAAATTTGCATTCATCAATTTTGTCTTTATTTTGAGTTATTTTGTTTTGAGCAAGGTTTAAATATTTCACAGTCCAGTCACATTAATGTGACCACTTGTCCAAAGCTAAAATAACCTTTTTCAGCAGAGCAAACTGCTGTGACACTTTCAGTAAGAGAGTCCAATTATGTCTTTGAAGGTGTTCACTGGCATGTTTAGTCATGCCTTCAACAGAGCCATAGTTATGTGGAAGAAGATCTTGCCACGAACAACTCGATCGAGTAGGTAAAAGTGATTCTCTCCTGTCTAGTGATTAAATCAGAATATTTATGACCAGAGCGGAACGGTAGATTTATCCTGGTATACTTCAAATCATTCACGTTCATTGCCAGCTGTATGACACTTCACATTATCCTGATGGTAGATGTCATCATTCTGAGGAAAAACATATAGAGGTGAACTTCGTCCGAAAGGACACATATGTATTTGTGTTGATCCATCATGCTATGGATGATAAAGATTAAACCCGGGAACACCGAAAAACATTTCCAAGACTATAAAGCTCCCACATCCAGCTTGAATAATTCCGTAATAGTTGCACGTCGTATTTGCCTTTTAGCAATTTCACGTCGTATACGCCAACGTTCATTTGCCTGGTGCAGCATAAAGTGTAATGCATGGAAAAAGTTAACTGTCGCTTTACAGCAGATATCCAGTTGCGGTACTCGCGTGAAAATTCCAGCCTTCATCCACTATGAACAACACCCAGCATAGGTGCATGAACCAGGTGTTTGCTTCGGAGGCCCAGGCATAGCAATATTCACTGAAGAGTAGATTTAGATACAATGTTGATAGCACCTTGATTCATCTGGGTGGTCAGTTGCTCAACGGTAACATGTCTACTTACCCGAACGTATCTACACAGCTGCCATTTACCTCTATCCTCAAAGAACCACATTTGCCTTGTCTCTAATTTTTGACTGTGCCATGGCCCGAATATTTATGATCATGCCTTATGTAGTAGTATAAATCATTTCATGTCTGCATTACGATTGCAATGAATTTCTAAGCCCTTACAGATCCTTTATATACTCTCAACTGAACTGTTTTGTCTATATCATGTGATTGGTTATTTAATCTCGACTTTGAAAGTACATTTACTCAAATAAATGTGACTGGACAGTTTATAAACATATTACCGTTAAAATAAAAAGTGTTTATGTATAAATAAATAAAAGTAAAATCTGCTAAAATGTATGGCAACAGTTATTTAATGTGAAAAGTAAAATACAACTGAAACTTGCATAAAAAATAAAAGTTCAAATACAACAATACAAACTTTTGTACAAACTTTGAAGTGTTCAGCGATTTGTATTCAAAATTTTAAGGGTTTTAAATTTATAACTACGTAAATATATATATATATATATATATATATATATATATATATATATATATATATATATATATATATATATATATATATATATATATATGTATATATATATATATATATATATATATATATATATATATATATATATATATATATATATATATATATATATATATATATATATATATATATATATATATATATATATATATATATATATATATATATATAATTAATTTCTGGATAAAAAGATTTAACACTTTAAATCTGCTTAAAATTCTACGAATATTGAATTATATTTAAAGCAAATTAGAACAAGTATTTTTGATGCTGCTAGCTAACTTTTTTAATTTAAATGCAAACATGCAAATCTAGAATGTAATGGAAAAATTTTGTGATATTTAAATATTTTGAGTACAAATAAATCATAAGTTATTACCAGAAATTTTCTTGTATTTCTATCTGATAGCAATTTGTAAAGTGTCATGTATTTTATTTGCTTAAATTTAAAATATGTATTTTCTGTTTAAATATTGCAGTTGTTAACTAAATATAACAAAGATTTATTATACTACGATCAGGTTTATCTAAAGGCATAAAATTAGAAGAATAAACTATGGAGACTTTAAGAATACCATTGATGTATGCGTGAAAATACTCTATCCTATAAATTATGCAAACATGAACATTAGACTTCAGATTAAATAATTTGTATAATAAAATGTTTTGTTGTGAACAGCTCATTATATATTACAAATTCTTTGATAAATAAATTTAAATAAGAAATTTTTAACAAGCATTAACCAACTTTTATATTAAAAATGAGTTCAACGCTTCGTAAGAATTCCCATTTAAGTTATCCATTCAATCAATAATTCATGTTTGATTTTATTTGAAATATGATTTTTTGAGTTACTTGGATTATTCAAAAATATTCCAAATTTAGAAATTATTTTATGACTTCAAAGAGCAGAGGCAAAATTATTTTTATATAGATTGGCGAAAAATAGTTCTTCTATTGAAATCTAGTTTTGCCTTTAGTGTTGATAGAGAACTCAAAACTATCTTTTCTCTTTTCAATATGAATATGTGTTATAAAATAACAAGATAAGAGCGTAATTCTATGAAATTAAATGAAATCGGAAGAAGTAGGTTTATTCATGTATAATATTTTTTCATCCAATATTTTTACTTTCGCAGTTACTGATTTTATAATGAAACACTTTCATTTATATATTTAAAAACGAATAAATATAGCGATATTGAGTAAAAATAAGTATTTTTAATATATTAGAATAAAACGTAACTATAATAAACATAGATAATTTGGCTTTTACTTAGAAAAATATTCATATTAATAAATCTTATACTGGATAACAGAATTTATTACTAAATAACAGTATCTGGACATAATAAATCTTAGAATGGCCACATACTGTTATTCAGTAAAAGATTCAAAATTTTAATCTATTTTTCATGTACTTTATATTGGAAGTAATAAAAAGTTCACAAAAATATGGGCATGGAAAAATGGTAACACATTGGTGCAAACTAATCATTAAACGTTGCGTAAATAAGCATCATAGAAATATATTTGCTTATTAAATCACAGTTTCTGAGATATAATGAATTTTTAATTGAGACATGATAATTGGCCTATTTCTTTTCATTAAACATTACAATTTCCTTTTATTTGAAATTCATACTCTATTGTTTTGGGTAAAAATATTTTGATGTTGTTCAGAATGTTTCTATTAAGAAACATGAAAATCTATTCCACATTGAGTATCATTTAAATATAATCATTCTACACAGTCAATGCTTAATACTTCTTCATTATTCTTTTTTTGAAATGAGGAATTATTAATGTATTTAAAAATTATTATAAGAAAGGGAAATGACAGCGGAGTCTATATATATATATATATATATATATATATATATATATATATATATATATATATATATATATATATATATATATATATATATATATATATATATATATATATATATATATATATATATATATATATATATATATATATATATATATATATATATATATATATATATATATATATATATATATATATATATATATATATATATATATATATATATATATATATATATATGTATATATATGTATATATATATATATATATATATATATACAGAATAAATTTTCATTCAGCAACTGCATTGCTAAGAGAACGAAAAATGCAATATTAAATACTTAGAAATTAGTCATCACAACCTGAAATGAAAAGGTGCTTAAATATTCAAAAAATAAATAAATAAAATACAATAAAAAATGGAGTCAAAATGGAACTTGGAAATTAGATAGTAAGTTCTGCTGATACAGTTAATAAGGACATTCAAGAAATGTAAATATAATAATTTATCAAATTTAATTTAAAGTAAATGCTACTTGTTTATAGAAATAAATTAATTCTGACAGCAAAGGTATAGAAGAAGATTGCGAAGATAATAAGTAGTTTAAAAAATTTGGAATAGTGCCTAAATGCTATAATCTCAAAACAAACTTTTTTGAATTCGGACGCTTCCTCTAAAAGAAGTCAAAAATTCAAAATAAAATTTCACAGTTGGCATCTTCAAATCAGAAAATTTACATTTACCTTATAAAATAGTTTTTATAAAGTAAGCAAATCAAAGCTTTTATTTCTTTAAGAGAAAATGTGAAAATGAAAGTCGCAGTGAGAACGAAAGTGAAAAATTGAAAGAGATATCGTTGAACACTACAAAAATGCTTTTGTTTGATTGCACTGAGTAGTTTTATGAGATAAAAATAAATATTGAATTAAGGAAACATTTAATAAAAAAACTTTTTTCATTTCGTGTTTTACATGTATTTTTACTACAATTATAATTATTTTGCTTGTATTAAGGTAAAAATTTTTTTTTGTTTTCGATAAGATTTCGGAACGTATCTCCACTTGTACTTATAACACAGTTTCACGCAATTAGGTGTCTTGTGAAATCCTATGTAACATTTTAGTGAGAGAAGAGGAATATATGTAAGCAAAATGTATATCATGTAAAATGAGATTTGTGGAATTAATTGAATAGCTCTCAACATTGATTATAAAATAGTTATGTTTTATAATAAGAAATTTTTATTTAACGATTCACTTTTATCTCTAACAATATCATAAAAGTAAATATTTTCTGCCAGATCAAGTAAATATCGTTCATGAATATATATATATATATATATATATATATATATATATATATATATATATATATATATATATATATATATATATATATATATATATATATATATATATATATATATATATTGTAAAAGACAAGCTGAAAAATTGAAAAGTGGACCTAATGTAAAGGACATTTATTTTCACTTTGATATTTACTGTAAGATTTTAAAAGAGAAAACTTATTTTAAAATTGCGTAATGAAATTACAACAACAAATTTCTAAAAATATCATATTAACAACTATATTAAAATCAATATTATATTAAAATATCAAAAGTAGCTCACATTTATTATGTGTGCATGTTAATTTTAAAAAACGTTTCCTTAAACTCTTTTTATTATAAAGATTTATAAATTTATCTTGCATAAATATATAAAAATAAAATGAAATTGTGAATTAAATGATCTCTCATGATATTTTGGTACCAAACATGGCGTCGTGTTCTGGAACTTTGCATCGATGTTAAGAACTGCCAAACCTAATTTCTTTTTCTGTTTTTTTCACAAGAAACCGTTCTGACCTCTCTCCGATGAATGTCAATCTAGCGTGGAATTAAATAATGTGGAATCGGTCCAGATGGTTCCCTGCTTTCCCAATCCACGTTCCGCTCATCAATTCAACCCCTTGCTATATGGGGTATAAATTAAACTGAATTCCCAACATCTAAAATAATTTTAAAAACGAAGGGAAAAAGTATTGCTCAGAATTTGGAATCCGTGCTTTGAATTTTGAGCGAATTAAGTATTGAGGGTTTTGATGTGGGTTCTATGCTAATACTGTGCGTGCGTGCTGCAGTTCATCGGCTTTACATCCCAGCATTGACTTCCCTGCTTTCTCCAATGGAAAGTTTGCCACAAAATTCTTTCGCTTCAAGAAAGAAAGCTGTGCTTGGTATGATTTTGTAGTTAGGATAACGATAGAATGGCAACAGATTTGGCAATTTTTAAACTCAGCCATTGTTAAAACTCTTCCTGCTCAAAATTACGAGCTAAAAGACTGGCAAGAAGTATACAGACTGACGAGAAATCGAAAGGTTTTTCAGAAAAGAAGGTTGATGCAAATTTATGATTGAAATATCAAAGGTTGAAATGTTTATAAGTTAAAAGTTGATATGCTAAAAGATTATGATAATTTAAAAAGATAATTTATGATAATTTAAAAATTTAAATTTAATTTATGATTGAAATATCAAAGGTTGAAATTATTGAAATGTTTATAAGGTAAAAGTTGATATGCTAAAAGCTTATGATAATTTAAAAAGACTTATAATTATTTGAATTTCAATCGTATACAAATTTTAACAGCTTATTATCAAATACAAATTTATAATTTGTATCAAAAGCAAATTCAAAAAATCACTAAAATAATTTTACAAGATTATCGTTTCCAGTGAATGTGAAATGAAAGCAGTTAAAGTGAAAGAAATTCATGAAAGTTTTAATATGGGACAAAAATTTATGATACCACGCATTTAAGACATTTCGAGTGTATTAATCTTTTATTCATTTATTTATGATGAAACTTTAAATCAAAAACAATACATCAGTTATCAATAATATAATAAAAGTATATATAAATTATGATAATACCAATAATATAATTGTTCAGTGCCTTGTATTAAAATTCATATTTTTATCAAAAGTAGTGTGGTTTTTTGAACATAAAATCTACATAATCGGTATGTGATTTTATTCACAATGCATTTAAATGCTTTAAAATACTATCAGACTAAAATATGTGTATAATCCTTATTTATAAAGTTATTAATTTTGTCAAAAACCAGGCATCGATTTTCTGTTTATATGAAAAAATAGTTGACTTCATGTTTTGCAAAAACGATTATTACTAATATCTGTACTTCAAAATTTATCATAAGATATAACTGCAAAGCATTTTAATATAATTGTCCATAATTCTGATGAGAGAAATGATATATATATATATATATATATATATATATATATATATATATATATATATATATATATATATATATATATATATATATATATATATATATATATATATATGAGGGTGTGTGTGAAAACTTATTTTATTCACTTTTAGACTTTAGATGTTTTCCAGCTTCCACTTCATTTTATAATTTTGAACTGTTACCTATCTTACAGCGTAAAGAAAAGTGCCATATAAAGTATGCATTTGTGTAAACAATATGTGTATGTCAGAAAGATGGAAAGTGTTTCATTTTTGTTCCCTTTACTATCAGATCTACTTGATAATATTTAGAAATTCCGAATAATTGGACAATTTTTATCACCAAACGATAAACATTTTTACAGTCTGATTAGGTTCGAATCCTGATATTGTAATTGTAAGCATTTTCTCAGCTTCATGTAAAGCATCACATGTTTTTTCACAAACAAGCAATATTCATATGATATTTTCGAAAGCAAAATCAGAATGTACCATTCTCTTTTAGACACATGTAAGTATGCAATTACACAATCTTGATTAGTAGATGTTTGAATGTTATAGGAATTTGCATAATATATAGCCTGTATTATACATAATATATATTTGATGCGTTTTGCGTACTGCTTTCTTGAAGTAATAGTTTGAATGGACAGGAATGTTGACATATACTCACATATGATAAAAAATATAATGACATGTAACTTTAACTTTATCTAAGCAGAAGTAGTATAAATGAAATAAACCAGTTACATAAATTGAAAAATTAAAAATTAATATTTTTATCATATATTTAGGAATTTATAAAGTTTTTGAATATGTTGAATGAAGATATATTAATTTCTTCAGAGTTTTTCCAAAGATGTTTTATAGAAGTTTTAGACTCTAACCATTGAATTTTTTAAAAATTAATAAAAAGTATCGAGTCTTTAGAGAAATTAAAAATATAAATTTATATCCTGAAATTACCGATTTCTTCATATAGTATTAAGCATATATAATTAAAATAATTTTATATTTCAATAAAATATAACCTAAATTAACTTGCTTATTTCAAGGATAAAAATAGGATTTCGAATTTATCTAATTTCTTTTAATGTATGGTGTTTTATAAAATAAAAATTGCTAGAGCTAGAATTAGAACATTGCTAATTTAGAATTATTCATAAACACATTGCATATAATAATATCAATTGATAATATTCTAAGAAAACTATAACTAATTAAAAGTATTGTTTATTGTGTATTATGCAACGTTGGAAAATAGCTTTTTAATTTGGAAAAGTATTAAAATAGAAGAAAATTTCTATCTAAAAAATACAATTTGTGTGAGATTAAAATCAATTCTACAAAATTCCAATAATTTAAATTTAATATTTTGTTATTGCGTTCATTACTTTTGTGATTTTTCTATTTCTTTTTAAATTTGAGTTTTGCTTAATTTCTTTTAGTTGCTTTAGATAATATTGCATAAATTAATATATCTTTTGATAAATATATTAATTCCAAGTTTATGTTCGTGATTATGCACATTCATGTTTAATCAGCAAAATTCTGTTCAGGCTTAAATTTTAATCCGTTCATTCATGCTTTATTTAATATTTCGTATTATATAAACTCTATTTAACCCCTTTGTCTCCTTGATTTCTAACTTTTTTTATGTTTTTTTCAGTGCATAAAAATCAATTTTTAATAACAAAAATACAATTGTCATTTTTGTAGAATTCTTAACTTTTTGTAATTAGAAAATAAAATAAAATAATATTAGTTTCTAAAATTTTAAATGTTTTACATAAT
>CM075851.1:103293183-103375683 GCA_037975125.1 Latrodectus hesperus
ATATAAATTTGTTAAAAATGAACACATTGTGCAAATTTCTAACAAATGATAAAACTAAAAAACTAGTTAAATGTAGAATAGAATTTATGAGGAAATTTATTTTGTTGTTTTACAGATTTTTAAAGAGTATTAATAATATTTTTTATTTAAATAATATAAAGCCAAGAAGGAAAACCTGCTTTGCTATTTTATGAAAGAGCAATAAATTGCCGACATTGGTTATGGTTCAATAGATAATTATTTGCTAACAAATTTCTCGGAAAACGTTTCATTTTGTGTAAAAAAGAAAAGAAATTGTGTGGAAATAAATATTTCCAATACATTTAACCTTAAATTAAAGTCTGAGAGTCACACTCAAGATAGCGACTAAGACCAGAGGATTTTTGAAATTCCAAAGATTTTCTTTAATTCCAGGCGAATCATTTTATCTCTTAGCAACTTCTGAGACGATTTTCAAGATATTTAATTCTATCTTCAATGACATTTATTACTAGTCTCTGGAACGCAGGCACTAATAAAACCTAAAGTTGTAAAGTTGTTGACAAGGATTGGTGGAAAGGACTTGGCTTTGAAGTTCCTTAAATTTAATGAGGGGAAACCCTACTACCGAGAAACATTTTTCACATAAGAAATAACGATGGCATTTTTGGCCACCCTACGTTACCACATTTTAGAAAGTATTAATTGGAAAGGTATGTTCATCACTGAATAATCATTCATGAAATTTACTCTGATATTAGCTCTCATTATTAGTTGGTATTTTAATTACAAATTGTCAATCTATATCTTAATATATATATATATATATATATATATATATATATATATATATATATATATATATATATATATATATATATATATATATATATATATATATATATATATATATATATATATATATATATATATATATATATATATATATATATATATATATATATATATATATATATATATATATATATATATATATATATATATATATATATATACATATGTATACATATATATGGCACAGCTATCATATGATCATTCCAACATGCTAAATTTTGAATTTCTTACTTGATGAAGATATGTTGCCTATATGATGCGCGCGCGAATTGTGACGATTAGCAATAAAATTTTCTACGTATAATTCCTATAGGTATCTATATATAAGTATACATATGTTCTTATAGAATACTTAGATAAATTATGATATCCTGTATGCCCATAATTTTTTGATTTTGCGTAAATAAAGATGATCCGTGCATCTAAAGTCAAATATTTCAAGTAAATATACTTTGTAAAAATAAGATTGTAAAAACATTTTAACATGATAGTCAAGAGATAAAAAAGTTTTTGTATAATTTTAAGTTTGTTGTTTTCTGCCAGCTATGCTGGCATAATGGTGTACACTGCTCTACTTTTCAAACTGAGCCATATTTTGGTGTGGAGTCCGACTTCCTCAGTACAGACAAGACAAAGGTACCCGTTTATAGGGTATAGGCATCCATTCACACAACCCATTCATGCAAAGAAAGGACAAAGATAGTATAAACAGAGAGAAGAAGTATATCCATACCCGAACCGGGTTTCGAACCCAGGGGACCTCCCTATTTGTAGTCAGGCACTCTGACCACTAGACAGGGTGAGATGCTACTTTTAAGATAAAATAAAATGTTACTTAATAGCTTTTAGATGTTATAACGAAAAGCTTAATTAGTTTAAGTTTTACAAATCATAAGCATAATACATACTTTAAGATTTTCAATCTATATATAAATGTAATTATTAGAAAACTTAAACAATTCTTACGAAAATTTTATTAATAGTTAATGAAAGTTAAATGCTTGCGTATGAAGCTTTATTTAAAAATCTATATTTAATTATATATTTTTTTCTCTTTATTTATAAATTTTTTATTACAAATAATTATTCAAAGAACTGAATCTTTTTTATGCAAAAATAAATAAGAATAAAAAAATATTAATCATTTCACAGCAATTTTCAAATAAGAAATGAGTTTGTCTTCGAAAACGAAATAAAAAATATACAGATTTTCATTAAAAGTATTTACATGAAATATTTTTATTGATTAAAATTATTCCATTCACAACAATTTGCAAATTTTAAGGGCATTCTATTTTCTGAATAATTAATGTTTATTAATTAAATATTGTCATTTAGATTTATTTGCATGAAATATGTTTGTCTTTTTTTCAATGAATTACAACAATCTTGTAACCAATAAAATTTGCTAAAGTAAATATGCAATAAATATTACAAAAATAAAATTCATTTTAATTTTATTTATTTGTTTTATGATATAATTTCGAGATATTGGATCTAGATACAATTGAGTAATAGTAGGATATATTTTTAAATTTTAAATAATTGTACTAATTGATGTCTATATGCAAACAAACTTTAAAACTTTCTGATTTCACCATTTCAACAGAATAATTTTTTTAAACAAAACATTTTGTATGAGTTGGAGCATCTTCTTCTATCATTTTTTTCTTATGAAAAACGCTGTATAGTATTACAGAAAGAAGAAGAAAAAATCCTTCCAACATTTTAATGTATTTTACATCCCGGTTTAAAATCCTACGATGCTTATTCTTTGGAATTTAGTAATAATTAAGAATCATTTAAATTAATTTAACTAATATCTAATTTTACTAGCTGAACTGTTTTTATTTTAGCTTAAATAAATAGGTGGTATTATTTAACTTGTCAAGAAAAAAATGCTTGCTTTGAAGAGTGTTTATGTTAGAAATGACACAACGCAATATTTTTAAAAATTATTTGATTTAATGCATGATTTTTTCAATAATGCATGAAAATTTTACATTTGTGAAATCTGTTTCGTCAATTACTTTTGTATTTACTTTCATCGCTTAAGATGTTTCGATTAGACTGAAAACGCACAGATATTTTAGTAAAATAAAAATAAGGAGGTAGAATTAAGAACTGTATCTACACATTTATATTTGCATATATGATAATTCGAGTATGGGTCGTAATAAAATTAAAGTTATTTTAAATAATTGTAAAATATTTTCTAAAAGTATTCTTACATATATTTATTTAAATTTTTATTTTAATTTTCAAACTGATTCGCTCTAGTGACAAAAAATAATAAAATGTTTTGACATTAATATGTATAATTCTGTATAACAATTTTGAAAATTTTCATTTGCATTCCTTATAAAATATTTGAATGAAATGCTAATTATCTTACAATGCTCACAACTGTTTATTTTCATGTCTTAATTATAATTTAAATGAAAAAGCATTTATTATAATTGCCGTTTTCAACTCTGACATTTTAATATATAAAATAGAATTTCAGTTAGAAAAAGAAATTCAGATGAAATACTTTAATTAAAAATATCATTCTACATACTGTATTTATCATGAAAGACATGTCTGATTGAATCGGCTTAATAAATTAGTTCAATTTAATTCATATCACTCTGAAATCTACAAAAATCTTTTCTAATATTAAATCCCACTTATACAAATAAAAATGCTTTTACATGAATTAATTCTTTTTTCTCAATTAATTTGTAAATGCAACAAGATTTATCTTTCATTATTGGCTTGAAAACGATTAACGATTTTTCAATGCAATGCAACATAAGTATTCTATCAATTCGATTATGAAAGAAGAAAAATATTAAAACTTAATTAAATTCACATGATGTTAAAACTGTGCAACAAATGATATTTGGTAAATCTAATTTAATTACAATGGGATTTGAATTAAAGTTTATAAATTAAAAGTGTCCAAAAAATAAACTAATTTTAATTTTTTTCTATCGCATTAAATAAAATATAACTTCGGAAGACTGGGTTGGGAGAATCAATTAATTCTACAAAAGTATTATTAGATGGAATGCATTTTATGGTGTGATGAAAATACTGTGCGATGAATAAAAGCACAGAAACAGGTATTTAATAATATTTTAATTTAATGTAATGCTCACAAAATACATTTTTATGAACTTTTTATGTAGGCTGTAAATAAAATAGTAATATTGTTTCCTAAACAAGTGCATATTATCCAACATGCGGAAACATGATTTTGAACAAGCGGGTTAGTGCTTTTGTCGATAATGCTGGTAAAATAATTTCAGCATATAGCCTTAAAAATATTTCTTATATTTCTCAAAATCATGTTAAAAAAATGAAAATCAACAGCTGTAATTATAATCGTTGTTGTTGGTATCAAAAATGCATCGCAATGTCGTCAAATGTTACCTGAAGCCTCTGGCAAGAATGGTCTATTATGTAAAACAATTGCACTACGGCTTAAATAGATTAGTCAAGGCAAAATCATCCTTTAAACTAATCATGTCATTCAAGTTCTTCACATCAACAGAAGTTCATTTGTATGAAATTTGTATATTTTCAGCTTTTATATTTGCATTTGAGGCCCGTGAATTCCTGGATATCATTCTCATCAAGTGACAGCACGGATTCTTATTGCGGGTATTTGGAACACCATCTTTGTCATCCAGTATAGAGCAAATATTTATATCTGTTGTAGGATAATCTCTTTATCATGTGGCAAGACAATATTTGTTCTCATGCTGCATTAAAAATGAGCTTCAGCAATTGGTTTTGGGAAGTATTCAAATATTCTTCTTCAGCTGAAACCCAATGTCTACGATTACTTTTCAAATTGTAATGATTCTCCCAAAGCCATTCCAACCT
This sequence comes from Latrodectus hesperus, assembly GCA_037975125.1. Lineage (NCBI taxonomy): Eukaryota > Metazoa > Arthropoda > Arachnida > Araneae > Theridiidae > Latrodectus > Latrodectus hesperus. Next base: position 103,297,891 of record CM075851.1, read on the forward strand.
TTTATGATGCAAGCAATAAAGCATTCAGCTGATAATGTCAACGAATATCTTATGAACCGTACATTATTGTTTCCGAAACTTTGTGCAGAATTATTCAGGAAAGACTTTTCATGGAGATATACAGTAGGATTTCAATTAATTTTGTCTGTAAGTATATTAAAATATAATATCCTATTAATTTATTTTATATTGTCATTATTTTATTTCCCTACTTTCAATACAATTTGAAAGTAAAATAACATAAAGTCTTGCATTGTGTAATAAATTAGGTACTTTACACAATTTTTTATTTTTAGACTTTAACAAAATAGTTAAACTGAGACCATAATTGTATTTCCAATATAAAAATGAATATTTTTAGAAGAATTTGACAACAGGAGAAATATTGCTTCGATAAATTTATGATTTAAAATTAGTTTATTAACCACAACAAAAAATTTCTTTCATTAAGCTGATGACACGAAATTTAATTAAATTTAAAAAATATACTGAAATTGAGTATTTTTAATTAATTTGTAAATCCAAGATAATCATTTCGTAGATAAAAATTCATATATTTTGAAGGTCATGATAATGCATACATTTTTTTAGTTAAAAAATTATTTAAAATTCCTCCAAAGCAGACTAGGTTTTAAAAATTACATTTATGAAATTTTAAGAATATTCAGTGCCTGTTACAGAATCAATTTATGCCAAATCTATGAAAAATTCAGTCCCTCAGTTCAAGTCTTGGAATTGTAAGAATAAAATATAAATTTATTGTTATTTAATCCACATTTTTAGAATGGCAAAAATTTGAGTGATTTTTTTTGATTAAAATACAGAGATTTATATAGTACAAGGAATTAGTGTTGATAATGAAAAATCTATACTAGATACTTTTTCTGCATATTTTTGCTTAAATTCTAAATTGTTCACACAAATCATTTATGTTCCTTTTTTCATGAATTTCTAAATTTAGTAAAACATCAGTTACAGATGGGATTTTCTTCTGTGTTTTCAACTTTATATATATATATATATATATATATATATATATATATATATATATATATATATATATATATATATATATATATATATATATATATATATATATAAATTATGAAATATATAAAGTTGGAATATAATTAAAGGTAAAATGGTTATTACAAATTATATAACTATATAAGATTTATATAATTTCTTAAAATAATTTAAAACATTAAATCATTTGATATTTCTTATTTTCTAAACTTATTACAAAGTCAAAGTATATTAATAACATTACATAACATAGAGCATCTTTATATTGATATTCTGCCATACATGTTTTAGCAATGTTTTTCAGACGTGTATTTTTCTTCAAAAATGTATTTTTGAAGTCTCCCCAGATATGTTGACTGAAATCACTGTGAAAATTTTATTGAAACTTAAAGGCCATTCGTCCTTGATGTAAATTGTCCAGTCAACGAGTTTATAGGTAATAAAATGTTTATAGAGTGGGAAATTTCTCTGAAAATTGAACATTTTAAAGAAAAGAGAATCAGAGTAAGAGAAAGAAATTTTCCCTACAAAAACTATATATATCATGAGATAAAATTTTTAGATGGAAAGCAAAATATCTATATGCATATAAGATTTTATAACAGGAAAAAAGTTCTATTGAAACTTATTATGCTTTTGTTATATAACAGAAGAAAATATTTTAAAAAATTTAATAAATATAATAAATAAGCTAAAGTTACATTTTATTAATTATACTACATCAATGCGATATGTATATAAGGTTTCATAACAGTGAAATTTTTATCAAATGTTTTATCCCTCTGTTATATAACAGAAGAAAAGATTTTAAAATTGTTTAAACCTATTAAAATTACTTTTTATTCATAAAATTTCTTAATATAATTAATTAAGCATATAAAACAATTATATGTGTATAGATGCTTGTTAATATGTATAAACACATGCATATACATATGTATGTATGTAAATTAGGTAAAATATACCTTAAATTACTATTGTGTCAATAAGTATGTGCCCCCATTTGAATGATTCTTTAAACTTATTTTAAGCATATTTTATATTCTTTTGTTTGATAAAGAATGGTAATTTTATTGAGTATACTTGATAAAAACAGTATTTAAATAAAATATTATAATCAACTACACATATTGCCTTCAGAATAAATTTGAAAATATTTAACGATGAATTAACAATAAAAAAAGTAATTTTAATGATTTTCCTTTTCATTTCAGTTCCAGAATTGCATGCTGTAAAAAAATTGTATAAAATGTGTATAGTGAAAATACATGAAGGTAATAATTTATCTAAACATTTATTCCCAAAGTTATAATGAAATATAAGCTTTAAGAACTTTAATAGCAATATCAAATAATAGTTTGAGCAAGCACATAAATTGAAAACAAGTATCATTTACAAAATATATAATCCCTGTTAAAATAGCATTTAACAGTATATTTAATCTCTATATCGATATAAAAATTTGGAAATAAGATAATTTAAGCATTTTTCTTTGCAATTAAATTAATTTTAAAAATTCAACCAAGAAATTATGTTCTTAAAATGACAAAATATGATAGTTTATGTATTTTTAATGAAATACTTTTTTGTTTTATTATTTCAAGACAGATATTAACTTTCATTTCAACATTATTATGCCATTAAAAATGTTTTTGTTTCATGGATTCATAAGAACCTTGGAATTTTATCAGACTTGGATGTGATTTTTTGAGTAATTTTCTGCCGCACATACATTTTAAGTTTTTAAAAATATTATATTTTAACTTTATTAGTATAATACTCGGCGTTGTCATTTTGCAATATTAAATAATATGAAAAATATAATCTCATGCATTTAAACTTTACTTCTTTATAATCGCAGCTCGTTTTCTTTGCATTTAGAGTATCTTTTCTGATACTTTTGAGAAGTGTAATTTGTTTAGTTTAATTTTACTACCAATAATATTTCTAAATATCCAGCATATAGTTTATTAGCACATGTTCTCACACAATAAAATTAATTAATATTTTTCCTTAAACCATTTTCTTTTGGCATTAAATCTTGTATTTTTTCAAAGAAATAATTTTAAGTAAATTTTATTGATATTGCACAAAACAACTATATTCATCTTGCAATCTTAGGCTCTAACTTCACATGATTCAACAAATTAGAGCCTAAAAAACTTTTAATAAGACATAAATTTTTAAAGTTAATCAAATATTCTTTGAAACACTTCAAGATATACTCACCTTCGCTGTCTTTTTCTTCATCACCGGAAATAGAACGGAGAAGAAAAACGCACGCCACTAAACTAATCACTGAGCAGAAATGTAACGAATCCAAACCCATTAGAGCCAACTAAAGTATCACGGTAGGATTTCTTAATTCCTGAATTCCTCCCCAAATAGGAAATATAAAAAAAAAATTTCAGTTGTTATCAACGGAATAAAATGAAATCCTCAAGAATTTCAGAAAGATAAAAAAGAGTTTTTCCGATCAAAAAAGAACTTTCGAATCACCCTCGTCATTAGTCCGTCAACTCAAGTTCACAAATTAGTTTTTAAATTCTTCTTTCACTTCTCTAGAAAAGTGCAGTTTTTCCAAATATGGAATTTTCGTATGTTTGTATATTTAAGTTAACTTGCTGAGGGATGTCCGAAACAGAGCACAACTGCAACCTTTCTGCTTTCAGAGTTCCTATGGAGGATTCGGAAATGTAGCAGTGCCCTCTGGTGGCCGAAATTTCGTTAAAATCGTCTTCGCTTGGCGTGACGATGTGTAGTATCGGAAGGCCTGGGTCCTTGGGCGTTCCCTGGGTGCCTGCTATTAAATCTTTGGTGGAAGAGGAGGTAATCAGGAGCGAAATATGCCTCCTCTGAAGTATCAGAGTTCTTTTTCCGCTTCCTTTTTTAAATTTAGTGAGTTATTACAAGAGTAACACATTTCGTTATGGTTTTTCTAAATTTACATAATGAAGACTATTTTCGGACTAGGCAAAGAGTTATTAAGTTTAATGTACAATAAATTGTTCAGTTGTCATGCCTTGAGTCAGGTGAAAAACATTTAACAATTTAAAGTTAATAAAATATTTTTAAAACTACAACTATGCTGTTTAAAGGAAAATATCGGAATTTAAAGATGTCGAAAGAAATCAAGTGAAACTCTAAAACAAATTAGAAAGTAAATTTTTCTTACTACTATCCTCATGAAAAAGCGTAGCAGTTTTTTATTTCTCTTACTTAAAGAAACATTACATTTTCTTATTTATTTAAAGGAAAATATTATTTTAAATATTTAATTAAAATATATAATATATTCGTGCTGATTACAGTGCTTTCCATCATACTTTAAAATGAGATATTATAAGTTTTTATGCAAAAGAATATTTGCTATGATGCATATAGCCCTTTTACATAAAAATCTTTGTCAAAAAATATTGTTAAATAAATTTTATTTAAACATAATCTCAAGGAAGTTTATACTTTTAATGCGAAATATGAATGAGTAAAAATGAATATTTTATTTTGAATCAAATTTGAAATTTATTTCTCTTTACACTGCAAGTAAAACTTTAATTTCAAATTATGTGTCATATTTTTGTCATATGTAAGTAATGCAAATATATTTACATGCATTTTGACTCAATTTAATTTATTCATTCTTTATCAATACTCATGTTTCTTTATATATTTATATTTTCGTTTGTATCCAAAACAAAATCATCTAAATATCTACAAAATATAAAATTGTTATACTGTCAAGTTTTGGATGTGTTTTAAATTAAATAAATGCATACAAATAAAAAAATATTATCATTTATGATAAATGGAAAAAAAATACTTAACTAAAAAGATATCTCATATAAAGGAGAATTATGCAAAAGTAAACAAAATTTAACAAACAAAACTGTTTTTAGATTTTATCAGAATTGATATATTTTTCTTTTAAAAAGTTATATAACACTCAAAAGATATATGTAGCTCTTTATATATACGAAAGTATATGAATTAAATATTTATTTTATGTTCTAAATTTAAATTCTTCAGTAAACAAACTTAAACATTTGGAAAGGATTTAATTCTATTAATATGTAGATAAATTATTAAAAGATGCATTTTAATATGTTTTTAAATTAAAATTTCATATCTTTTACAATATATCTGAATACTTTATAAGATGTTTTTAAATTTTTAGGAATTAATTTAGTAAACAAAAGTTTGGTTTTAATAAAATGTCTGATAACTTTGTTATAGGAAAAGTTAATTTTTAAATTGAAATTTTGGTGCCAGCTGTCACTTTTATAGACAATAACAAGTTATAAAGTTTTATCAAAAGCAAATAATTTAGCAAGTGAAAATAAGAGATCATTTGAAATTCACAATAATGTGCAACACTTTATTTTTTTTTAAATTATGAGAAAATTATATTTTATTTTTTCTCATTTCATTTTAAAAACTGTAAATTGTGATATAGTTTGTGATAAACTATTATAGTTTAATTTTCCTTTTTTTAAAAATAAAGTTTGTAGAAAATATTTCGCATGGTATTTTAAATTTACATATTTAGATGAACTATTTTCTACAGTTGTAATAAGAATTTTTTAATTTTTTCCTCACACAATTGTCCATTTGTATCCAGCTTCAAATGAAAAAAAATGATTTTTTTCATTTCAATGTTGACTTCAACTGTGAAATTCAATATGGAGTTAAAATGAAAACAATTGTTTCTATGTGGACAATCAATGAGAAATGAAAAAAAAAATCATATTCTTTTCATTTTAATGTGGACTTGTAGCGAAAAATATTGAAATGAAAAATTGTCATGAAAAAATAGTATCCAAAAAATTAAGAGATTTAGGAAAAAAATAAAATTAACATTATTTACAAAATGTTTTAAACATCTAATTAAAAGTTTTTAAATACATTTTCAAAAAATGATGTTTTCAAAATGTGCTAATATATATTTCTAAATGTTTCTGATCATTTCATAGACATTAATGCATGTTGTATTTTGTCATTCTGGAGCAAATATTAAAAAGCAATTATATATTTTCAGTGCAGTATAGATTTTGAAATTCAAAATCAAAATAGCGTTTGACAAATCTTCTCAAGTATTTTTCACGGAATTACATTTCATTTTGTACCACTGATTTAATTTGGATGAATAGATCTTAAAGAAAATATTTAGATTTCGGATTGTGTGGAATTAAGTTTGGAGTTTAGCTAAGTTTTGTGTAAAGCTGAAAATATATAAAATATTTAAAAAAAACAGATATATATATATATATATATATATATATATATATATATATATATATATATATATATATATATATATATATATATATATATATATATATATATATATATATATATATAAATATATATATGTATGTATATATATATATATATATATATATATATATATATATATATATATATATATATATATATATATATATATATATATATATATATATATATATATATATATATATATATATATATATATATATATATATATATATATATATATATATATATATATATATATATATATATATATATATATATATATATATATATATATATATATATATATATATATATATATATATATATATATATATATATATATATATATATATATATATATATATATATATATAAATATATATATATATATATATATATATATATATATATATATATATATATATATATATATATATATATATATATATATATATATATATATATATATATATATATATATATATATATATATATATATATATATATATATATATATATATATATATATATATATATATATATATATATATATATATATATATATATATATATATATATATATATATATATATATATATATATATATATATATATATATATATATATATATATATATATATATATATATATATATATATATATATATATATATATATATATATATATATATATATATATATATATATATATATATATATATATATATATATATATATATATATATATAATATTAAATTTTAGTAGCAAAATAAATAGAGGAATTTTTGGAAAGAACCTAAGGACATTTTGTTACTATTACTTATTACCGTAGGATATTTGCTTACGAGTTTACGCTTGTTATTTACATAGTTAATTGTAGAGAAAATTGTATATGCTCTTTCAAATATTAAACGGCAAACTACTAGAAATTCTAATTTTTAATAGATGCTAAAATAAACGCATCATATTTATGTTTATAACATGTTTTAAGTTTACTTTTATTTGCATAATTCTTTTTAATTTACAGGACATAAAATATTTGTTTTAGTTGAATGTTTATTCCTGTGAATTATTCGTAAATTGTTATCATCTAATTAATTGAATCAATTTACTTGTTATTTTATTATTTTCTTTTATGCAAATTTAATTTAAAGCTAATAAAAGATAAAGAAATAACAATATTAAATTATATTTAATTATTTTTGCTAATGAAGAAATTTACTTTAACTAATTCAAAACAGAAGAAGCTAAATTTTCCAAATTTTTAACTGTATTAAGATAAAACAATGTGTATATATTGTATTTAATGTATTCTTTTAGCTATTTTTTTAATCACATAAAATTTTGATTATACAGATATAATTACTCATAACACTCAAAATAGTATTGATTGAAAGAGTATATTAAAAATATTATGCATTATATGTACATCAAATACTTCTTACAATTTATATTTCATTAAAATATATTCGTGAAACATTACTTATAAGTATTTTAGGCAAAATAGTTAATGTCATTGCTATGATAATTTATGTTAAGCACAGCATAAATCAACACAGCTTTCAACAATTACAAAGATTGTTTGACAGTAAAACTATTTATTCATTTATTTTTTTGCATTGGTGTAAATCTAAATATATATTTTTTAATCTTTTATAATAATTTCAATTTTCTCATACCGAGAAACAGTAAAATTTTTTTTAACTCTCATAACTTTGGGACATATTATAGAATTTTTTTCTTTTAAACTATAAAATGTATTATCTCTTGTACCAAATTCCTTTTAAATGCATTTCTGAATTTAAATTTTAGGATTGGTTTCTTTCGATATTATACGGATAATTAAGCTACTTAATATCTGACTGCTCATAATATTATTGAAATTTAAGATATTATCTCTATATGATGTTGCAGATTTGTATTAATGAATGCTTATTATTGTCTAGCAAATCAGATTTAAGAAACCCTGCTTTAGATTATTTCAGAACTTCTTTATTTAAAAATAGTTTTCTGTATTAACAAATTATTTCTAAACTGAATAGACCAAAAATTGTTTCTCCCTATGTAATCGTCTCAACCAACCGAGATGCCTTGCCCAGATTGTAACGTAATCATTGTACATTCTAATCATTTATAAAGAATAGGCAAATAATAGAGGCAATTGTTATTTTGAAACAACTAAAATCATAAGCATTTATAAAATATGTTAAAGCATCAATGCTAAGAAGTGTCTTGAGGCAGCATATGTGAATTATAGCTCTATAAAATAATAAGAAATTGTTTTAAAACAGAAGCTTTTATATATTTTGCAATATTCTGGTTCCCAGAATGCATGGTAAGGAGAATATATACGGAGTAAAAGGATATATTTTTAAAAAATATATATTTACTTGATATAATATATCAAACTTAACAAACACAATTTCGTAAAATTATATGTGCATATTAAATTACTTTAACATTGTTAATATTTTTATAATATTTTCAGAGCTACTTTTAAACGTCTCTCAAACTTTACAAAATAAAAGTTTATATTTTCATATAACATTTTACAATAATTAATTTTATTTTTCAAAATGATGAAATAAATTTTACTACAAAAGTTTTCGAATACTTTTAGTACATAAAGGCAGAATTTCTTTCAAATAAATAATAAAAACGCTTTAGAAGTATTTACTGTATAGTTCATACTTTATGTAGGGGAAATATTAAGTACATTTGATCCATTACTTACATAGTAAAAAGATTTTTTACATAAGCATTTGAATACATTTAATTTTTATTAAAACTTTTGTTAAAGCATTGTTAAAGCCTCTCTTTGAAACTTTATTTAAAAATAAAAATTAATTGTAAATAAAGTTTTCAAAAACCAACTGTTGCTCTTGGTTTAGAAATATTAAATGTGCATTATGTATTAAGATGGAATGATGATTGAGTGTCGTAATCTCTGGACTCTATTTCAATAGTGCATTGATTCAATTCACGCATCAGCATCATTCATAAATGTTCATAGTCCTTCGGAAATAACTTAAGCAGTATAGTTACACAGAAGTTATAACTCATGTACCAAAATTAATCATAAAATGGCGCTATATGTGATGCTCAATCCATTGAGTGTTAATAGTGGCAGTCGTTCTGAATAGTACTAAATGTATTTCCAGATTCCATTTAATGATGCATATATTGTCATTCTTTTTCTAATTACTTTCTTATAAATGACTATAGATAAGTAAAAATATTTACTTTTTAATTTTTCTCTTCATTCAACACTTGACGCATTAATTTTATTCACTTTCCATACATTAAACAGCTATATAGATCCTACTCACTGTAAAATAATAGAGTTCTTAAATATTTTATGAAATAAAAGTTTGATTTCAAAGAGATTTCATAGCAATGAAGAAGCAATACATAATGAAAAAGACCACAATATTTATATCTATAATTTAGAACCATTTTAAATAAAATGTAGTCTTAGAGTAAAATTAATTAATTTTAATTTTGACAAAAAGAATTTCTTTAAAAAAATATATTATATAATTTAATTTATTTTCTTAATAATGTTAAGTTTATTTTTAATCATATAGTTTTAAAATTTATAATCAAATTTTATTTCAGAATCAATAAAATATTGAACTTAGTTTTGTCAATTTGTATTTTTATATTTTATGAAATTAATATTAATATTTTAGGAACTTTTTATATAAAAACATCAAAAGATTTTTAAATGAAATGAATTTGACGACTGTGTTTTTAAGGCTTAGGAGGAAGTGAGTATTATAATAGATACTTAAATGAAATTTACAAAATATTTTAATGAAATAGTATGAAATAAATATAGACATTATTTTACAAGTAATCATCATATGTAAAGCGGTATTTCAAAATGATGTTATTTTATACAAATGTGAAGTGTTTTCAAATGCTGAATATGTGTTCAATACATTTTCCAGTGTAAAAGTTTACAGATTTTGCTGCTTTCTTTATATGATAATTTTTAATTTCCTCTTATTATTAAATCTACATTCATATAAATTTTAAAATATTGTTTTAATACTATTTTTTTATTTTAACAACTCTTTAGGATCAGTTTACTAAAATGCATTTAAAATATGACATTTTAAATTCATTACCTATTTCTGTCAATGATAATATAAAATGATGACGCAAGTCTTTCCTATTTTATACTATCTTTTCGAAATAGTTTGCAATTTACAGTTCCTTTGAAAACAGATAGTACTAAAATTGTATTTTTCCGAAATAAAATTTAAATCTAAAAAGTTAAATTATAAATATCAGCTACTTTTTTTATTTAAAACTAAATATTTCAAAAATATCAATAAAAAATTATTACTCTTTAAGGAAGCATATAAGCTAATATATAGTTAAATCCATGCAAGCAAAATATATTATTGGAAAAAATGCGAATGATCACTTTGTTTAGAATATGTAAAATAAAGAATAGTTTAAAAATATATATATGAAATTAAGAAATGCGATATGAATGATTATATTCAATGATAAATATTGTTCTTGAAATTTATTAATTTGCATATGCATAATTGTTTCTAACCCTATCATTTTATTATTTATTTACTTACGCTTGTGCTAAAGTTAGAAACTATAATGTGTTTGTTGTCAGACAAAAAAGTTATGTTTCTCTGACGTTTATAGGATTTTTAACTTATCTTTAAAAATGTGTGTATTTCTTGTATATTTCTTATTTCTAAAACCTCTTAAAGATGCTAAAAGAGCTGTTAATATTCTATAAAAGTCAATAAAGGACAAGATATTCTTTTACAAATTAAAATAGAATTAATTTTTCAGAAAATATCCAACAAACTCTCGACATATACTTTACAGATTTATCAAATAATCACATCCTATGCTTATGCAGACTTTTAATGCTTACAATGTTTATAGATATTGTCTTTGATAATTATTTATAAGTATTTTCAAAATTCCTTTTCGTAAAATGTTTCTATGTTTAAAATCATATATAATAAAGAGAAGACATATTTTTAGTAATTTGTTCATTGAAATTTCTCCTAATAACATGAATGCATAAACATTATATATTTTTTTCTTAAAAATCAACAGAAAAAGATAAACAAGTCTTATGTAATATTTTAAATTACAAGTGCTACAAATTTATACTTTTTAAAGTTATAAAAGGAGTGTTAACAAGTAAATGCTTAGGATTTTCCTTTTACATTTTAATCAATGCGTAGAATATACTTAAGTTATGTAAATATTTTTCTTTCCTTAGTAAAATGTTGTAAAATTATACTCTTTTACTGTTATTTCACTGAGAAAATGTATGTTTATGACTAACTCCATAGTTTAAAATTTTGTGCTAAATTATTTTGTCGTATTTATTATTTTAAGCAAACATTTGTCAGCATGTTAATAATTAATATAAATATTTGTGTCTATTTCCTCTAATAGGATAATATAATAATTTAGAAATCCATTTATTACTTTGAAGATCAAACTTTCACTTCTAAAAAATTGCAAATATTTTGAAATTAGCTTAAATTTATCCATTATAATGCATGTTATCTGTTTGATAAATATTTCAATATTGAAGTATTGACGAGAACACTCAAATATTATCCTTTTATGTGTTCAAACAACTGTAAATGCATATTTTAGTGTTATTTTGTTTTCTAATATTCTCCTTATTTTCATACTTATTTTATGTTTATAATACATAAATATATTAATATTTTTATATTACTTGACATTTAAAATGCTGTTCGGTGATTCCATAAAATCTTTATAGTACATGTGAAATAAATTAATATTGCCTACAATGGTCGTTCATCAAGGATTAAAAGCAATGTACTATATTATTTATAAATAATATTTCTCCTTATTTTTGGAAGTAGTAAAAATTACGTTTTTGAAATAGTATATTAGCTTCAGTTTTAAAATTACACTTGAGCTTTCTTGTAACATATATTTATTATTTTTAATAAAAATGGATTAGAAATTTTACTAATTTTCATAGAGTGTAATTAGTGTTTTAGAGACTTATTAAATATTACTTAAAATCACTAATTAATAATTAAAATAAATTTTACTCTAATAGAATATCACTCTGCAAAATATTTTGTAAAATCTTTCAGACACTTGAATTTTCCTTTGTAAATATATATCAATTGAAAATGTGTTATGCTTTTATGTATTTTTAAATTATCTTTAAACTAAGGGATTTAAAGATAAATTAAAGTATGATTAAATACAATAAATTTAAATAAAACTAATAATATGTAAATGAAAATGATATTATGATAAATGTATATAATAATCTTCTAAAATCGATGTTTGTATCTTATTAATTTAAAACATTAATACTTTTAGATAATGATTGAATATGATAGAAAAATTATTCAGTGAGAATGCAGGGAACCACATAATACAAAAAAATACTTGAAGAAAAATGCTTAAACAAATGTGTAAAATTGTTAAACGGTAAGAAGGTGAGAATTTGAGATAGAGAGAATTTGAGAACGAATAATTTACAATAGTCTTAATTAAATTCCTAATCTATTCACATTAACTAATAGAATAATTTTGTGAGTTTAAAACTTGTACACTGCTGTAAAAAAGTAAAAGGGCACAAGGTTTTTCTTTCAAATAAGAGAAGAAATTTAAATTTTTACAAAATAATTTCATTACAGCACTTTTACAAACTTATTTACAATCAGATAATTATATTTATAACATGAAATATAAAATTTCTTGCTTATTAGAATTTAAAATTAATTTCATTCATATCATACTGTGTGAAAAAAGTAGGACAGTTCTAAGTACTGAAAATAAAAGTCTTATTAATAAGGAATTCTTCTGTCATTTGCTTTAACTACTTCAAAAACTGTATTTGTCATTGAATCATATAAGTCTTGAATTTTGATTTGACAAAAATTACACGAAATACAAATCAACACTTCTCGAAGTCGATCAAAAATTCATATTGCTTGCCTCCGGCGTATACACGCCGAGCAGATACTGACCAAATATTTTTAACAATATTGAGGTTTCTACTTTTAGAAGACTGTAGCAAAACGCGAGCATTATTTGTTTTAAACCAATTTTTAACGCCATTGGCTGTGTGAATTGATGTTCCATATTGCTAAAATATCCAATTTTCTCCACCTAGGTGAGCGTCATAGAGAAGAAGCTCTGAATTTAAAATTTCAATATAATTTATATGTTTCTGTCTTTTATCCAGAAATACTAGACGGGTCTTTCCATCGTATTCAACAGCAATCCAAACGATTAAACTGCCTCTTCCTATCTTTCTTATTGAATAAGTTTCTTCTTGTGTACATAGACAATGACAAAAATATTGATAACCAGGTGGGCCATCTAAATTGATTTTTTTTCATCAGAAAAAATAACTAAAGTCCACTCGGAGTTCCAAGTCATATGTTCTTTGGCCCACAACAGCCGGGACTCAAAGTGCTTTTCGTTTTATTTAAGTTGTTGCTTTCTTTTCTTAAATATAAACGCTCCTAATCTTTTTATATAGTTGTAAAGTGTTCTTCTGTTGCATATGTGATTTCAGATGGGTCTTGTGCTTTTGCAGTGCTTCTACACGTTTTTTAGTACTTTTAGGATTTTTCTTTGATCATGTAGTGTGAAATTTTTATTTCTGCAAGTCTTTGCTTTCCTCTGACTCTTTGGACTTTTCGAAAAGTTAGAGGCAATGTTTGGGTTGATGAGTAGGTGCCTTGCAAATTATCTTACACCATCGCCCACATATTTACATGACGCAATTTGGCATTTTTGAAATTCGCCTAAAATATTTCCCCTAGGCATTTTAACTATATAAAAATTGAGTTTTCAACAAAATATATCTTTAGAAAGAAAGACAGTTTAAAGAACAATATTTTCAGCATATGAAACTGCTACAGACTTCAAAATGAGAATATTTTTGAAGGTGTTCTTACTTTTTTCACAGACCAGAAATCCTTAAATACGATTTTATATTTTCCTTAATAATGTAGATAAAATTTATTCATAAAAATAAAGATAAAATTTATATTAATAAAATAAAAATGAAAACTTATATTAATTGTGAAAAAATATCAAGCATAATTTATAATATATGAGTGTCCTTCTACTTTTTTCAGCAGTCCTACTACTTTTTTTCAGTATAATTTATGTATATCATCCATTCAAATTTACATTTAATATATATATTTTCAAAATACAATTTTATATTAATGCTTATTAATAAAACCATATTCATGAAATTAAAAAAAATCAAAATAGGTGTACTTAATTTGTAGATGGTATAAATAATAATTTTCTATTTAGGGATTTATTTCGTACAAAGTTATCTCATGTAAAATTTAATATTAAAAAATGAATGATTTTATTTGTAAAAGATTTCAAATCTTTAAATATTTAACATAGTGAAAAGTGGTACCTTTCTCTCAGTGTACAAACTTCATACAATATATTCAAACATTTTATTATATTTTTAAGCTTTTTGCGTACGCTTTCCTTTTGCTTATCAATGCAAAATGTTTATTTCTCATCTTCATCTTCTAAATTTATTAAAATTTTTATAAGACGATATTGTTAACCTAGTTTCAATTTTTTTCTATATTTTAAATTCAATTTTTTAATTATTAATCTGTAGCAAATGATTATTGCTATGTACAAAAATACCATTCACTGAAATATTTCTTGGGTTTCTTTGTGATTATCTGTGAACTAACTTACATTAAATCTGTGTCAGACATAATAAAAATGAAAATAAATGTTCCTACTTTGCTTTTATTTCTCTACTTATTTCTGTAGGTATATCATATATTAAATTTTGAGAGGCATTTGGTCTTCATCAAACAAGTTTCATCAGTTGCCCCTTTCTATTTTATGTATACAATGACCTCTCACCATTTTCTAAATCTCAAACCATAAACTCGTGACCTAAGGTTATCTACTAGCAAATAATCACGTGTTCAGCTGTAAATGGATTTTTTTGCTGTTGATAAACTCAGCTTAAAGTAGGCTCTGATCGAAATCAATTAGAATTCTAGAAAGCTTTAGCCTTAGCAGGAAGGCAGTATTTTGAGATTTTGGGAGTGAAAACATCTCTAAAGGAGAAGTTTTATATATAGCAGACAAAAATTGTGCGAAGAAACAGTTAAGGTGCTTTATTGCCTTGTGCTTAGAATTTTATGTCTTTTCTTCTCAGTTTGTGTTTCGAAAGTTTGTGGAAGAATTTATTCTTCTCTCGAACGAAAGGAAACGGGATAGCAAATAAAAAGGTAGAAATGATTTGTTTTGGTGAATTCCAAGTAGCATTACAATCTTTGAAAATTTCAAATTGCTGAACAAATTTGTCATTAGAAATATGAAATTACATTTATATCAAGTTACATTAGCATGTTTTAAAAACTAGTTTGAAAAGTTTCTGCAAAAAATATTGGGATTTTCTTACAATAAAGGAATGAGTAAATTCTACTCGAAGAATGTGAAAGTCTTTTATGTTTACGTTTATTAACATTTCATTAAGCATCATTACTGAGAAAGCAATAAACATAAGAATTATTTTTATGGAAAGATGGAAAAATCATTAAAAAGGATAAATTTAGTTTGTGAAGTTTAAATGCAATAACTGAATGAAACTAAATTGCATTGTGCTTGATGAAAACCCGCTTTAAATAAAATAATAATTCAAAACTTCAGAATTGTACTAAAAATAATATTATAAAGTAAAAAGATTTGATTTTATCATATGTAATACAAAATATATCAAAATAGTTAATCTTACTATGCATTTATGTCAGCATTTTTAAAAGTGTTAAAATTGATACATTTTTAAGATTTATTTTTTGTTAGATAATCTGTACTTATGTGCACAGAGTAAAAATATTTGTTATTAAATTGTGTCATGAAGTAAAAGAAAAATTGTTGAATTGTTGTAATATTTTGTAATATATTTTTTTTTCAAAATATTAAGATTGATTATTTCATGTAATTCTTTTTTATTTTGAAATGCAGCAGAACAAAGACAATGTATTATTTATAATATGTAAAATATGCTTTATTTAGAGTTTAATAAAAGGCGTTTATTAAAAGACTAAATTCCTACTTGTAAAATATTTTTTATAAATTTTATCTTCAATAGCATAGGTTTTCACATTTATTGGTAACTATAACCAGTTATCAGAAAATATTTCAAATCTTGCTAAATATTTCATATGTTTCCCTTAATGAAAATATTTTTCTATAACAAAAAAATTCATAAGTATCAAAATCAACCAGAAAATAAGTTTTATAATTTATCCATGACACTCGCGCTCATTTTATATTTTGAATTTCTTATGTTCGTATCGTCTAGAAGGCTGCTTTTTGAATTTTTACGTATAAAAATAGGAATAATTGATGCTAGAAGCGGAAAACAAAAGATAATTGTGTTTATTTTTCTTAAATAAAATAGTAATTTTGAAATATAAAATTCAAACTAGAAAAATCAGTTAATAATAATTTTTATCATTAGCAATAAAATAATTCTGATTATTTTTATTCATGCTTATAAGTTTCATATTATTCGCTTTTCTAATACTATAAAGTATTCGTATTTTATTATTTTTTACATTAATGATACATAATGCGTATTTTTTGTGATCAAATAAAAAAATAAATGCTATTGTTATTGATTCAAATTATATTCCTTTTTGCATTTTTTAATGCAGTAGGACATCATTTCAGTATCCATGAAAATCACATTAAGCAGTTTTTGCAAATTACACACATCGTATATTTTAACTCATGAACTTCATGAAACCAATCATATAATGTCTGGTATAATCAGAGGCATGCAATTAACTACAAAATGAGAAATGTCTTTAATTTATTTTGAAAATAAAAATTTACAGTATGAGAAACGTTTACAGAACTTACAGAACAAGAATTGCAGAACAAAGCTGATTTTAGAAGAGACGTTCCAATTTCCATCATTTTTATTTATTTTAAATCATACAAATTTTTCATAAATATTAAGTAAAATTATGGTTAAAATGTATGGATCACGAATAAAATGAATTAAATATTCCAAAATATGAAAAAATATGTTTTCTTTTATCATAGTCAATGTTTCATTCAACAGTCGTTCACCTGTTTTGCGTATATTGGTTATATTAAAAAAAAAAACTTAATTTTACTGAGCATAATTTATTTAGAAATCGTGAATAACATATAAATATAAAATTAAATTACATTGTTCATATTAAAACAAAACTTCATAATCCATTAGAAATTAATTATTTCTATCCATAAGGTTTAAGATTTTTAAATAATAACAATTGAGCTAGTTTAATCATAATCCATATTCAATTAAAGTGACTTCAGATTAAAAAAAAGTAGAAAGAATTTATTCTTGTATATAGCTCTTATTAGTATAAATTCTAGGAATTTTATCTGATCAGTTTACCTGAAAAGTTAGATAAATGTTAAGATAATAAAAAGCAATGAAATTTTAATTCTTAAAATAAATATAGTCAATTAAATTTGTGATTCATAATTTATTGCTTGATATTTAAATCATGTAAAATAATTGTGTTTTCAATTTAAAAATTGAACTAATATATACGATGTTTATATAACATAAGACCAAGATCTTGCCAAAATAAAACTGTACATTAAAGTTTCTGTTTCTAGTTAAAATGTATAAAATAATGTATATTTATGAAATAATTTTGAATAAATGATTATATTTCAAAAGATTTTATTTAATAATTTAAATGTAAAATGAAGTTTTTAATGAATAAATAATTTAATTTAAAATTGATATTAGTTGAAAATAATTATTAAGAAGAAAATAATAATTTTGGTTTCATTTAATATCGTTTCCAATACTAAAAATTCTATAATTCACATGCTAATTATCTTTTTAATGCAGTAATTTTGTAATTGTTATTAATATTTGATATAATTGTTTTTAGACAGATCTAAAAATTGGTATTTTATTTTAATAACTTATTATTTATGACACGTTAATATTACAAACATATTTATTCAAGAGCAGATAAAGAATGATGAGATAATTTACTATTAAATAAATAATTCCAAACAATATCTTTTAACTTAGATAAATAAAAATTCAGTAAAAATGTTTTTTAATAGTTGTATGTCAATATATGGTGAAAAATACATAGTTCAAAATAGAATTTTCAATCCTTTTTATATTAAGCTAATACTTTTGAAAATCTACGATTAGAAAATCTATGATTAGTAGTACCAATTAGTACAATTAGACAAAAGTATTTTTTAACTTGAATGTAACTAATAGTACAATACAAAATAATTTAAAACAATCATGTAAAATCCACACACATTTTTAAATTATTATTGTGAGCATTTACAAAATTTAAAAATATGTTGCTGCTGCATTTGGGGGTAAATTATCAATTATAATCATTTAAATATTCTTATATAAAGATTTCAACACTATATTGGTAAGTGCATTGTAAATTATAACCATGTAAATTATAACTAGTATAAAAGTAAATAATTTTTTTCATCAAAATTCAGATTATAAAATAAATAATAATACATAAATTTGGTGGAAGCATTTATTATTAAAACAAGTACAAAATCTGAATATTTCAAATTTTGGTGTTATATTTAAAATGTCTTAAGCATAAAGATAATTGAATAGCATCATTTTCTCCTAGAAAAATAAAATGTATGAACACTACAATATTTACTTTTAATTATTTTTTTGCTTTTATTAAATTCCCGAACACAAAATTTTTATCAAAACCATAGAACAATCAACATACCACAGTTTAGTGTTGGATCATAGTATCATTACTAATCATCTAATTTGCATTTTTATGTTTCTTTCTCTACACTATTTATACAATGTATTAAGCTATGAATTTTGAAATATACTTCTGCATTGCGGTGGCATAGAAAATGAAATTCAGAAGACATCTTAAATTAGAATGAAATTCACATGAGAAACAGTTATTAATTTATTCAAGTCTTGGCCCTTCCACATAATTTCGAGTTATATTAAATAATATTTAAGGGATGTAGAGTCAAGATTTCCTTAAATAATGTAAAACCATTAACATTTTCTCGCTAATTTGTTTTCTCATTTATGTGAAACAAAGCTTCAGTGATGTATAATAGTTATAAATTTCTATTTGATTATTACTGCTTTGCATATATATATCTATTTAATACTATGAATAACAAATAAGTTATTTTAATGACGAGTGTTAAGGTATATTTTGTGAAAGATAATCTGTACAATGAAGGCAATCTCAATTAAATTTATCATGTTCCATTGACATATTTATTTCAAAAACTTTATTATAAATTGCATAATTTTTCTTACTATTTCATGCTTAAATTGCCTTTTTTCATTAACAGCAATTTCAAAATATTCCATCTTTTAACCATGAAAAACAGATGCACTTTCTCTTAGGAACATCGAGAATGCATAAATGCATAATTATTTATCATCAATTCTGGATTTAAAATACCGAAAAAATTCATTTGCCTTTACACAACACTTTTATTTTGAATACTGCAATTAATAAACAGCGACAGTTTCTTGCCCAATTTAAATTTTTCTGCAGTCTTCAAATGACTAAAAAAGCAAAAGGAAGTTGAAACAAAAAGTTTAACTTTTATAGCAATAATGAATCATGTGTATAAAAAAATCAGCAATAATCGCCATTCACCAAATTCAGAAGATGGAAGTTAAATTGAGAGTAAAAGTGCAAGTTTAGAATAAATAATGTATTAGCGATAAGAGAAAGTTTTAAAAATTAATATACTTAAAATTTCAACTTATTTTACCCTGAAAAGAAATCATTCAGGAAATTGCCAACTAAACTTTCTCAACTGCAGAGACTTAAATGGACGAAAAAATAGGAGCATAATAACATGCTGCTTAAACCTGATTTATTGCATTTTCAGGCTAAATAGCAAGAAACTCTTTAAAAAAATTGTATCATCATTCAGAAAAATATATGGATTATTAAATAGGAGTGTAAAAAAACTTTCATGCTTGACTTCCTTGAGACGAATAATGAAAAATTTGCCTTTCGTAGCTTCACTTCAACAGAAATCGATCATGCTTCATAATTTTAATTTTCTTCTCTAAAAAATGTTAGCTGAACTAAAATATTTAATTATCCAATAGTTTGCTGATTGTTTTGTTTACTTTTTTACCGAATTATATTTATTTAAGTGCATTCTGCTGTAAAATAGTCAGAGGATTATTGCAGAAGATTATTCTTGTTATTTTTAATAAATTAAAAGTTTTCTGAATCATAAAAAAGTTTAATTACTTACAATTTTGAATGTGGATTCATTTTCTGATTGCTTTAATGGAGATTAAACTATTTAACACATTATTTAAATGTTTGTTCGTTAAAATTACTTTTTACATAAGGTAAATATTTCTGTAAAACAATGTACTAAAATTTTAAAATTGATTAAACTTAATTATTTTAAATTGAGAAATATAATTTTTCGTTTTTTATTTAATTCACATAAACATTTACATGCCTTTGTTTAAATAGTTGTAAAAATTCTTTCATTGACTTTTTTTGACATATTTTTACTAATGCTTAGCACTTATGGCCATAAATTCCAGTTTCTGATTTCAATTTTTAATATGACTTAGTTTGCAGTTTTCAATATGAATGCAGTTTATAATATGGATTCTCGACAAATGTAATTTTCATAAGTTCCTTAAATACCTATCATATGAAATTTAAATAATCTTGTTAAAATTTATTTACACAAAGTAATATTCCTATTAAAGAAATTTTAAGAATTTTCCCATAATTTGTATACAATTTTCAGTTATAAAACTAATATTAAAAATATTAAGAGAGAGAATAGTGTTATAAAGCATTAGAAGGAAAATATTAAAGTGCGGTTATTTAGTTGAAATCAAGAAATAATCTACTGATTCACACACAAAAAAACGTTACTTATTTGAAAATATATATCAGTTAATTTGAGAAACATTTTCAACAAGAAGAGTTCGGTTTTATTTAAGAAATAATCGTTATAATGAATAAATTTCAAATAATGTCATTTTAAAATGTAAATCATTTTAAAATAACTGCATACACAGTTTCAAATGAGAATAACAAGTAAATCAAACATAAACAAGTTTTCAGCATATTAAACTTACAAATTATATGTATAAACTTTTGAATTAATGAAAATTCAATGAGACATAAGCATGGAATGAAATTTAATCGAAAACAAGTTTAGATTTACTGATTAAAAATATATGAGATTAAATAGTTACTTTAGAATCAAGATTAAATCGTTACTTGGTGTAAAGTTTTTTATTTTGAATATTAGTTTTAACAAATTATACCATAGTAATAAATTACTATTATCAAAATCTTTAAATTTTGCTTATGACTATAATAAGTATAAATTAAAAATTATGATTACTTTAAAAGGGGTAACAATTCAAAATATTTAAATTTTTCATATACTTATATCTTAAAATACAGAAAAGACATAATAATTTAAAAAAATGTTTGTGAATGCAATTTTAAAAAGCAATTAATAATGTTAAATTCTCTTTGAAATACGTCCACGGCAAAAATCAAAATAAACAATAAAAATGGTTCAACATCAAGCTCTGTAAGATATTTTATATATTTATTTTTCTAGATTACAATATGTATTTTTTGGGACGCAGCCTTTCAGAATTCAAACATATGTTTTGTATTTGAATTTATATTCGAACTCAAAATGAAATTTTATATCAACGTTGGATTAACTTATAGTATTTTTCATCTGTATGACGAAATTTAATTTTTTTTAAATTTTAATTTCAATAAATGTTATACATATGGTATGATACTTGCAAAAATAGCTCTTTCAATCAAAAATTTAAACACCATTCTAAAAATATTCAAAAAAGTGTATGTATAAAATTTTATTCACACATAAAATAATTTTAAGTGAGATCTGGAGCTTGTTTATGTCTCAGCAAATTAGGATTTGTTTGAAGAAACAAACATGCCATATTCTTATTTTTATTAAAGCAGTTATAAGAACCCAAAACCTCACTGAAAACAATGATCAAAAGCTTCTGGAATGAAAAATAAATGTATAAATGTTTTTAGGAAACTTTTTGATGTTGGGAGATAATTTCCCTGTAGAATTCTCATTACCAGTGAGAAAAAGGAAGTGTGAGGGATCCTGACTAATACCGACATAGATTAACTAATTCCCAGTGGTTGCCAGACTTGCAGAAAGTAAGCAGACTGCCAAAGAAAAGCAAGACTGCATGACACTTCATTACGTAGTCTTTCTTTTTCGACAGTCTGAACAATCAATGGTCAGTTTGGTGGTGAGGTGTTCTTTAGTAAATATTTATTATACTTTTTTTATGATTTGCAGAAATTTTATAAAATGTATTCACGATTAGTTAAAGAATTCCTAAAATGCAGATTTTAAATTCATTTAAATACGAAAACTTTTATAATGTAAACCTTAAAATGCAAAATCGATACCTTAAAGTGCTTTATAGATATTTTAAATATAACTACATAACTAAAATCATACCTCAATTTAAGATACATTATTTTGCATGAAGTTTAGAGTAAAAATTTATTTGCTTATTGTATTTATTTTTTTACACGCAAACCAAAATTGTTTTTATTTTTTTCTTACAAATTCCTTATAGATTGGATTTTTCATTAATTATTTTTATATATGAAGATTTAAATAATTTTTAATAATGCACTTTTTATTTATAATATATTCATGTCAGTTTATCTGAATATAAAATACTGATAATCACAGTGGTTTGAAACGATATGTGATCGTCATTTTCTATTTGATATTTCAAGTAAAATTTATTTTATTTAAAGAAGGTTTATATATTTCTCTGACCATAAGGTGAACAATAACATTTATAAGCATTTCAATAAAAACTACCACAAATTTCATTGACAGTAATTAAGAAACCACCATTAAATGATGAAAAGTATATGTATATATATATATATATATATATATATATATATATATATATATATATATATATATATATATATATATATATATATATATATATATATATATATATATATATATATATATATATATATATATAGTCAAAAAGCATTTTCCTTTCCTTATAAGATAAAAATTTTAAATGCTTGTGATTATCTGATGTTATCAAACAAAATATTTGGTGTGAAATCTAATAATTAACTTAAATGATATCAAGTAAATAAAACTATTATATGTGCTATGATGATGTAACTTTTACTTCAAAATATGTTTACAAATTAAATATTATCCACACAAGAGCATTATTTCTTCAACTGGGATTTTTTCTCCCAAAATCAGCCTTTTCAAACATTTGAGGATTTTATAAAATAATGCTTTCGAAATTTCCTTTTACAAATAAGTTGATGCTATGAAGTTTATGTGTATAACTTCTGATAACAGCAGTGTTGATTTCAAAACCGAATATATTACATTAGATTATAACCGTGCAACTCACCTTACGTTATCACATGATTCTGAACTTCCAAAAGCCAAAACACCATCCGGAAGTATTCATCGCCGTATAAATTAAATTTTATTTCACTCTGGTATATAAAAAATATGCTTTTTATTTCCTATAATAGAGTATTTTATAACAAAGCATATTTATTATTATTGTATGAAAAAATATAATATTAAAAATAACAACTATATGGTAAACAGATAAAAATGGAAATAGTTATTAAAAAAATACGAAAATGTGATTTTTCCATCATAACTTTCATGAGTAAAAGCAAATAAATAACTGCATTTTTATTTTATTGTCAATTATATATAAAAGTCCTTTTGTCTTATATTTTTCCTATTTCTTTTTACATTGAAATATTCCCAACTATTCCAAGAAATACGTAAGGAATATGAGTAATATTACATTCAAAACTGGCCTGACTGATTGAAAGCATGTGAAGCACAAAGACGTCTGCTGAGATCTGCGTTCTGAAGTTTCTTGAAGAAATGTAAGGTGACGCATATAATCCAAATATTTGCTTATTTTCATACTAAAGAATTATTTGAGATGCTTATGTAAAATTTTTGCTTGTTGAGTATATATCTTTCCTACCATCTTCTTGTATCTAGTAATATTAGATTTATACATATATTCTAAGAAAAGTCTGTTTGCATAAAAATTTTTTACATTAGATGAGTTAAAGAATGAAATGTTAACAATCAGTTTTCAGTAATACAAGTTCATAAAAACAATTCATCACACAATTCATAAAATTATTCACTTCAATACTTTTCCTTATAGTTATTTTGAAAAATGATTAATTTCTGTTCTTTATATTCAATTTAATTACTATTGAAGATTTTCGGGGGAGAATCAAATGTTAATAATTTTGCAAGTTTTATATGCATCACTTTGCATGTTCTGATATTTAGTCACTGAGGCTCAGGGTCGAATAAATACATGCAACTCTTTTTAATTATTTTGTGTAATTTTTAAAAACATTTTGAAAATATTAATATTTTGTAAATAAACAAATAAAATATAGCATTAGTTGCCTAGTAAGAACTCGGCGATAAATTTAAAATTAAGAATCGGTGTATATTAACTACATTTGTAGAATTATTTTCAAATGACTTTTTTTTCTAATTTGAAATATTTGTAACCAAATATTATACATATGTGAGCTTTGGCTTATGAAAGAGTCATTAATATTACTGAATCCATTTTAACCATTTATTCTGGAGTCTATTAAAAAGTTTTATTCGAGGAAACTTTTGTGGTTACCATTAAAATGATTTTGAAAAGTTGTTTTTACTAAGCGTTTAAAAGTGGATCATTGAATTCAATTTAACAGCATTTAAAGCTCTATTATAATTTATCTAACAAATTAACTAGTTTATTATGTAATTACTTGCTTTTGTAAATATTTTGCGAAAAATTTATGAACATTAATTTCGTCAAGCAAAACTATATTGTAAATAAGTTTTATATGTACTAACAAATCTCTATTATAACGTGGTCTACACATATGCCCTTTTTTACAATTCCTCTAAATAATAAAAATTTCTATTATAATAATCTTTTCTTATAAAAATTAAAAGCAATCCCATTAGATTTTTATATTGCCTAATGACACATTAAAAATGTAATATCTTCATATTTTTAATATAAGTGAATTAAATTTTAATATTACTGGAAATTTTTTTTAAATAAACAATTATGTTTAAAAGTTAAAAATAACTACTCAAAATATAATGTTTTACATAGTTTCATGAAAAATGTATCCAATTTTTGGAAACATAATTATTTTTTAAAACTGCCATAAATTATAATTTAATAAAAAAAATCTTGAACTTTTTTGTTCGTATTAATGTATAATTGATTAGAAGTTAAATGTTTAAAATAAATTTATATACGCATATGATTGTAAATATAACATATATAAATGCATTCTGAATTTAAAATCTATAACAATACAGTCACTTGTAACTTATAATTTATTCTACGTTTATTATTTTACTAAATAAAAAATATTTACCTATTTCATTTCAAATGTTTTCTTTGGATTGTAAATGCTATATGCTAATACTAAACACACACACACACACACACACACACACACACACACACACACACACACACACACACACACACACACACACACACACACACACACACACACACACACACACACACACACACACACACACACACACACACACACACACACACACACACACACACACACACACACACACATATATATATATATATATATATATATATATATATATATATATATATATATTAGACAATTTGGCTATAAACTTCCTTGCAGTAGATGGAATAATCACTGTTTTGTAGTTTTGGATAAAATTGGAATTACAGTACACAAAAAACTTTAATGGTTTCTTTTAACTAATATATTATTGTGAATTTATATTTCCTCATCAGAATGTACTATTAAAATTATTTTAATTCTTCATGAGTATTTTCACGTTATATTTTTTTTAAATATTACAATTAGTGACAAGTAATTTTAATAAATTCTCTGACATTTCCAGAAACGCACGAATTTAATTTCCATAAAAATGTGTGAAATTATTACTTATTTAACTATCGTGACAAAAATTAAGTAATTTTCTCCAAGAAAACTGTCAGAAATCTTAAATTCATCAATCTCATTTTCTTAAATGAAGCGGTTTTTTGAACCACTCTTCTTGATACAACATTCACGGCTGTTGCCAAATCTTCACGATAAATTTTTTCCCCTTAATCACATCATGCATTGTTAGTCTTGAGAGTAAAGATTATTCTTTATCTCTTTTAAAATTCGTCGCCATGTCTCGGCGTTCTTCTTAGCAGAAATCTTTAATTAAAATTTAATCCCAACTTACATACACAGCTTTGGAATTTAAAGTCTGTTGTTTTGAGACCATTAGGTCTACTAAATCTGAGATATATACGAACTGAAATAGTTTGGCGGGGTTTATTAGTTTTATTATTTATTATTAGTTAAGTATTTATTTACCGTGTATGTTATTTTTATAGTTTACTAATCATTAAGAAATAGTCAGAGAACTATAATGTTTTCAATAAATAATTATTCATGATATCATTTGCTAAGGCAAGGAAATTCTTTTGTAATTCAATTAAAATGTCCTTGAATATTTACAATCAATATGTAAGTAATATTCCTATACATAAACGTAATAAATTTAAAATGTTATTTTTAAAGTTTAACTAATGTATAATAATTCAGGGAATCCCTATCTCAAGGGCTGATTTGCTTATTTATGAAATGAGGCATATATTTTTTTGGATGATTTGAATGTCAAATTCTAGTATTATAATTGAAAACAATGTTATATATACTACTAGAAAATAAGCATATTTTTTGATGTTCTTAATCACTTTTGCAATAGTTAATCTTCTGCAATGCCATAAATTTTCACATTCGCGTTTTTATGAAATAACTTCTGAGATTTATTTCAATAACATTTTTAATGTATTAATACACCCTTTTTAGTAGTAAAAAATTACGTACCTAAGAAGGTTTTGTACAAGAGAGAGGTTTTAAACGAACTGGATATATGATAATTTCTCTAAATTCAATAAGAAATTTCTAAGGAAAGCTACAATAGAAAAAGCGCACGTGTAGAATTTGTAGTAATATTTCCTTTTTTAAATTAAAATATTTGTGGACAGTAATTTTTTTTGCAAAAAGTATAAGAATTTTTCTGAAATTAAAATATGTAGCAACTGTTTCCTGAACCACAAAATTACTATAAAATAAATGCACTAACATATGTAAATTATAATACCCAAATTGTGTAGTCATACCGTTTTTGTTGAAACAATGTGAACAATCACTTTATACATTGAAATAAATCATGGCATCCATTTAAATTTATGTAATTAAATTAGAGAAAGAGCCTATATAAGAAATATTTCATAAAAAGATATCATTCTAACAAATATATATAAAAAAGACGAAAATTTAGGGTACTATTTTATAAGAAAGACATTAAAATTTATCATAAAGGCATAGAAGTTTAAATTTCTGCTAAGGTGAAAAAACACTTTCAAAGAAATATATATACTTCTCTGGATGAATTTATAGTTATAACTAAAAATGATGTGAAATATCTATAATACAAATAATATTTTAGGACTTATACGGAAATATGAATTAATTAATTTTATGGTAATTATCACTCAATTGAAAATTTATTGGAATAAGCATTTATTTACATATATTTTCCAACTGTTTTTTTATTTGCTATTAAATTGAAGGAAGTTTCATTTTCATTCATCATCATATATATGTATAATATTTTTAATATATGCCTATTTTAAATCTAAACAGGATGCTTAAATTTCTTTTTGGAAAATAGTTTTTACATTACTATTTCAAATTTTAAGTTTGTTTATTTGCAATTTTCCCAAAATTTCACAAAAATATAATGTATGTATAATAATAGGTTTTTAACACGTATAATTTGTGTTTAACTAATGAATATTAAATGAGAAAAGTATTTTTACTTATTTCTCAGCTTTCTTATTTGACAGTATTTAGAATATTCATTTAACAATACTAACTAAGTGAAAGGCAAACGTTTTATTTATAAGTTATTTTACTATTATAATTATATCAGGTGCACTTGTTATTCAATGATTTAAAAGTACTAAGGACAAAATATTTTCTATTTACTTTATTTAGAACTCTTCCATTTTGTGAATGGCAACCATTTGAGTACTTTATTTTCATATGATCATTTGATATTTCATTTAATGTGATATTTTTTTCAGTTAGAATTTGAGGATAATGATAAGATTAGAAAAGAATACGTAAGAGTTTTTTATAATTTATAGTATTTCTAATTTACAAGGATTCTATGTTTCTTTTGTAATTCCACTTTAATTGAAATGTTTACAATGAAATATTACACCTCATCATTGGATACCGTAGCATATGACTATTTGATGTTTCATTATACGGATAGGTGATGTGGTTCAAATTTTTGTAAGCACACGGATTAACTAATTAATTGCCTCTGAGATATTTTTCCTTTGTTAATTTGTAAAGTTCATCCCTTAGAGTAGAAAACCGAATTTTGATAAAATAAGGTATGTATTAGAACTATAATAGCAGTTGTAAAAACAAGTTTGCTTGGTTTTAAAAGAAAGGAAGTCTTTGCATTGTATTTTAATCTGTTACTTTGATATTTCATATCTATTTAACACTATTAGTATTATTAATTATAATCCTCTTCATTATTCCAAGTATAATTAAGCATCTCTCTCTCTCTGTATATATATATATATATATATATATATATATATATATATATATATATATATATATATATATATATATATATATATATATATATATATGTATATGTTTTATGTTTTATCTTATTTATATAAGCAAATCCTTCTTTAGATGCTTTTGTACTGGCTAGATCTCATGTAATGTGTATTGTATATATATATATATATATATATATATATATATATATATATATATATATATATATATATATATATATATATATATATATATATATATATATATATATATATATATGTATATATATATATATATATGTTTGTGTGTGTGTTAGCTTATGTTACTTCATGGATCTGATGTTTATTAAGTTATGTAGATTGTTCTATTGCTGATTTTCTATTATAAGTGCAATTGATATTCTTATTGATTATTGATGCTTTGAAACAACAGGAATTGCTTTCTCAATATTTATCGTTCATGCTATATAAATTATTCCATTTGACAATAAAACCCAGGAAAATGTATAATATATATTTTATCATATTATCCAAGTCAGGTAAATACTATAATTATTTTGATAACAAATTACACATATATTATTTAAAGCAAACACTACATATTTGCGAGTCATCTCCTTACTTTGGAAAACAATTAAAGATGACAGTTTCTTTTAGAAGACTATTTCATCGTATTTACATCAGATCCAGCAATGGTATGGTTGACAGAAATAAATAGTTAATTAAATCATTGACTGTTACATTTCGCACATGCAAGTGGGATTTATTATCGAAGGTACACTTTAATCATCATACAAGGTAAATTATTTCGAGAATATAACCAATCCAACTAGATAAAACCTTTAGCTGAAGAGTTAGTGGAAACTTTATTAATAGTAGGTGAGAATTAAGCCCAAAATTACTAAACCACATATTTGAAGTATGCTTGACAGTTCTGAAATTTCAACTGGTCTATGTTAACAATAGAAAATGTTTTTGGGCGCATTTACCGTTATGTGTATTTGGGGAATTTTAAATATTTTCCCTTGCAATACACGCATGCAACTAATCAATAAAGAAAAGTCATCGCGGAACACAATGCATACTGTCCCTATTATAAGGCTTTACACACTCTTAGAACACTACGTGGTCTCCTAACATAGAATTTCTATTGGAATAAATGAAATAGTTCTCAAGATTATTGAAACAATAAAAGTTTTTATGAGATGAATTCATCCTTAACGGTGGTAACTATTGCTTCTTTTTTAATCATTGCTATCGAAATTATCCAAGTGTGATATTAATTTCAATTATAAGTTTGTTTGAATATCTTAAGATTATCAAAACCAGACACAAAATCTATATTTCTTCCTCTGGTATACACATCTATCAAACTGGGTGCTCGAGAGTTTTCGGGTTTTCTCGTGGTGATATAATTAAGAAAATTTATTGGGTATTTTTATTAGAAAATAATGTGCAAGTATTTGAATACCTCATTATTGGATCATGTAGTGAAATATTTCCATTCGTCTATGTTACTCCATTGAGAAGTTATTTGATATGATAAAACTGTTTAAATTTTTATAGAATATCCCATTGTCCTTATGTAATTGTACATTAGAAATTAATGTCATAAAGCAATTACTCTTGAACTAATTTATCAATACTTTCAAATGATGTTTATCACATTAATAAAGTGTGCGTTATTTAATGTATTATTGACGAAATTTAATTTATTAATACCTCATCCAAACGTATCAACAAGCATTTTGTCTTACCTAATATTATAAAAAGTGTTTCGTCATTATACCTGGATGTATTTTAGAAGGAAATTCAATACTGCTAAGATTATTTTTTATAAAATAAGATTTATATATATATATATATATATATATATATATATATATATATATATATATATATATATATATATATATATATATATATATATATATATATATATATATATATATATATATATATATATATATATATATATATATATATATATATATATATATATATATATATATATATATATATATATATATATATATATATATATATATATATATATATATATATATATATATATATATATATGGCATTTTCATATATGTTCTTAAACATTTTAAGCTGCATATTTTTATACATTTTTGATGAACGAATATATACTGTATTTAAACAAACTGATTAATTTTAATTACTAATCACAGACATGCAGAACATAAATTATGATATGTCATTTATTCACTTTTTCAAAAATCAATTTTATTATTATTATAATATAGTTCAGAACATGTGACAGATTATTACGATCTAATTCTTAATATAATTCAAGTTATCATATTTTTTCACTTATCCAGAATTTGACTGTATTGATTTTTAGGCATTACAAATATTCAGAAATATATGATTTTAAACATTATATCAGATGATTGAACTTTTTGATGACTGTTTTCTTACAAAATGATAAAAGTAAATCTTATCAAACCATTATGTTATTAAACAAACGGAAGAACAGATGAAATTACTTTGTTTGTCTCCGGTTCTTAAGCTTAAGAAAATCATGTTTATCTAGGATGATAAATATCTGATTTCTGCTCATTTCAAGTTAATTGAATGGACTGAGCCAGAATTCAGATTACTTTGGCCAGATACATAATTACATTGGAATAATTCACTACATTAAATAAATTAATCGAAAATTAGGAAAATTGATTTTCAACACAAATTACTAGAGAGAATATAATCTTCTTTTAAATCATTATTCATTTTTATGAACAAAAACTTTCAATACTTATCTTTGAAAGAAAAAGTTAGTACACTTAATGAATTTTAAAGTAATGAAAGGTTAAATTTATGCAAATATTTTCATAAAAATTGTTTTACGATAAATATCTATATTCCATGTAACCTTTGACATGGTACTATTTTTCCCTTAAGAAATATTTCGAAATATTTAACAGTAATTATATAGAACTATATATACATAATTATTTTGGCAACTGATTAAAAATATTATTAATAAATGTATAATTAAAAATTTGTTGTTTACATTAAATGATTACAATCGCTATACAAACAAATATTATGTAATAAAGCTATCTCTCTCTCTCTTTCTATATATATATATATATATATATATATATATATATATATATATATATATATATATATATATATATATATATATATATATATATATATATATATTCCAACGTTGAAAAGTTTTTATTTTCTTTTTTGTTAGGGAAGTTTATGAAACATGATAACATGATACATTGCCACTGGATTATGATTTTAAAGGTTAATTTAAGAATTAAATTTTATATGTTAAGAATTAAATTTTATATGTTAAGAATTATAAATATGTGTCAAAAATAATATCGATATATTTTCTAATTAGTGCTTCTTTACATTCTTCTAATTAGTGCTTTTGATACAACATATGCATTTTGAAATTTCTTTCGTTATATTAATTTTACTTTTGAGAAAATAGTTTCAGTAAACCTACGCTCAGTTTCTTTTATTCTGTTCATGATATTAAGCTAAGAATGTTCTTAATTTTGAGCCTGATGTATCACATTTAATAACTATTTAAAAATCAAAAATGGATAATCTTTTTCTTCTTCAGTTTTCTAACATACAGTGATACAAATAAACCTTTTTGTTTTTTTATGTGTGATTTTATCGCCTTGACCCATGTGAGATGCAATTATATAGAGAAATAAAGTATTTAACATTGGTATTTTCGAACAATATTTTTACAGTACTAATTAGTTTTTTCTCTAAAACTCTTAAAATTTGCTTGGCGTAGTAACCTTTTAGCATATAATCATTAAATTTGAAAAGTCTCAATGATCAAAAATTGCTCTTTTATTTTAAAGAAACATAACAACAAATATTTGTATTATTTGACTTTATTTTCCCAATCACTAGTTTGAATAAATGTAGAATTTTAATAAATAATTTCGAAAATGAAATATATCTTAAATGAATTAAAAAAAATTATAAATATTATAGTTTGCTTGTATTTGCCATTAATCTTAACGAAATAAGCGTTGCACTTATTTACATCATAAATTTTGGTGTTACACATTTGTTAAATAAATTTTGGAGCGGTACATTGCAGTGCCATTATGTAAGACTCCTTTTTCAGAAAATATATGGAATAATACTGAGTTAAGGATAAAGATTTCTGAAATCCTTGTTAAATATTATATCATATTTTGCATATTGTTTTGAAATTAAATCGGCTTTCTAAACAAAATTTCTCGGATTCACCTGTTTTTAAAAAAATCGCTCTTTATAAAATTTCTTCTTTTGTTGTAAGTTTCAATAAACCTTAATTTATAATAACCTCTGATTTACGTGTTATAGTTTGTTTAATTAGCTTATGGAATTCGGTATAAAAAGATTTGGAGTACTTTGTATGTAATTGATGTGGATGTTTTAATTGACTTTCAAACAACTTTATATGATCTCTAAAATCATCTTCTATTTTAAAAATATCGGTTTTTATCTAATAAAATGTATAATCCTTGAAGTGATTAGTAAATATTTGAGCTAAAATTCTTGTATTATTTGCTTATAAACACCATGCAATATATTTTTTTCGATATTTATATGGATTAAAAATCACATTATTATTTTTAAAGCTGTTTTTATATTTCTTGGTTCTTTCTATTCTATACAACAAATTCCCTCGACTTAGATCTCAAATCTTAAGTTACTTCAAAACTAAAATTTATAGAATTTCCATCAATTTATTAAGTGTTTGTGTGAACCTCATGTATTAAAATCGATATAATTTTTAATGTAATGCTTATTTTAAAGTTCTCTAGGATATTACATGTATATGGATTTAGTAATTCTACGCAGAAAGAAATTCAGTGCTGTAATAATAGAATGTAATAATTGATAGTATAGAGTTCTTGATTTAAATTAGTTAAGCGTTTCAGAATTATGTGCTCTCAAGAGAGAGAATGTATTGTGTGTGAGAATATATTGTATGTGGGATATATATCCTTAAATTAATTTGCTGAATTAAGGTGCATTCTACAATTCTGGGAAATTGCTAAATGTAAGTACTTAAAACAAGAAACTGATGCTTCCAGATGCTTTGATGCCAACTTTTTAAGAAAATTTCAAAAAAGACATTTTTATACACTTATAAGTATATCTTGAAGCTTTCATGACTTACTAAACTAATTCTAAATTACATATAAGAATTACGTTTGGAAAATTTGAAGCAAAAAAAATTGCAGTAACAGCACATTTCTTTTAGATAGCATTGTTAGTTACTGAATATGTTCGTTTAAAAATTAAAATATTTCAGAATCTAAATGACCGTTTCTTATTTGATATTCCCGTTTTCTGATAAGGAAACCATTTTAAAATATATGCAATGTTTTCATTTGTATTGTTTAGTAAAAAATTGTTTCTATATCATGAGAAATCCTTAACACTCTGAAGCGTCAACTTAGCGCTTTTACATTTATCCACCTCCAAAATATTTACAAACCTTTTCCGATGCCAAATTTATTAATCATTACCTTGAATGAAAATTTATTTAGTATTTTGAAGTGATTGCTTCATTTAGTTGTGTTGCTTACATGAAAACTTTTAAATATAGCTGACAACTTTAAACTATTGTATTAAGATAGATTCTTCTGATCCATTAAACTACATTCGAGTTACATAGTTTTGTTATGATTAACAAATTGTATGTTCTACGCAGAATAATTTTTTGTGAAATAAAGTCTATAACTTAAATGATTTACAGAGTTCAAATTGTATATAATCATAAATATTACAGGTGGATGTAATAGCATAATCCCCCACTTTTATTCATTTATTCGTTGCATTTGTTTTAATTTCTTTTTTCAATAACTCATACTTATTTGGAATTGTTTCCCATTTGTTCCATAATCAATGGAGTAATTCCAAGATTTTTTAAGCAAAAACAAATTGTGTCCTTTATCCGTTTTAGGTCCTTGATATTGAATGAGATTGAATTGCTAAAATAATTAGCGTCTGAATGTGTTATTAAATAAATAGTAGAGAACAGTATTAAATTATTCAGATGAATACCCTTTGACCCTATTTTAATTTATATTTTAAATGCACACAAATATATAGTTAGAAATTCCATAATTTTGAATTTAAATATTTTAATTGATAATATAAAACACACATAGAGTTTAGTTTAACACATTAATAATGATTTTTTTGAAAACAACAAAAAAATTTAATCATGAATGTTAATTTAAATTTATTACACAATTTAGAAAGTATCCATAAAATCATGTAAAACAAGAAATGCAATAAAATGAAATAAAGAAAAAAATTCGGTGAAATACCATTTCTTTGTAAATTGATTACTGCTTTATAATCATTTCTATTTAAATATATTATGTGTATGTTTGACAATATTTATATAAACAGTCTATCAGCTTTCGCAACCCTGATTCATCCTCGGTCTTCAAAAGTGAATTAATTGCGATTGAACAAGGTCTTGAAGCTATTCTTAATGAAAGTGATTTTGGGGACCTATGGATCCTTTTGGACAGTAGAAGCTCTCTTCAGCACCTCCACAACTGGATTGCCATTGGAGATTAAACTAGCAGCTCAATCCTTTTCAACCTCAAGCTCATTTCGGAGTCCTGTGAAATTTATTTTCAATGGATTCTTTCTCATGTAGATATATACGGTAATGAACAGGCGGATAAAGTGGCCAAGGAGGGCTGTTACCACGATATTCCTTCCTCTTTAACACTTACCTTTCTAGAACATCAGTCTATAATTAATTCTGAAATTTTGAAAGGGTGGAGGATTCTTCACTGCCATCACTGGTACGCGGGCAAAGAATCTGGCTCTTCATCCACCCTCAATTGTGACAGAGCTTCTAAAACACCAATTTTCAGACCAGCAATCGGTCACACTAGAGGTCTCACGTATTTCGAAGGCAGAAGAATCTTTGAGGTGTGCTCGAAATGTAAAACTGATTAGACTTCTCCCATTCACACCCTGGACAGTTTGGGACTTTCTAAAGGGGATATATTCTAATCCCCCTTCTGGTCCTCAATTTTCTTAAGGTCAATGGTCTGATGAACCTAGTCTGACTTCGTCAGACATTTGGAAGATAAGCAACGGCAACAATATTTATATTTTAATTGAATTTAAATATTTACAATATAGTTTTATAAAATTATATCTGTATATATATATATATATATAGTTACATGTAAAATATTACTATAAAACTGTTACATATAAAATAAGTCCTAAATATTTTGAGTATTGGTGTCTTACACATTAAACTGAACTTTAGGATCTTCATAATGATTTCTTTCGTTTCCATGGAGAATATTCTAACATACGACTTTACGAAAAGTTTATACGTTGAAATATATTTGCTGATTAACGAAGCACAACTATCTTTGATAATCGGAATATAGTCTTTGAGAGGAAGACTGATCGCTTTTATGCATTTGGTGACAATCTTCTTGACACTTAAAGTTAAATGATTGTCAAATTTTACAAAAATACAGTGAAGCGTTGCTAAATATTATATTTGAAAAAAATTTATATTTTTATTGAAATACATTTTAATAATTAATACATCAACACGAAAAAAGTTAATTTAAAACTATTATGAGACACAAGAGAGAATTATAAATTTAAAGTCATAAAAATATCAAACTAATATTGAGTTTTTAATCAAAAACCTAAAAATAAAGTAAGAACAAAAATATATAAATTATAATTTAAAAATATCCATACCTTATTTATTTTTAAATTATAATCTTTAGTATTATTAGAGTTCTAATCATATATCTTATTAGAGTATCTAATCATACATATCTGATTGGCTTTTGTATAAAAAGCTTAATAATTTGCAGCATAATTTTTTGTTTCCAAAAATAAGAAATATGGATCTAAATTTCTATATGTGATAAGGTTGTAATTTTCACTAGAATTGCTTATCACATGGAGTTAAAATAAATATTAAAAAATAAATTCTGCTCTTGAGTAATATAATCAGAAATATTCAGATTCCATATCCAGATGCTCTCAAATAATCTTAAATACATTGTTTCAAAATAGAAACTCATATAAAAGCAAGCCAGACGTTAAGGACAAGTGTTTTAATAAAAATATTGTGTGTGTCGCCCAATGATTTTCAAGCAGATAAAAAATTATTATCTTCATTTTCATTTCGTAAACTTTTTAATGTGATTTTGCCTTTGGTCTTATTTTAGATATTTTGCACACATATATTGACAGCAATATTTTGAAAAAAATGTGAAGAATGTGATAACAATTTTATCATTTATTTTCTATTTATTTAAGAAAAACCCTTTAGCTGGTTTAAACTAGCGTTTTTTCTAAAAAAATACCAACTCAGAAAGATTTGCAAGAATTAGCGTATCATTGTGTATACATTTTAATTTTTATAGTTGCATTAACATATAATTTGTTTTAAACTTTTTTATAACGACGTCTACTGGGAACTTTTGCCTTTATTAGCACAACAAGGAACTGAACTGATGACTAACCATATAGTGGGCAACTAGTGGATGTGCTATCACGGCCCTGAAAGAAGGTACCTCTTAATAATCAATAATTTGGAAACAGAAACCAAATAGAAGACTCCAAACTTGGGTTATACCCTCAGGAGTGTCATTTCGTAAGGAGGACATTGCAATTATGAATTATTTAACGTGATTCACCCACCAATAGGAAACACTAGTGTTCTTCGATTAGTTCAGATTTGAATTCACTACATTTCGTTACAAGAACGAACACCGTGACCAACCGGACAACCATGACTTTCGTTTTTGAACTCATAACATTGTCATTAAATTTGTAAAATATATGCTAAAACAATAAAATAATTATTATTTCACCCAATAATCAAAAGAGATTTATAGAAATGATAAAATCCATATATTTAATAATATTATCCTTTTAAGAAATTACACTGAATTGCACAATTCTTTATGGTGGCGACATCATGTGAAAAGAAACATCTATCTCAATGAATACTCATCACGTCAAATTATATGCCACATCACGTCACATCTATAATTTGACGTGATACAAAAATAATACATTGTGAACTATGCATATATGTGGTGTTTATCAATGCTGAATCAAGTCTATGAAATTTGTTACTGTAAGAAAATCTAACACTAAAATTGGGCTTCTGAAAAGTTCAATTCTGGGAATCCCCAGACAATCTAAAATATAGTTAGGAATGACCTGAAAGTCAATACATTTCAAACAGGCTGAAAAAAATTTTCTCCTCTTGAATAGGACATAGATATTAAATTTTCATTGATAAACCTGGTGATGGCTGTATGGTCCGGTGGAATTGCCCAAATAGAATTAACAATTTATTAGCTCTTGAGAGCAGCTTCAAATGCGTCAGTGATTCAGGTATGTCTAATGGCCCACCTGAACTCATTTTATCCAAGATATCTGATGTCACATTGCACTGTATATCAATGTGGGAAAGTATAAATTGAAGTGTATCCCAGAAAAGATGCACCAGTTTGTAAATAGTTGCCTTTTCTACATTTCCACGCACTTTATGCCAATTAGAAAGATGCTGAATATAGCTTCGGCTCTCAGACAGGATCCAAACTACACATGAGCTGGTTGAGGACAGATTCGAATCGAGCCTAACATCAATGGCAATCAGCACTCTTCTGAAAATTGAACAAATGTCTGAATTTCTCGTAATTAACTTTGTTGCACTTTCTTCCAATACGATATAAATTGCACTTCCGGACCAATCAAGTTCATCGTTAACTCCGTCAGTGTATATTATGGAGGAATCTTTAATGATGTTAGTGATTTCAAGGGCAAGTCGCGTTTCAAATAAACTGGGGTACCGAATTCTTGCTTACTTTGGAAGAAGGATCTGTGTGGAAGTAAATTCTATCTAAACCAACAGAAGGGTCAGTGCTCTGTTTTAAACTTTACTGTAAGACGTGTTTGTTGTTCAAATTGTTTGAATCAGTCAAGACAAAGGGGCAAGTTTTATTTAATCTTTGGTTACTGCTCCACCATATCAAACATTCAGAAGTTCAATTTTGACTCCTATAACGGGTGAGCTTTGAAAAATACTTCCCCATAACAATTTTATTTGTTAGGCGAAGAGGTTGCAGGTCAGCCTCATAAAGAGCAATTTCATTTGGGCAGTTGCTTTGAAGCAATATAGTTATTTAAGCTATTATTAGCTGGACCCGCTCAAGTTTTTGTAGATTCGTGTTGGAAGCACAGCAGTAAACTGGAAAACAGTATTTTAAGATATGTTTTATAAGAGTCACATCAGTAATTATGATAGTCATAGGAACACTTATATGCTAACAATTTAATTGTAGATATTAAAATATTGTTGATATAGATATTAAAATCTATCTTTAGTATGAAATTTTGTATACTATACTAACATATATTTACTCATTTCCATATACTTACACATTTGATCACTATCGATAATTATAACAATAACCTCTGTCATGTTGAATTTTCATTCAATATTTATATTAAATAATAAAAAAAATATGCTTTCTAACTAGGAGTTTGTATTTCCTGTAAAAAATATGACATCATATAGTAAGAATAATTAGGTTATCATAAGGTATTTTAATCCCACCACGTAAAGTATATTCCAGGAGAAGTTTTCGTAGATAATTGACAGTAATTACATGTCGCAAATGTGGATACCAAAAATTCTCATATTTATCCATCATGACAGACGTGCATACAGAGAGTGACATCACGTCTCACTTTTTCAAAAGGAACTAGAACTGAACCCGAGGCATTTCACACAGATATCTGCTTGATCTCTAGGTCACGAAGAACTTTCTTGCAAAGTAATTAACACTTTATAATGGACTAAGATCTAATGGTCTAAGGGTGTTTTAGAAAAGATCTTTAATATTCCCGGAGTAAGATATCTTCCGGGAGGACCTTTCGTACATACCAAGCAACGTTCACGTCACCTAGAAGGAAATCATGCATCTCAAGAACGTTCACAGTAAATGAGCATACCACAGAGACATGCACAACATCCATCTTCTGTTTTTCAACAACAGATTATACTCAAATTCAAGTTTCAACTTCATTTATTTATGTTTTTAAATTTCATTGTGCTGTGGTTGCAATTTGTGACTTTAAAATTGAAAAAAAAATAGGCAATCGGAGCAGGTAATGCCAACAAAAACAAACATTGGAAACTGTTTCAAATTCATTTTTATGTAGTTGTATGGATCAAAGTGGTTAGATTGCAGATTTTCTACATTTCTTGTGTCCTGATACTTCTGATAAAATATTTAATTTATTACTATGTTATTAAATACTATGATTATAATACAGGTGCATATACTTATTTTTTCTTTTGTGAAATAATACATCGAATGATGTTTTCTTATTTTTCATAGAAATGTTTTGCAGCTATTTCTATATTGATTTCATATCAGTTCGACGGTAGCTAATCATTGAATACTTATTTTATCTCATTTACAATTCTTAGATTTAAATGAAATTATATTTTTATTATTTTATATTATGTCTAATCTCTACACAATTCAAGGTAATAATTTACTTTCAAGAATGAAACACGTGTTAATATGTCTTGTAAAAGTCACTAGATCAATTTTTAAAGGGTTTTTAATATTAATTTTAAAAAAAATTCTATTTCAACCAACAATAATAATGATTAAAATAGAAAAAATTCCATCATTCGAAACATTTGAGCATAGCTAATTTTATGATAAAATAATATATTCCCACATTTTAAAACCCTTTACCAATAACTTAAAAAGCTGTAAAATCTGAATCAATATTTAGAAGAATAAAAATAATCAAAAATAGATAAGTATTCATATGCAACTTTAGAATATATTAATATTATATAACGTTATATATTTATATTGTATAAATTATTAATATACAACTTTAGAATATATTAATATTATATCTAAAGATACTCTGCCACCCAACTTATCTAGTGATCAGGTTGAATGACTGTGGATTGGGAGGTCCTGGGTGTGAATCATGGTTCGGGCATGGATGTACTTTCTCTCTCTATCTATCCTGTCTTTGTCTTTTTCTTGTATGAGTGGGTTGTGAATGGTTGTCGGACTCTATACCAAAATTTGGTTCAGTTGGAAAAGTGGAGCAGCGCACCCCCTTATGCCAGACTAGCTAGAATACGACAACAAAAACAGCATCTAAAGGTACTAAAAAGCTTTAGATAACTTTTAATTAAAAATTAGAAAGTGAAAAACATGAAAAAAATACTTAAATTGCAGTTATGATCTAAGGAGAAAAATGACACTTCTAAATAGCCACAAGTGCCCTTTATCATAATTAAATGAATATTTGATAATTTATCTGTTTTTGGGTACGGATGTAAAGCAAGTTGTAGGCATTTTTAAGAAAACCGGTAAATAAACATTTCAGCTTTCAGGCTTTTACTAGCTCATGGATTCGAATTCCAATTTGAGCACGGATGTATGTAGTGGTTATCTAAATCCTTTCATCCATGTACAGGAAGCATTTTGATTACTCTGTTAAAAAATCAAGATTTAAAAAGATAATTCAAAGTTATATCATTACTCTTAGGCTTTCTCATTGAAAAAAATTTTAATGGTAGCTTTTATATGTAATTCACAAAATATCATGACATTATAAAGTTTCGTAAGTAATTTTTTCTAAATTTTAATTATTAAATTATACTTACAAACGTTATGAACTTTAAAAGTATTATGTTTATGTAATGTAAAGAGCATTTAATAATCAATAATATAAAATATGTATTTGTATTTATTTGCTATTCCTTAAATGAA
This sequence comes from Latrodectus hesperus, assembly GCA_037975125.1. NCBI lineage: Eukaryota > Metazoa > Arthropoda > Arachnida > Araneae > Theridiidae > Latrodectus > Latrodectus hesperus. Next base: position 103,339,876 of record CM075851.1, read on the forward strand.
AGAAAAAACTGGAGATGTCAGATTTATTTTTTTTTTTCACGTTTCAAAAATATCATGTTTTGTGTCACGATATATTTACGAAACAGAGATTTCTGCGATTGTTAAGAAATATTTTTCACAAATATAAGATTTAAAGCGAGACTGAATATCGTCTAGCATAATCCAATTTAAAATTGTAATCTTTTGCCATACAAACACCAAAAGAGAAATTTTACGGCAAATATTTGAGGTTGAGTCACTGATTTTTGGAAATTTAATGCGAGGAGATTTTGAGAATTAGGGAGAGAAGTTTTGTTGATTTCAAAGACTTTTATAAGAATATTGAAAGATTTTCCTGAAATATGTTGTTATGTTCAAAGGATATTTTCCATGAAGCTTTTATAATCATTTTAGGTATTAAAGGAGGGATATTTTAGAAAATAATGGATATGGAACGAATAATTATTATTTTGTTATAAATAAGCAATAAAATAATTAATTTGTATTAAAGACATATATTCACAGAATCCTGTAAGCAAGGCATATAAAATTCTTTCTAAAATGATGTAGATTCTCGTTTAATTTCAATTTTTTTAAAATCAAAATCCCATTTTTTTGTTTTTGATAAGAAAAAAAATTATGATAAGATTTGTGCCTTTTTCATTTTTCTATAATAATAAATATTTATTATTTGTGAAGTTTTAAAATGTACAAAAGCTTTACTCGTTTGCTTGCAAAATCGCATCACCAAAATAAACAATTTATTTGCATGAAAATCTGTACACTTCTTAATAAATATTGCATGAATATTTTCTACAAAATACAACTAAAAACATTTCATCATATTTTCATGCAATTGGTTGTTTAATTGCTTGCTTAACATGCTATTATAAATAATTGAGTTTTCTGACACTTGAACAATTTGAATCTACTTAATTAAATTTGATCTTAATTTTTTTTATCAAGCTTTAAAATACTATGAAAGATTATTACAGCTCTTAACAATCAAAAAATTGTTTAAACAGTTTTCAGCAAATTTATGGAAAATTATAAGGGTTTTGAAGTTAACATATTTTTTATTTATGTATATTTACATTTTATTAGGTATATTTATTATTTATTGTATATTTACATTTCGTCATCATTTTATAGTTGTTATAAAATATTTTTTTGGTTATCAAAAGGTTATATGTGCGTAGTTTAATTATTTAGAAATTAAGTCTTCATTTAAATAAATTTTTGTGAAAAAAATTATCAATAAATATTTACAATTTTATGAATTATTGTAGATAATTTTAAAAAACAAAAATGCATTTGAAAAATATTTTAAAATTATGTAAAATATTGATGATAAAAGTATTTTATTTATCGTTCTTAGATCGTATATTGTCTGTTACTTATTTGTATACATTTTAAGATTTTTACGAGAAAATTTTTTAAGTGGAAATAGTTTTGAATTCCATTAATATTTCAAGCAAATTTTGCAGCACTAAAGTTTATATTCTTCTAGCTGAAACTAATCAAACATTAGGCACATGAAATTATTTACCAGATAATACACAGAATATATACACAAGAAAGATCACTTTGTAAATTATTTAACAGAAACATTTTTGTCTTTATAATTCTATTTGTTTACAGTCCTAAAATTATAATATCTATTTAATAGCTTGTTTCCTATGTAGATGTGGTTATAATGTAACTATAAATTTCAATAGATGCAAATACATATTTACATACAGGCTTAATTTAAACTTTTATTAGTTGAGCTTAAACTAAATATGTAATATAATGTGTTGAAAGGTTTAGCTATTTGCACTCATGATGAGTTACATGCCATATATTCATTTCGTAGGAAATAATGAGAATGAGCATTCCATGGCATAAGAATGTGTGAATCATGATTTTAGTATGAAATATGAAATGCATTCACGTCCTACTATGCTAAATTTTTAAATAAATGTATTGTACTTTGTATAATCTCGGTCATAAATATTTTTAAGTCACATTTAATATTTCTGAGTAGTATCTTATTACTTACAATGTTTCCGCAAGCACATGGTATGTATGGAGAATAATGTTATGTACTAGAGTTTCAATTATCATATATGAAAACTTTTATGAATTATTTAACACATATGGTATTAGATTTATTTACATTCTCTCCTTGTTATATATTGATTAAGGCTATGTTACATTAATTAATGTTTTCTTTAAATTATTTTTATCTACATTTATGGCACTATTACTTGCATGCAAATAACATAACAGTGTTTATCTAAGAATTTAAAGCATTGCATGCTTTTAATTTCTTTCCACATAAAGCTAAGAAAAATATTCAATTTATGTAATTTTACTGACAGGAAAAAATAACTATTTTGGGAGTAAATATTCAGAATTTTTGATCCTAATACAAAATGTGGATCATATTTATTCATTTTCGCATTCTTCATAATTTCATTTCATTGAAATAAATATCCAAATATTGAAAAATAAAAGTTCATTATTTTACTGGATAAATAAAATTTTGATATTTTACTGAATAAATAAAGCGTTAATATTTGACTGTTAATTAAAAAAATATTAAAAAGGGCAATAAAGAAAAATTAAAAATATGTTTGTTTAAATTTGGATGAATTGTGTGGTTTTTAGCCCTTTTTTCTCAAATCTTTTAGATAACATTTCTCGTAAATCTTGTCATAGACCTATTAAGGAACATTGATTTGAATATTATTTTACTGCACTCATCGTAAGAAATTTTTTTATAATAGTTGACATGCATAAAATTTAGGAAAATCTTTGACTTTAATTCATTTTAATTAGTAAAAGTCAAAAAAATCTGAATTTCTGATGAATAATCCTTGTCCCCCATTAATACTCATTTTCAACTTTAATGATTTAAATTCAGGTAAACAAAATGTTAAACAAATTCATGTGATTGTTATAGGTTTGTAATGAATATTCAATTTATGCTAATGATTTTAATACGCTTTCTTGAATCTTCCGAAATTCATTTTGAAAATATCAAATTATGTTGATTCAATGTTCCTCTTTTGATGTAAACTGTGTTAAAATATACAAGAAAAGCTCATTTTTCTATTACTTTGATAAAAGATTGTCAATGGAATAAAATTGCATTGACTTTAAATATAGAGAATTGAATTTTGCTTTTATATTAAAAATCTCATAAAATAATGCAACTACTTTAATTAATATTTCTTTTGTACTTAAATTAAGGTAAATGGAGGGGACCTAAATGTATATATATATATATATACACTACTGGCCATTAAAATTGCTACACCAAGAAAGCGGCACACCACACACTTGAAATTTGCATGACAGGTAGAATTTGCTGTGATATGCAAATGATTAGATTTCAGCGCATTCATACAAAACAGGCGATAGTAGCGACATCTACAATGTGTATAATACCAGAGATTTGACAGCAGTTTTCTCATACTCAATTTCCGTTTAAACGTTGTTTTCGGCAAAGAAAGTTGTTGTAATGCCTTGTGTAAGAAGAAGAAATGCCTATCAGCACGTGTCTGACTTTTATCGAGGAATGATTATAGCCTACCGGGATTGTGGTTTATCGTACCCCAATATTGCTGCTCGCGTCGGTCGAGACTCCATGAGTGTTAGCAGAATATGGAATCGGTGGGTTCAGGTCAATCATACGGAACGTCATGCAGGATCTCAGCGACCCTCCATCACTAACAGCAGAGAAAACAGATATCTTATCCGCATGGTCACAAGGGATCGTACAGACACGTCACAAACCCTGAGTCGAGAAATGGAGTCATTTGCAAGGCAACAAGTTTCTGCTCGAACAGTTAGACGATGTGTGCAGCAGCATGGATTGTCAGCATGACGACCATGGCTTCGGCTACCATTGACGCTGCGTCACAGACAGGAGCGCCTTCAATGGTGTAATCAGCGACGAACCTGGACGCGGGAATGGCATCACGTCATCTTTACAGACGAATATCAGTTCTGTATACAGGACCATGATTGCCGCATCCGTGTTTGGAGGCATCGTGGAGAACGCGCATTGCCAGCTTGCATTGGACATCGCCATACTGACCCATCTGCTGGAGTGATGGTATGGGGTGCCATTGGATACACGTCTCGATCACCTCTTGTTCGCATTACCAGCACTTTGAACAGCAACCGTTACATTTCCGATGTGTTAAGGCCCGTGGCTCTGCCCTATCTTCGAGGCCTCCCTAATGCTTTGTTTCAACAGGATAATGCACGACCGCATGTTGCCCGTACTGTTCATGCGGTCGTGCATGATCAGGAGAACGTGCTGGCCATGCCCTGGCCAGCACGTTCTCCTGATCTGTCACCAATTGAGAACGTGTAGCCAATGGTTGCCGAGTGATTGGCACGCCATCACTGACCATCCACTACTGTCAATGAACAGTGGCATAGTGTTGAAGCTGCATGGACTGAGATCCCCGTACATGCCATACAATCACTGTTTGACTCCATGCCTAGGTGAATAAATGCTGTTATTGCAGCCAGAGGTGGCTGCTCTGGGTACTGATTTCTCAAGATCTATACATCCTAATTTCCTGTAAATCTAATCACTTGTTCTTTCCACTACAATGTATGTGTCCGTTATTTGCATTCCTTCTTGGTGTAGCAATTTTTAATGACAAGTAGTGTGTATATATATATATATATATATATATATATATATATATATATATATATATATATATATATATATATATATATATATATATATATATATATATATATATATATATATGGATGTGAAGATGTAACAAGAGTGCTGTTGAGCTTGACTGATCTACAGAAACACACTTTCTAGCTTTAATCATCATTCCCTATATGCAAAGAAGTGAACTTATTAACTTGAATTTCATGTAGGAACAGCATAAGAAAGCAGAAAAGTACCAATTTATAATTACTTATTTACTTGTATTCTATTGTATCGAGCGTCTTGGTTTATGTTGATTGGTACTGAATAAAACCAAATCTCTTTTAAATGCCACAAGATTTTATTCGTAGCGATTTCAACTAGCCGCCGGAAACTATTTCAATCACAGGTGTCTCTAATATCTCATATAGGCAACTATTTCTATACATAAATCTAGTATACCGTATTGATTGTTCTTATTACTTATTTTTATGTCTGGTGTTGGTATTTATACCATACATGGCGGTAAAATCTACGAGATTCGCCAACGATCTAAGCTTTCTAGCTAAATATTATCTTCGTTGAGGAAATAGTGCTCAAATGTCTATTTTTCGCCAAGCAATCGCCAAGTCATCAAATTAACAAGAATGCTGTTTTCAAATTCACATCCTCGTAAATTGCTAATTTTTGCCCATATTTGGGACTTTCAGATAAGTCTAAGGTATTTTGTCATAAATAGAAGTAATGTTTAGAAATTTGTAAAACAACTAAATAATTATATTGTTTCTGTCACTTTTTCAAGTACTATTATTGCTTCTTCAAATTATTAATTATTTTTGCTTGTTAAATATGACAGTATCACAAATTTATTACAAACCCTTAATTTAAAAAATCTTGCTTTTTTAACTTACCTTGCACAGTTTTAAGAAATAAATTCAATTCATTCAGACATTAGAATAAAGAATATTTATTGTTCTGGACAATACAAAAGCTGTGAAACATCTGAAAGAGAAAAGTGTTCATTTGATGCTACATACGGAAAAATGGAACAATGCATTTAAAAGTCAGCTGGCACCTTGAAGAAAGATATAAATACGAAATATGTCCACCGCGGAGTGCGATATAAAATTCCATACGTCGTATCATACTTTGCACATTATCCAGCAGCTGTTGAGGCAATTTATCGCCTTCCTCTGGGAGTGCACGGATGAAGGTGTTCTTGTTTGTCGGAGGATAGTTTTGACCAGCAACTTGCCTCCTCAAAGTATTCCACACATTTTCAATGGGGCTTAGATCTGGAGAACGTGATGGCCATATGACGCGTTGGATACCCTCGCTGTCTAGACAATCCTGAACAGCGAGTGTTCGATGACATGTTGCGTTGTCGTCCATAAATACAAATTTATCACTGACAGCACCACGGAAAAGATGAACATGAGGAAGTAGAACTTCATTAATGTATCGTTGGCCCGTCATAGTTCCATTCGCAACCACATGTAGGGGCATGCGGCCATTGACCATGATGCTGGCCCACACCATGACACTGCATGTCGGATATCGGTCCCTTTCCTGGATATTTTCTGGACGTTAAGCAAACCCATTCTCACGCCAGATCAGTTGGCGTCTTAAATCCAATGACAGACTGAACCTACTCTCATCTGAGAAAAGTACGCATGCCCAGTACGGTTTAGTCCAAATGCGATTCTCTCGACATCATTGCAAATGGGCAGTACGGTGCTGTCTGGTCAATGGGACACACATAACAGGTCTGCGGGCGTATAGTCCTCCTCCCCTCAAACGTTTGACAACAGTTTTTCGGGAGATCTGCTTTCCTGAGGTAGCAAGAAACTGATTTGCCACCTGCTGAGCTGTGGTGGGCCTGTTCTTTTTTGCTGATAGGACAATATATCTGTCTTCTGCAGGCATCTTACTTATAACACGACCTCCCTCGTGCCGCCTACTACACATTCCAGTAGTTTTAAATGACTTCCACAGCAGTGAAACAACGCTGTGAGCGATGTCGAACTCCTTAGCAACACCTGTTAATTTTCGCCATTCTTCGATCTTTCCAATAACTCAGCCACGCATGAAATCATTTAAGTGATGTTGGGAAAATATGCCAAAAATTTCAAGTTCATCTATTAAATCTTTCCTGTAAAACTTTGACTTGAAACAACAATTGTCCACAAGCGTCAAAACCTTTTTATGCATACGCATATTTCTTCTTGCTAGATCCCGCACTTATTCTAGTTTTCCACATTTTGCTTCCTTTCATTTTGTGGTTGCTATGGATGATAGTGTTATCCGTTCATAGCAATTGTCCAGCAGTGTATATAATTAGAAAAGTCACTGAGCTATAATACAAAAAATGAAATTCTTTTTAGATATAATTCATAGGATCTGACAACTAGATACTAGTACATATTATACTTCATATTTTAGCATGTCCAAAATTAATATATATATATATATATATATATATATATATATAGAATCAAAAGATATTTACTTCTTTTTCCATAATAAAAACGTTTTTTTTATTATTATTGATACAGTAAAATGTTCTGAGATACAAAATTAAAAGGATACTAATAAAATGTAAGACAAATTGGTTACTTTTTTATGATTTTGTGTTCTAAAATTAAATTGTGCACTTAATAATGTATTCATTAGAAAACTTAATCTATATTATTCATTCAAAAAGTATTTTATCGATATTTATATTAATGCATTAAACTGAGGTGAAAAAAATATTTACTACTGTATCGTACTTTTGTTTGGCAGCTCAGTGGAAGTGACTTATGCTCACTGAGTATCTCTAAAAAGAAATTCAGGGTTACTCTATTGTTCTATGCTATGAGAACATGAACTGAAAATGCAGAGGAACACTTATGTGTGATATTTGATGCCAAAACATACAAAACATAATTTCACACTCTGAAAAATTATGATAAACGATAAAAATGAATTTTTCATTCGGTTGATAGAGATTAATCACCAGCAGCAACTACGGTAATTTTTTTGTGAATAAGTGAAGAAGTAATAACAAGTGGTTATAAAAAGAAATATTGACCTCAAGTGCAACCAGAAAATTAACAATCTACAGTTGTGTAGCCAAAATGCACAACAACTATCAAACTGAATTTCTTAATACCTTATACTTTTTAATGTAATTTTTATGAAACTATAGTGGAAAAACTTGATAAAATAAAACAATTTTCAGCGAAGGAAAGATGGTTGTTTGTACCTTAATAGCAGTTCTTATCCTGTGCGTATCCGAGTAGCTCTTCCGTTTTTTTCCATTTTAATTACACTGTTTGCATCATTAATTTACAATATTATGTGTGTTTCACATTTTTAGAAATTTGAATTTTATGATATGTACTTCGTAGTTTCTACTTCTCCTCTTTAAATTTTAATTTTTAGCTAAAATTCATCGCTTACCTGCATTGCTATTATGTTATCAAATACTATAAATTGTGGTTAAAATGATTTCTGTCATAATATAATTAATAAAAATGTGATCAATACGATCAATACGTTAACAGCTCATTATGAAAATGTTTGTATAAAAATTAAAAATCTCTAAAAATTACCGAATAAATGTACAATGAAACTTTACTGTATTTATCACCACAGATAATATTGCCTTTCTTACTTTATTTCCCACTTTTTTACTGTGTGTTTGTAATAATTTGTGTAACATTTGACTAAAAAGTTGCTGTGTCGATTCGAGTGGAAAAATTGAATTAAAATTCGTATTTACGAGCATTAGAACATATTAAATTTAATAGATTATTATGCATCTCACTAATTATATGCATTCATTATACTGCGAAACAAAATAAGCCCTCTTAGCTTTTCACTAAAGCATAATTCATAGCATTAATTTTGATCCCTGTTTGAGAATATTTTGCCCCGATTACTTTCAAATATCTAAAGCATTGGCATAGTAATCTTCTCATATGAAATCCAAAGCTAATTAAAATTTAATTCCACATTTCAGCAACAGCTCTTGAATTCAAAGAATTTTCTGTCAAGGTATTTAATTGAGGCTCAGCTTAATAAATTTAAGAATTTATTGCGATATACCTTGATTGATTTTCTTACTTGCGCTTCCTACAGTTTTTATTCAAACTTAAAATTAATTTCTGCTCAATTATGATATTTTGATAATTTTTATTTACTTTGTTTATAAATCGATTCAAATAATTTCATTAGATATAGTTTCAGTAAATAGTTGATGTAAAAATGGAAAATTAGAAATGAAATTCTTTATGTTATAAAATAAATCTGGTATGTGCGAAAATTAATTCATCATATTTAAACAAAGTTTTAAGTCTATTTCAATTAATTTTTAGCATAATCCAGATTTTACAATATTAATATTAAATTTTTACATTAAAAAATTGTAACCACTGATGATAAAATAATTGGAATTTAAACCTACTTCTCTGTTTCTGCTTTTACAAATCAATTATTTTTCTTTTCTAAGCAATCATAATCCAGCTTCCTTTTCCTTCGTTATAAAACATAGTACTTATAAACAAGTCTTTAATATTTTTATGTCATACTTAACTAAATTATAAAAATAGCGAGTTCATAAAACTTTATTTATTTTATATGTTAATTAAAGTAAGATTTTTATTCGCCCCAAAACTAATTTTCATATATGATATGAAAACAAAATGTGTCATACATTATGGCTCTACTTAATTAAAATTAAATCCGTATGAAGTTTTCAATAATGGTTATTTTAGGTATATTGCATAAACACATGTCTGATAGCAATACAATTTTTATGTTTTTTTATTCAGGAAATAAGGCTAAAAAATTTAAAAATTGAAAAATATTAATGTTTCAAAACTCTAAAAAATATCAAAGAATTATGTCAATGAACGTAGAGGGGTCATCTCCAAGAAATTGGAACTTAAGGAATTTCTTAATTTGATAGTCGAACAACATTCTGATATCATTAAAAATTCCTGCTGATGATCTATTGAAGTCAGACGTTTTGGAAAGAAAAATGTCACAATTTATATGTAAGCTTAAAATTAAGGTGACATGAGATTGAACTGGTTTGTGTTGTCTTATATGAAGAACTATATAATATTATTATTTCATTTCAAAAGTTATTTACACTTCTTAGTTGATCAATAGACAGAGATATTACTATGATATATATATAATATATATCATATAAATTGTCTTTTCTCAATTCATTCAAGACGATTATTTTTAATGTATATATGTATTGATGTTTCTATGGTTTACAAAACAGAGTTATGCTTTTGGTGAAATAATGGAAATCGTAATTATACTCATTACAATTTCTTTGAATTTAATTAAGTTGTAACTAATTAAAATTATTTATAACATTCGTTTGCAATAATTAAGAATAAACTGTCGAGAGAAAGTTTTGAAAATTTTTATAAATTATTTTAATATTATTTTTAAGGAATTTTTTAAATAAGAACATTTAATATAGCAATCTGCATGAATTATACAAATTTTTCAGGAGATTGTTTTTTAAAAAACATCATTATAAATTTTGCTAATCAAATTATCATTTATTTATCAAATTAATTTTAGAAGCACAATACACATATCTACACTTTATTTGCATGTATTATAAATATTTTTGAAATCAATGTTATAGTTATTTTTAATTTAGAAGGAAATATTTTTCACTGTACTAATAAAAAAGCTCCAAAAAGCACAAGCGTGATAAATCAGAACTTCAAGCCCAACTTTCAATTCTTATAGTATAGGCTATTTATATTTTTTTAACACTTCAATATATATATATATATATATATATATATATATATATATATATATATATATATATATATATATATATATATATATATATATATATATATATATATATATATATATATATATATATATATATATATATATATATATATATACATTGTTATTATTAATATATTAAAAAAATTCTTTTTCACTAAAGCATTTGAAAGTATATTTCATATTTATTCTTTGGGGATGTATGTTACTTTTTTTCTTAATTCAATTAGAATTTAATTCATAACCATTGCCTCTATTGATGAATTGTTTACATTAATAACAATTCACTAGAAGATGTTTAACATATAAACAATAACATCATTAAAAGCCATATTCTCAAAAAATATTAAAGGGTTCTACTGATATTGTAGACAAAAATCAGGAGACACTAATAGAAACACTTTTGTTTGAAACAGGGAAACAGGATGCTTAAAATGGCAGAACCTCAAAAAGACAAATTTACTCTTACATTCTGCGAATGATTTATTTGAAGCATATTTGGTGATAATCTTAATATTTTAATTAAGTATTCATCAAACTCCTAAAGGAACTATGAAAAAAAAAGAATATCTTGATTGTAATAATAATAAACGTCAACGTTTATGTCTCGATGCTTATTTAATGGCGCAGCATTAGTAGACTAGTGCAATTTATAAATATAAAACTTATAGAATTACATAGAAATAAAAAAAATTGGCGGCATTAAAGTTATTCACTGAAATTGCCACATATTAGTAGATTTTCATAGATTATCGGGAAACTAGGAGATCTAGGAAATAATGAAAAATCAGCAGTTTTACGATAAAATCAGTGGAATTGGCAGCTATGCATATTCATTAAGTTTGAATTATCTTAAATATATAAGGGTACTTTACACACTTATATGAAGCTTCAGATATAATTAAGTACAAATATTTACGTTTTGTATGTAACCAAATTTTATATTGATGAATGTAAGAAAATCATTTCAAAATTTAGGCTTGTGAAATTCTAAATTGATGATATTTTATTTAAAAAAAACACACACACAACTTGAACAAATCTTAATGTGAAGAATATAAAACATTCCCTGTTTCGTAATTGTTTTATTTCTATCATATGAAATTTATTAATGAATATATCTTACCAAGAGCAAAAATAAAGTTGAACACTAAAAGTTTCCGATACTTCATGGCTTACTTTTGAAGGACAGTTATTATCCATGACAAGTTACTTGATAGATAGATCAGGAGATTAATTGTTCTTATGATAAAATAAAGTATCAGAGACACCTGTTTCAAGAAAATATACAATTTTTATTAGAAATAATAGGTCATTTGATTTTTCAAACTATATATATATATATATATATATATATATATATATATATATATATATATATACGCATCATTTTCATATATATATGATATTTATGCATCAAAAAAACTTGCATCATTTTCGATTCGAAAAGGAGCGTCAGATGAAAGGTACTTATTTTAAAGTATTGAAAAGGCGTTCAATCCTCCAAAAATAAGATGTTTTGATATTTTTTTTTATTTTTCTAAATTAGTTAATATATTAATTAAGTTTTGAAAAAAATTTAAATTGTGTGTGTGTGTTTCAATGTAAAAATAAATGAACAAACAAATCAAAATATAATTTATAGAACACTCATATTATTATTTATTAATCAGTATTTTATCGCAATGAGATTTATTTTTGATAATGATATGATACGACAGATTATGCATACTTGTGATAATATTTGGTTGCCAGTTTGAAAGGCGCTTTGCTGACACCCTTTTTTATATCACTCAAAATTAACTTTTATGATTTTTATCCTTTTTTACGTATAACTTGTGTTCAAGTTGAACATTTGTAAGAACATTTTTTGAAAGAAGTAAGAACTAAACGAATTAGTTTGTCTCATTGACATTTGTTTTAGTTCAAGAAACTCTCATACTCCCTGCATTTTTATACGTTATATTGCTATCTATTCAGATTTCACCAATACAGATGATCCGTCAACCAATTTTTTGATTACATATCATTTCGCGTGAACATTTGTGTCTCTAAAATGCAATATCTGGCCTCTTTTTTTAATCAAAGGCTATATTTTATTTGCGTGCTTTATCCAACTAAAATTCACAGAATATGGTATTTTGCGCAACATTTCTTTATTAATACAAACACCAATAATTTTTTTCAATTCTGGTAAAGTGTTTAAGAATGGTACTCTTAAGTGAAAGTATTGGAATATTTTCTGTATGTAACACATAACAAAATCATCTATTTCACAATTTCTTTCACAATACCTTTGATAGTGTTTAATGGATGATTTCATCACCACCAATGTATTCAATCCTGAACCTCCATTGCTCCTTTCTTTATAGTTTCTTCAGAAACTCGGAATCATTATAATTGCTTTTTAAGAGTTGGAGTGAGTGAAATTGAATAGAAATTTGACGATGATTCATTAGCATCTATGTTCAGCGGACATTTTGTTGAGTTCAAGTTTTGTTGGGTTATCAAGGGCATAATTAAAAAATTTAAACTGTTACTTATGCACCAAGACTTATTTTTAGCTATGATTTTACTTTCTATTGAGCCCCTTGTAAACAATTTTTGTGAGTCTTTATTCATTCGTCTGAATTTTCTTTTTTTACCTTTTATGGAGTTTTATCATTATTTATACTGAACGCTGACAGCCTGTATGTTGTGATTATAATGTTATCAGAGTAGAAAGTCGAAGTGTTATACCAAAATATTGATCAATGGATGATGTATATTCCTTTTTAATTACTATGTTCAAATTTGGAGTTGCATACTCGGGTATTTTAAAGTATATATTAACTCGAATATTTTAAAAATATATGATTGCGATATATTGACTATAGTTGTTATTTCTGTTAATGGATGCAGATATAGTCAATGTTTTAAAATTAATGCAACTTTAAACAATGTTTCAATATTTTCAAACGTTTTGTTTTGATAAACATACTAATTTTAGAGAATAACATTCTAAAATAAAGATAAAATAGAGTCTAGGCTATAGATTATTGCACTCAAGTGTATAAGTTGAGGGAAATGAGGAAAAAACAATTGTTACTTGTTTCAGCGTTAAGTGATTCGAATTAAAAAGATGCATTTTGCAATGCATCATACGAAATTTTATTCCTTATTTTAAATGCAACAACACCAATTTCGCTTGCTTTAATTAATGTCTGAGTTTATTAGCACTAGATGGATAACATATCAGACAAACTGTACGTCAATTTTCTTAAAATGAATTGCTCGTATTTTATGGCATTTAAGATGTTAGCTCTAATATGGTATTCTTTGTTAGTCATAATGATGCTCAAGTCTACAAAATCAATATAAATAATAAGAGTGAAACGTTTATGGTGACTGTTTTGACTGCAACGAATGTAGAGTATTACGAATATCTAAAAGAATTTCTCATATATAGTAGTACGTATTTCTGTATCAAAATGGTGAAAAACGAAAAACTTTAAAGTACCCAACTCAATAGCTGTAGATGCAAAAAACCGGAATGAAATATCCACTTTCCGTTAATCAATAGTTGTAATAAGAAAAACGAACAATTCTGTCTGGAAATTAATTCCTGACTATTAATAAACGTCAAACCTGTATAATATATTCAAACAAAAAATAAAGTATCAGCAGTTGTATATTTTTTAGTATACTCTAAGCAATAATATATCAAAATTTTGAAAGACAGCCAAATATAAAGTCTGAATCTAAATTTTAATATATTATTAAAATATTCATAGTAGTTCAAAAAAAGTATCTCAAGCCTTAGAGTTTAAAGTGAAATTCATTTGTTTTGAACATTAACTACAGTAATGCGTTGTTAAATAAATGATAGAAATTTTTAAGCATAAAATAAAACAATGAAAGAAACATTAAAATAGATAAACGGAAACGAGCTAAGAGTAACAGTGATTTTTCCTTAAATTCTTTTCCAGAAAAAACTTCTTTCGTTAATTTTTAACTTTTTTTTATTCTTGTACTTTTATGTTAGTTGAAAGAAATATAAAGATGATTTAAACATTTAAAAACTTACCAAAAATTATTGAAAACATTTCTGTACCATTAAATCAATCTAAAGATTCTTAAAATGCATGGACTCGTGATCAAAATTTACATACATATGAGTTAAATCCAATCCACTTTTGAGAGTTACAAGTACAACTTCAATGATTTTTACATACAAGCAAATTTGATAAGCATTTTTAATTCTTTTCATTATCATATAATATTTATATGGAATTCCTATTCAGCTTATTTGTGATTTATGGAGCCATTATGAACAAAAGAAACAAAAAGAAAAATAATTCGGTAAGCCTGATGATAAAAATTCGAAATTCAATCTTATCAAATAGCTTTTCTAAAGTGTGATTTATAAATTGATAATGTATACTGAATATTACACTTTTATAAATATAATTTAATATTATTTAACAAGGAATGTGACCTAATTTATTTTACTAATCTGCAAAATTTTGTATGTTTTAAATTGGATAAAGGCTTTTTCCATTCTGCCTAATGTGTCCATTACAATTTAAAAGAAGCTTAAACAAACAACCTACATATTGAATTATTGTTTTAAATACTAATTTCTTACTTGGATTATTGTGTTAAAAATTCATTCAAAAATATTATGAAAGAAATAATTAAGATAATTTATTGTTTTAATTCATTAGTGAATTTATAAGAATTTATGCTTAACATCCTATTTTTGTGTATGCTTTTAAAATGCGTAATTTAAAATTAAATTCTTTTTTCATACCGGACAATATGACAATTAATTTTTATATTGTATTTTTCACTATTTTTATAATTAAATATTAGTGATATTATTAATTATTACTTATCATGATTAAAAAATAAGAGGAAAAAAAAGAGATTTTTTTTCTTTTGTGCTGAATTATTAAGTATGTGGAAGGAATTTACGCTCTTTTTATGATTTAAAAAATCTGTAATCTATTTATCCTTAATTTATTGATATTAAAACTTTATATGTCATGTATTGAAATAAAACACCATCTATATCATAATGATAAATAAAATATAACTTAAATCCTTTATCTCCATTTTACAATTTTTTATCATCTGTTATTCGCACTAGAACATGCACGTTAAAGTTGTGAATATAAGTATAATTACTTTATTGCGACATCAGCTAAATTGATTTTTTTATCATAATGATTTTTAAATAAAATTTTGCACACTATTTGTAAATTTTAATCATGAAGATTAAAAATAATCACTTAGAATTTTTTAATAGAAGGTTGAAATATACATTCGTATTTTTATAAAAAAAGTAATCAATAATATACAATAAGAATTTTCACAAAAGTTTAAAATGCATTTATTCCGGCCACTAAAATTATAGTAAAAATACATACGTATATTTTATGATTCTCTTACATGTGAGAAAATGTAGACTGGTTCATTACTTTAAATATAAAATGCATGAATTTAGAATTTATGTTTTTAAATTCAGAAATTAGATAATAAGGATTTGAATATCAGGAAAGTATAAAAGTATTGCATTACTTGCTTGATATATTTGAAAATGAAAAAATGCACAAAATAAAATATATCTATTAATAATGAAAAAAATTTTATAATATCATCTTTAGTATCTATATAATTAACCTTATTAGTTTTAAAAAAGATACATATTGGTTATATTTTAAGTAGTTATAATAGTAGGATATAAAAATGAACAAATAACATGAAGTCTGAATCTTGAAAGAAATGATGAGGTTGTTAGAATTCAATTACATAAAATATGCATTTAAAGTTAAATCTAATAATTGAGTTGTGATATTTACAATTAATATGCTTAACTAGTTTGTTTAAATGAATTTGAATTTCTAATTACTTAAAATATTTTTTAAGTTTTAAAAATTAAAGCCATAAAATAAATTTGGTTTTGAAATGTCTTAAATTCTGGGAGAAACAAAATTTTAAAGCAAACAGTTGTGACAAAGTATTACTTTTAGTGTAAATATTTGCTCGAGGCTTCAGAAGATTAACACAAGTGAATAAATTCTTTCGTTGTGAGCATTTTATTGATTAATTAATTAGATTAAGAATGGTTTAAATTGCATATAATTTATAGAAACAAACTTTAGCAATAAAATTGTTTTCTAATGAAAACATTGGTGTAAATTATTTTCTACAGAAGTAAAATAATGAAATAACTGCGACAAATTAGAATGTTTACTCTTCCATCCATAAATAAAATGAACTAATATTTTGATAGAATTTGGAAGATTCCTTCATTACTGCGTGCTACGAATTTTGAACGCTTAAGTTGACAAGCTATCAGCTTTTGTACATATTTTAAGGATTATCATCGTTAGAAGCTCTTAACGCTTATGAAACCTTAAAGCCAACCTGAAAGTCAGTCAACCCTTATAATCTAATAGGGGACACCACACTTGCCTTATGAGATTCACGAAGTGTCAGAAAATTTCCCTCTATATTGGAAAATATTTTGAGAAGTTAGGATGACAACAATTTCCTCCACAATAGATATGGAAGTGTATCTGAAACTTAAAGGAAAATAGTTGTTGATTTAAATAATTATAGCTTGTGAATCAAAAGCTTTCATTAGTTGGAATTTTTTTGATTTTTAATCAACTACAGAATTTTCACTTGATACTAGTTTCGAGAACACTTAGAAGTAATTTTGGAAAATCTAATTTTAACTGCTTTTTTATAAAATAGAAAGATAATAAATAACACCATTTCTTATTGTAACTTAAAATGAATGGAGTCTTGCTATTGATTTTTTTATAAAGTTATGAAAATAAAATATATTATGATTACTTATTATTTTAATGAATAATCATGATTCTGATTAGATAATTTAAATTTAGATTCTTTTACATGAAAATAATTCTTATTTATTTATTGAGTTACTCCCAAATTAAAATATTATTAATCGTTAAAGGTAAAAAAAATCGTTATTTATTCCTATTTCATTGAATATTTGCTAATTTGCTGTATTTTATTACTGACCCCACTTATTTTAATGGAAGATATTTGCTTTCAATCCTGAATACTTATTATATTTTTGCACTCACATTTTTATAATATAGTTTCTCTTGGACTTTGATTTAGTTATATATCAGGAAATTTTTTCAAACCCTGAAAAGAGATGAGCACATCAATTTGCCTTACAGAATCAGAAAACAAATTTGCTTCCATTTTATTTTGAAAAAAGTGCAAATTTATTTTCTCTTCTATGATCTACATGATAATTTAAATTATTTTTTTTAAGATTTAGTAATATCATCTATGAGACAGTGTTTTAATGATTAAATTCTTTGATTAAAATAATTCTTAAGTGATATAAGTTTGGCAAAACTAAATTACAAACAATGGATATCCTTAAAATGTTTAGCATAAGCTTAAAACGTTATAAACAAGAGATGTAACGTTTAATCCATACTTTACAATTCATAACAAACCATTCAACAAATCATATCTTAACAAACAATATTCATATTTTACATTTACAAAATTATTTTATTAATTATATATATATATATATATATATATATATATATATATATATATATATATATATATATATATATATATATATATATATATATATATATATATATATATATATATATATATATATATATATATATATATATATATATATATATATATATATATATATATATATATATATATATATATATATATATATATATATATATATATATATATATATATATATATATATATATATATATATATATATATATATATATATATATATATATATATATAAGAAATTAAAAATTCAAATGTATAGGTAATTTTGTATGCGTAATATGTAGAAAATATTTTACATTTTAGTTTAAGAGAATGTTTTTCAAAGAATCAAATCACAGATATTGTCATGATTCTTATTTGTCTCTTATATAAATATTTATTTTGTTGATAGAATTCATTTCATATATTTTAAATAATCATGTTATTAAAACAGATTTAACTATAATGTTGTCGTAAAAACAGAAATAACGAAACAATTAATATGAACAACAATAGGATTTATTAGAAGTCGAGATAATGACATAAGAGCAGAAAGGAGAACTGACCCCAACTGAAGGGGCTCATCTTTTATTCAAAAGCAGAATATTCGAGAAACTTCTAGCTTGAACAGTAAAGAAGTCTAGAATCATCTAGATTTTAGACTAATAATAAGTAACGAGTTTTAAACTACAATTCCAGTCTTGGGGTAAATTATACTGTTATTTCAATAAAGGACGAACAGATCAGAAATCCGATGATCTATAGAAAAAGCTATGGGAAACAACGTTGTACGATATCAAACTTTATTCATGCAGCATTGTAATAGCAAACGATCTCAATCCTTATGTGGAAATATCTGATATATAAAAAAGCAAATAAACTTTTAGAAAGTGATCTTTATAATCAAAAAAATAATTTATACAATTTTTTTTTAAATATAAAAATATGAATACTTTTTTTATTTCATATTATTTATTCATTTTTATTTTAAAATATCAATTTATATATGCTCTATAAAATATTTTAATAAATTATTTAACTATTAAATATGTGAAAATCAGGCTTTCTCAGTTACTTAAAATACATTAATCTGGAACTTTAAAATTTTAAAATTGGGATATATCAATATTCGATATTGCAGTATAGCTACAGATATTCTATGTTATTTTTTAAATATATATTTAGTGACATGATTGTAACGTGTGGAAAATCATGGAACAAACAAACAAACTCTCTATACACACACACCCTCGAAGAATAAATAAACTGAAAATATTATTAAAGAAATTATTCCTTAACTATAACATCCTTTATAAGAACAAAATGAATAATTATATGAAGTGAATTTACATTCACTGTTATTTGCAAGTATTTTGCTTCATTTGGTATCGTTTGCTTAGTTAGAAATCTTGAAATAGTTAATATTGCATAATTAATATATATTAAGTAATTAGTTTTGCAAGAATAATGCATATCGATATCCTCTGGAATTTCATTGGTAGAATTATACACAAATGATGTTTATTTCATCATGTTTGAATTTACATGGATATAGTTAGTTATATATTTAAGTATGATTCTTCATAATGAATTGGAAAAAAAAGTTAAAACTACAAATTGTGAGAATATGCTTCATTTAATATAGTGAATTTAAATTTATTTATTTTTCTGACTTACTTAATATACATAAATTACTTACAATTCAACTTGTATTTTGAACTTTATCTATTAGGTTGGTGCGTATGAAATGTCGGATTCTTAAGTGATTGTATAAAACTGCATATCTTTCTTCAAAAGCTGTTTATTCAATCAAAGTATGCTCCATTCGCTTCAATACACTTCTCCCAACGAGATTTTAAAGCGTAGATGCCTGTCTTAAAAAATTTTTGGTCTTTAGAATTAATAAACTCTGATATCGAGTTTTTTAGACTGTCTTCATTTTCATAGTGTTTGCCCCTTAAAAACAGCTCTAAATGGTTGAAAAAATGAAAATCGGTCGGCGAGAGATCCGGTGAATAGGGTGGATGCTGCAATGATGAGCATACGTTTAACCGATACAGCTTATTTCGCTCTGTCAGTGCGTGCGGTATCCACTTGTCCATCTTCTTAACCTTGCCAATCTCAGAAAGGTGTCTCAATATCGTTGTATGGTCAACTTTCATCCTGATAGCAAGTTCCCTCGTGGATACGGCTGGATCCGCTTCCACTAGAGACTTCAGGTCATCATTCTTCACAGACGTTTTGGGTCTTCCGCGCGGCTCATTTTGCAGTGAAAAATCGCCAGTCCGAAATTTTTTCGAACCAACGCTGCACTTTCCGATCGTTAACCGTATTCTCCCCAAACGCTTGGTTTATGTTGCGTGAAGCTTTTGCAGCACTATTACCAAGTTTGTACTCATATAAGAAAATGACGCGAATGTCGGCAGAATTCATATCGGCAATAAACTCAAAAGAAATAAAAAAGGGAAGACCTTCGAGAAAACCTATTTTGCTGAAATGAGTCTCTGGCAATGGACAATACGAGTATGAATGAGGTTATGCCAAATACAAAAGTATAACGAAAACAGGGAGGAAAACGTCCGCATGTAAAGAGAATCCGACATTTCATACGCACCAACCTAATATTATTTAAATATATCAAGCTATGTGGAGATTATTAGATGAAATTTTGAAACGTAGTTCTTTATTTACCACTAATACTAGCTCATTTTTATTATTTACTAGCTCATTTTAATTAAGTAAATAAGATTATCTTGAAATACCTAAAATGCGAAATCATAGTGATCTGTACATTTTGTTATAATATTCCATAACTGGAAGTTCTAGTATCATATTTTATTTGCTTATATGAAAAAAATTATGTATATTGTGTTTTAAAATAAGCATATGCATTTCGGATATAAGAAGAACAACAGTTATAAATCATGTAAATCGATATGTATGATAAGTAGAGTTGCACTACTGCAAAAAGTGTATATATTAAAAACTAAATTATTCTCTTTCTAATTGTAGTGGAGCTTTTTTAGTGATCAAAATGTTATTTAGATTTATATAATTGATTTATGGTTTGATAATACTCAAGCTAAATGTTTTGATTGCAAAGAAAATTAAAATTGATGTACCTCTTTCAATCATGTTCAGTTTATTCTAACTTGATAAAACGCAACAATGAAATTATGTGTTTCAGCATTCAACATAAGAAACAATCTAAATCAAATCTCTCAGTGATAATTTGATTATTATAAAGATCTCACAGCTTGTAAACAAACATAAGTTCAATAAAAATATGAAATGTAAATTAAAAAAAAACATTTCTATACATTTTAATTTGTTGCTGATAAAATATATCGAATTCATACCGAAGAATTTCAGGAAAATTGTTTTTCAGTTTTTTCGAGTCATAAGTGCTTAAGATGGTCCAATGAATAATTATGCATTTTTCAAATTGGTAGAATGGAAAATTATCCATTTTTCCATTTTGTAAATTACAGAAACATTTTTATTTTTTAAAAGCTATTTATACCTTTTTACTACACAAATCTAGACCATGCTAAAATACTTTCAATATTTAAGAAATTTAAAAAAGTGGCAACTAAATTTATAATTTTATAAATATAATTCCAAAAGATATGTGTTGAATTCCTAGTTTATATTAATTATCAAGCCACAGTTATTTTACTTTTGATCGAATACGACAAAATTTTAATGTTCTCTAATTTTAACACGTGAATATTTTCTAAGCATATGAAAAACTTCTTGTATATTCTAAACTCTGAATCACGTTTTAGTTATCAATATTTCATAAACTTATAATTTTTATATGTTCTATATTCTAATAAACTAACATTATTTACAACTATACCAGAAAATAATTACCTTTAAAACTTAGTAAGGAAATGTTGAATTCAATTCAAAATTTTAAACATCAGAATTTTTAGAAACATTTTTTTTTTTGAAAAAATCACTTTAGAGGTTTGATTTGCTTACAAAATATAATATTGAAGACATAATTGTTTTTATTACTGAACTATAATTTCACCAGATTTGAAGAAAATATTTTTCTGAAATTATATTATAAATGTAAAAATTGGGGTTAAAAAGCAAAATGTATAAAAGTAATAATGATTACATTTGCAAAAAAGCTTACTACAATTTCTTATTCAAGTGATTAATTTTAAAAATTATTTTCTAGACTTTGATCGATCTTCCTTCGTAAAAAGTGACTTTCACGCATGTATTGATTCCTATTTTTATCTACTTAGCTAAAAATAAAAATCCTTTATTTCTTAAATTTTATGGATTTCTTTGACAGGACCGAAAATTGATTTTCCTTATTAATAATTTTCCAAATTATTTGTGACACTAATTTATAATTGTAGCTGTTATCATTTGTTTCAATTTAACTTAATGAAGAAGCATTGCCATAAATAAAAGTATTTTTAAAAAATATTTTCATTACTTTTAAAAGATCTTATATATAATATGTTATTTCTTGTTTCAAGAACGGAAGTAATATTAGCAAAATTTGTATGCAAATTAATTTGCTGGTTTACTATAAGACTTAAAATACTTGGAATTTTTATAGTAAAAAATATTTCTTTATCATCTGGAAATTTTGTATTTTAGATAAAAGTTAAATTCATTTACTCTCTCTTAAAATGTATTAATTATAAACTTTAGACATTTTCAAAATTTACATAAAATATTTAAAACTGAAAACAATAGTTTATGTGCATTTGCATTTTTCTACAATAGTATTTATATATCTGATATTATACGTAAAAATTCAAAATTGGTATAAAATCGAATTCACGTATATTTTAAGTTTCTTTATTCATAAATAAGAAAGTTATTTTCATTTGAAAAGGGTTATTTTAAAACCTCCGTGATGTGATGAAATTAAATCATTTTACTTTTAAGAAGAAATAGAAAGAAAAATTGCTCTATTAAAGAAATTTTCTTTATCTTATAACTGTGGAATTTTAAAAGTGAAATAAGAATAGCACTTGACACTTTTTCAGAATTCTTCGTTTAATAAAGGCACAATAAGTTTTTGTCTAAATTTTCTTCTAAATTTACAAAATCTAATTCATTTCATCACCATCTTACCTCAAACTACCTAACTATTACTGCATTTAAAGTTATTTACATTATAAAAGTGCATTGCATTTTTAAGTTTAACTCCCAGAAAACATTTATAAAGTACATATACTATGTTAAATAATGTAGTGCATTTCAATTACATTAAATAAGAGTTTAAAATAAATTTTATCAAAAATGCAGTCTCATTTCTTGAAGGAAAAACTTATTGAAAGAATTGAAACAAGTTGTAAGTAAGTCGGTTATAAAAAGGAAAAAATAACTAAACTAATTTTTAATTTGCATGAAGTTAAGGTTAAGTGTTAATAATCACGCCCATTTCATTTATGTAATTTTAAAAAAGGAATACTTTTAAAAAATATGCTCCTAAAATGTTTTCACTCATATTGAAATATAATTTAAGTAATATTCTACCTTTGTAAACTATTTTGTGACTGATTTTAATTAAAAGGCTATAAAACATGTAAAATGGATAACATATTTAATTTCCTTGTTTATCCCAAAAATTTAGAAACATTTTGGTGGGTTATTTTCTTATATGTAAAAATAGAATCTTTTTCATATTTAAAAAAAAAAATCAGAAATTCATATTCTAAATTTAGAATATGAAGCAGACATTGTTTTCACTCAGTATATGGGAAAATACTTCGGGTATAGTGGTTTTAAACTTTGCCTTTAATTCCCTAGGATTTCAAACATTTCTTCTATTAGACACTTCCAGTGGTATGTGTGTCAAGTGTTATGGGTGGCTCGAGACAGGAAAATTAATGTATATTTGTAAGATAACCTGAATAAATTAATTAAAAAATATAATGGGCTAGAAGAAGATATTGTTCACAATTAATGACAAATGTTGAGCTACATTACTTTAAAATTATATGCAATATACGCCATAATATATGATTTATACTATGCACTCTAAAGACATATTTTATTTGGAATATTTTGTTCTGAATATTAATATTTATTGTAATTTAATTACTTAAAATGTTTTATTCCTATGGTCTATTTAAAATTCAATTTAAATGGTCACCCTTAAAGAATTTTTACTTAACTAATTATATTTAGAAATTATATCAGTGCATTTTCAGATTCCAAAAGATTTTAATTGGATGATAGAAAATAAATGAAATGCTATTAGTAAAGCAATATCATTTTTTCAAATTTTTATTATGAATTTCACTTATAAGCCTTTCAATAATTACCACATTTCTCTTTATACCTTTCTTATATTAGGAATTTTAAAAACCCAAATTTGCCAGACAGTTTGTAGACACCATTATTATGTAATTAGACGTTTAACTATATAAAAACATTCTCCGATATTATTATTATGAATCAAATATAATTTAATTATATTTAAACTAACTATGTATTATTTTTAAATTGTATATTTACTGGCTTCTTAAATTAGTGCGATGATTAAAGGAAACTATCTGAAACACATTATAATGAAGAATAAACGTGCATCCTTCATCGAAATCATAGATATAGGCTAAAGCAGTTATAATCCGATTTTCTAAGCTAACGAAATTTTGGTAAAATGTAATGAGATATAAATGATAATATACACAAAGTTTTATAAATTGATATTCTAGATACTCCCTCTCGATTTTAAGTATATATTCCGAAAAGCATGGTGAGATACTGTGCTTCATTTACTTTAAAATTCTGTTCCTGAGTTTAGTATCAAGCTAAACAGAAATCTCTAATTAAAATTTAATCCCATCCCTCCATTATAGTTTCTGAATTTAGAATAATTTCTGTGAAGTTTCAATGATTAAGGTTGATTGTATTAGAATGAAAGACTCGAACTATTTATGGGTCATTCTAATTTGTTTTGCACGGAGCACAATGGAATATTCACATTTCCTTATTTTATTTTATTTAAAATTTTTATATTTAAACATGAGCTATATTAGTTTTATAATCATATATTAGAAACAACAGTCTGGAAAGTTTAATTATTTTTTCCTTAAAACAAATTGTTTTAAGATTTAATTTTTTATTAATACATTTAATATAGAATTTGATTATTTATTTAAAAATACTTGTTGTAGTTCTTATACAGAAACATATTACATTATCAAAAAATAAGTTTTGTCCTTGTTAAATATAGACAAACTATTAAAATTACAAAAAAGTGCTTAAAATACCTCAATTTTTATCTTGAAAAGTAAAATAATTTATATACAGTTCGAAACCTTGTATAAAGTATTAGTATTTTATTCGTGAAGGTTATATTTTCTTTTAATGCGATTAATAAAATATCTAAAGAAATAAAAATTTATAAAAAAGACACTAATCAAATAAATTCAAAATGAGCATTTTTACAATCATTATATAAATCATATTGGAGTACAGAAATTTTAGACAAAATAGCGAAAGGTAATAATATACACAATATTTACCAAACAAAATACTTTCTAAATAACTATAATTTCAATATAAAATTACTTTCCATAAAAATAAATGAAGGCTTGTGATTTCGCAAGAAAATGTACTTTTCCCGTTATATATAAATATAAATATATATATATATATATATATATATATATATATATATATATATATATATATATATATATACATACATATATATATATATATATATATATATATATATATATATATATATATATATATATATATATATATATATATATATATATATATATATATATATATATATATATATATATATATATATATATATATATATATATATATATATATATATATATATATATATATATATATATATATATATATATATATATATATATACATATATATATATATATATATATATATATATATATATATATATATATATATATATATATATATATATATATATATATATATATATATATATATATATATATATATATATATATATATATATATATATATATATATATATATATATATATATATATATATATTTTGTATATTTTGTATATTTTGTATATATTTTGTATATATATATATATATATATATTTTGCAGATGTTCATTCAGCTCAACAGTCACCTTTCCAGCCATAGTTTTTCTATTAGCCATCCCAATCATCTTCAATGTCCATCTGTCTCTCACAAGGAGTTGGATTTTCTTTCCTCAGTTCTGTGTTATTTTATTAACTCTTTTTGCCATTTCCGTTGTTTGCTGTCATGACATTCGACACGGTGTCTACTTACGGATTTCACTGTTGTGCCACTTTGGGTATTGATGAATTGACCAAAGAAACTATCTTTCACATTTTGCAAATCTGACAGATTCCTCATTTTAATTTCAGTCGAAACGAATTTAAATGTACAGTGATATTCAACATACTCCTTTGAGACTATGAGAATAAATGTTGTAGAAGTAAATTGGTGTTTACGTATTTCATTTAATCTAATACCCTCACTAACGGAGATAATTGTTTTCAGCTACACATTTACATTATTTTAAGCAGTTCTTTTTCTTTAAATATGATGACAAATCTTTGATACCTCAAATAATTTCTTGATGTTAACTTAAATTTTTATACTTAACATATAAATGATTTTGTTCCCTGTTGTACTGGGGTATTTTTGTAAATTTTATTATTGTACTGATCTAACGGCTTTGTATTATTTACATCAACACAAAAAACGTAACTATTTGATTAGTTTAAAATATTTTAAAATCGTTAAGAACACAAAATGTTTCAGCCTTAAAATTAGAAATTTTAAAGTGATTTTTTGAAAAAGAAGTTTTATTACCAATAGCTATACACTTGAAATTTTAATAAAATGCAAAATCTTGCTATCAGGCTTAAATAATATATAACTTGGAATTAGTACTAATAGTTATTTTCCAGTATTTTGACATATTCTCTTTCCTTGCTTCATATTCATGTTTGAAACTAAAATGTATAGTTAATGTTATTGATCATTATGTTCTTCATTCTAATTTCTGTCATTTTAGATGCATTTCGTTCAACCTGTTGTAACTTGCATTTTATTGCAGATTTAACTCAAACTCTGATATTAGCAGGCTGGAGTATATTGATAATAGCAAGCTCAAATTTTAAAATGGCATATAAAATATTTATGTTTCGATAAACATTGATAAACGCATTTCATTGTTATTCTAGAGCATATATCTTATACTTTTTCTTTTAAATGTAGAATGGAAAGATTTACTTAAATATTTTCAAGACTCATCTCCATCTATATTTTATTCAATGTTTTCGTTCATGGAGAAGATAATAATATGCTAAATTTCAAAAAGTTCACATTTTGCTTCAACATATTCCAGTTCTTTGATTTTTTTCTCTCTCTCTTTACTTTGTGAGAATTATATTGATTAACAAAAGTAGCCAGTAAAATAAATAATGTAAAATATTTTTCAAATACTAAGTTATTAGCTCAATTTTTCTAAATTGTAGAAAATATTTCACTTTTACCATTAATTAGATTATTTCGAAGGTCAGTATTGACTTATAAATTTTGAAATAATGAAAATATATGTTCAAATTTTATTAAAATTCAGAAAAAAACCTGCTTCCAAATGTACGAAAGTGATCAGAGTAAATCTCTCTAATCTTTTAACTCCTCCATCAATGTATCATCATCCTCCATAATATTTAATTACAATGCCTAATTATTAACTTTTACAACATTTCATTATCTTAAGAACAAAAGAGCCTTCCCGTGCATCATAAATCCCTGAAAATGATATTTCACTCTTCAATATTTCACAAATATATTTTGTCCTATTTAAGCAATTTTCATACTTTCAAGGGTTTTCAAGAAATTTCTTATAAGTTTATGTTTTTCTTAGTTCATTAAACTGGTAACAGAATAATTAAAAAACTGTCTAATAATTTTAGTGTTCATGGTTTTGATACTCAACTTAGAAATAGATAATTGCATGACTTTGAGTTTAATTTGAACAGTAGTTTTCAGCCAAATAACAGTTCTCACAAAAATAGGATCTTAGTATGCCAACTAACACTGACTCTCAAAATGATAAGGAATGTGAGAACTAAACTTTATTTGATTCCATCATATACTGTTGAAATTTAAAGTAAAAAGCAATTTCATTCGTATTGAGTCTTAAAATAACATATTGCTTCATTCGCTTTAAGAGAAATTAATTGTGATTTTATTTTTCTTAGTTCTTAGGAAGAGGTCTTTTGCAAATATTACGAAAATAATAACACGCGTTTTCTGATTTTAAGAACTGCAAAGTAGAGATAACTGAACGTATGCATTCTCTTATTTCTCTCTTGAGGACAAAATACTTCATATATAGTTAATTATATCCCTAACTCTTAAGTAATTTCTCAACCTATTGAGTAATACGCATTTCAAATATTATTTGGGTATTACGCATATATATTCCAATATGTATATCATATTCATCATTTCTTAAAATCTAGGTTAAACTAGATACTTTTTAACACTCTAATCTACTTTCATGATGAAAACGAACATGTGATCCAAATTATACACAATCTGCGCTAAAGTTTTCCGATTTCCCTAACAAGCAATAAGTTTAAACAAACAGCAATAATAATGAATCCATAATCATAAAAAAACACTTATGTTTCCAGAAACAATAGAAAAATAAACTTTCTCTCAGAATCTTCACTAAGTGTACGGTTGTTATGTCGGTTGACAAATAAGTTTCTGGACAACAAAATGATATAATACTGTTTTACTTTTGAGTGTGTATTTCTCAATTTGATAATAATCTTGAATTTTACAAACATTTAACATTTTTTGGCATCTGTTACTAAAATTATTTACATAAAAAATTCTTTAGTTTCCTTTTTAATTTAATTAAACAATCTCTCAAAAAATACAAAATTTTATGATTAGATTCAGATATTAGTACTTTGATGCATAACGGATGTTATTCTTTCTTAATGTTTAAGATACTTTTAAAAACATTTAATCTGAAGTGCTAACGTCAAGATAATAATAAAATTTAATACCCTAATTTGTTGATATTTTAATCTGATCGTGTTAAAAGATTATCAAAAATAACTTAGAGGAAAAGAAGGAAAACACACACACACCAATAATTTATATATATAAATTTAAAATATGAATATTTATGTGTGATGACAAAATGAAGTAAAATAATATCGTTTTCAAAGAATAAATACATTTTAAATGTAATTATACGTAAAATTAAATAAAGTAAAGTAGTTTCCATAATTATTATAAAAATCAAAATGTCATTGATGTTTAATTAAATATAAAATACAGTGCAATTTTTTTAAATTTTAATTTATTTTGTTAATTTTGTTAAAATTATTTTCTTAATTGCTTTTAAGAGTATTAGACATTGGTATATTCATTATTATCAAAGTATAACTAAACCTTGGTAAGCACAGATAATAAATTATTCACGGTATGTTAAATATCTGGTATTCTTTTAATTGATATATATAGTTGATAAGTCAGTTTGATTAAATCATTTTAATACATGAAGATTATTTATCATTCGATTAACTTAGACATTTGTTATTCAAAAACGAAAAGTTAGGTTAACTAGATTTATATGAAATTTCATTCAACTGAAGTTTCATTAACTATATAGAGTAACAACTTAAGTTTCATTAACTAGAGTTACATGAAGTATTGTCAAAATAATCAACACTTTTCACCACAAAATAGTGATAATAAAGAGCATAATTTACTGCTTTTGTATTCCAGAAATTTTTATTGATAAACACGATGAAACAATTTTCTTTTTCTCTAAAATTTCATTTCTTTCGAATGGAAACAGAGGTACTTTACCTTCAACATTTCCCTGTAATTCAATCATATTTTTAAATATCACCGAGTTTCCAATAGGGATTTATATTAAGAATAATCATTATAATTAGAAACGATCAGATGTTCAGAATAACTTAGAGGAAAATCGCAATGCATAAAATTATTTGTCCACTTATTATTTTATTACAAAAAATTAATCATATGTACAAAATTAAAGTATTTTAGATGTTACCACTAAAGTAATTGAATCTGAAAAAACAAAAAATGTATTGGCTTTCTTTAATATTTCATCATATTATAAATAGATATATTCAATCCTGTCATAGTACCAATAAATACAATGTTTTTTTTAACAAATCTAGAATTTATTTCGATACATTTATTAAAGACATTATTCAAACAATGCTACTTTTTGAATGTTTTTTAATTCTATAATGTTGTAAATATTTTACAGTAAAATATCGCCATGATGTAAATGACATAAATTTATCTAAATTTTCGATTTGGTTATAAAAATATGTTTGCTATAATTCATTCAGATTCTTTCAGAAACTTGTGATTGAATTTTAAGGAACTTATGTATTAAAATTCTCATACAATTCTATTAAATTATAAAAAAATATTTTGTAATAGTAAATTGTGTCTAGATGGAAACTAAAATGTTTAAAATATGTAAGTGTTTCATACTTATTTCATTACAACTATTAAGTATGAAGATTTGCAAAGCTTGATGTATCTTAAATCATAACTTATTGACACTTAAACTGTTAAAACTATTTAAAAATAACAATCATTTCATTGATTTATATGTATTTATATAAGCAAATTTATTATTCGATAAATTTGTGGTTCACGTGTATCAGAAAAAAAATATTTTAATGTTAACAAATTTCAAAATTCTTTTTTTCTGAGATGCGATACAATTAAGTTTGATGATTAAGTCCATGTGCATCACTTGATCATAATTCTAACATTTTTAAGAGATAAAACATGCAATTTTACATCTTTATTATAAAAGAAATTTAAAAGATTACCTTATTTTTAATGACTTAACATTTATCTACATATGTAATATATATTAATATTTTTATATATTATTTCAGAAAACATAGAAAATTGATTTCATAAAAAATAAATTCTACGTTGTAAAAATCCTTTTTTGTTTTCTCATCCCATAATAAAAACACTCAAGTTTCTTTATCCTTATAAATTTACTTGGTAGAGTGAAAAAAGGATTTACTCATTCAACAACTATTCATACAATCTGCGGTATAAATTGTCACCACAGCTGTTGCGTTTTATTTTCATTTAATTAAATGGCCAAATATAGTAAAAAAATTAAAGGAAAGTAACACAGTAAAATAAAACTTTTAATAACTATAAAAAATTGCAACCATTTTTCATCCATAATATATTTCATATTCTAATTTTGAAATAAAATCTCTGTTTCAATAATGATGTTCAATATTTATTTTTTTACTTTTTTTAAAAATAAAATATAGTTAAGGAAATATTTATTAGATTAAATAAATATTTCTGTAAAACCTTTACAATTAAAATTTTTTATAGAAAAAACTTATTCATTAATTTAAAATTTCAAAATATAATGAGAAATTTGTATAACATATTTAGCTAATATAACATGAAAACATCAAATTATAATGGATTGTATACTTTTTATCCTTGAAATAATTTTAAAAAAAATAAAAAGAGACAGAAATTTTTTTTTATAAAAAATATAATATAAAAATAAAAAGAAACAGAAAAAAAAGAAGCTGAAATGATTTTTTAAGTTTTTTCTAATGATTATTTTTTTAATCTGTTTTATAATAAACATGAAGTTAACTTTGAAACTACATTGAATTAAAACTAATTTACAAAAGTATTATTAAGCAACAATTTTGTCAACAACACGGTCAATGTATAAGTAACAAACGTTACTTATACATTGATCTTCATTATTTAGGAAATTATAACTTGGGAAACTTTTTTTCACATTTATAAATATTTTGTTCTCTTGTTTAAAATTGTAAAATATTCATTTAATCAATCATTTAGGTCACTAACTCATATTTAGTCATTTTTACAGTCTTTGTTAATGATTCAAAGTCTATAAATTTGAAATATATATGTATTTCTTTCTTACAAACTATTTTCTAACGTGTCTTGAAAAATTAAGATGAAATTAGTAATGCGTTTCATATAATCGGCGCAGTTTTTAGAATATTTGTCATAAATCAAATTATTAGAGAATTCATGTTTAATTTCTATAAATTTATCATATTAAATAACAAAAATTACTTTGAATAAAATTAGTTTCTTTATTATAACATTTTCATATTCTTACTTTAAATAGTATCTTGCAATACAAGTATAAAAGTCAATTTTTATTAATAATATTATTAAAACCTGCATCTTTTGCAGAGAGGTTTTACAAATGTAGAATGTAATGAATATTCAAACATCTCTAAAAACTACCGAAAATAAAAACGAAAATAATTTTATTGAATTTTTCTTTTGGCGTTAAATAGTTAAAATTATTAAGATGAATCTAATCAGAACTGAAATCATGAAAAAGATAAAAAAAGTAATTTAATTTAGAAACAATTAATGCATTAAGTTGGAATTGTGCATCATTAATAGAAAATATTAAATGTAAAAAATAGTGATGAAGTTATGAAGATATTTTATTTAACTATAAAAATTATAAATAATATAAATTTGATTTGAATTTTTAATTAAATAATGATTAATTATAAATGCAACTTTGTCTTTAATACACTTATTAGCAGTTTTCCTCTTTCAATTCTTACGTTGCAGTTTTAATTATAGCTGTTTCTCTGCCCAATATTTCAAACAATAATAATGTATAGAATGCGTATATTTTTGTGTTTTGAGGTTAAAGCTTTAAATTAATTATAAAATCGCATTGACTAAACTACATACCATATTTCATATACTTCATAGCCTTATCTTCAGTTAAAACACCTTTCACGTTATATTATGTTAAATGATGTGAATTTACGCAAACATAATAAATATAAACTATAAACAAAGCAAATTTTATGCAACTACAACGGTCTTTAAGATATTCATGAAACATAAAAAGCACATATATGGGTGAGTGTAGAACCGAATTTAATACATAGAAAATATACTCAAGAAAAAAGCATATATGTAATATATATCTGGGTTATTTGTATTGAAGGAAATGAAGGGAAAAGGTCCATGACTGATATTTGCTGTGACAAAATTCAGTATAACTACAAGAGACACTAAAAAGTAAAAACCATTTTGTAATGCAGAAAAGGAAAAAATTATATATTGTCTAAAAAAGTAATCACATTATATGTTTGAATTTTTTTATTTCTATATAATCGTCATTAACATTTAAGCATTTACTGTCTTGCATCATAAATTTCAACTAATTATAATTTTTATTCTTCCATTAAGGCACGTAGTCGCTGAAACTTCCACAATTTTACTTCATTTCAGAATTTCTTATAAACTAGAAACAATTTCAGCTTAGATTAAAATTGTAAATAGTTAGAATTGTTTGTCGGAATGAAAAAGAAACAAACACAATCATTCATATAATTATTTAAACTTATTAGTTACCTTTTGAAATAATGATAAGGCTAAGATCTTTAAGGGGAAATAATTTCAATAACAAACGCTGTCAATTACTGACATAACAAAATCATTGTTAAAAACGTAGAAAATGTAAGAAGAAAACTTCATTAAAAATGAACTTTTAATAAAAACAATGAAGAATTGCTATACTTTAATTTCATAAATGAGTTTTCTTTCCCAAGCATTTTATAAAACAAGAATTAAGAAAATGCGATTTGAATATATTGCTTCATTAACTAAGTGACTTGAATAATTATAAAATTCAATCTACACATGAATACATTACATATCTTTTAATATGCGACTTGATTAACTGACATAATAAATTGTTATGATAGACTCTTCGTTTTGTAAGAAACGCCCTTCCAATTCTACAGAAATGATTTCAATGTATAAATAATATTACCACATGATAATCCATAAGTACCTTATCATTTAAAGACCAAAATTATTTTTTTTATTTTGTAAGTATACTCAAAGCTGTTGAATTGAAGGAGAATGGATATGAAGCTGGCCATGCAGCTTGTGATGAGTTTCAACAGTGTGAACTGTTTAATGGCATGCATTCGTGGCTGCACTTCAATGGCGTGCATTCATTTTATGTTCAAACAATACTTTTCACAATCCGTAAACAAAACAGTCGTCAACAAAATCACCAATGATTATTGATAAATGCCAAACTTGTGATGTATAATTCAAAAAGAAATAGATTTTTCAATGACTATGGATGGAATTGATTTTTCGCGATTTGAACACATATTACAAATCTCGTTGCTTTTTCTTTGTTGATGTTTGGATTTGTTGCTTGCCATAGATTTTGCTACATTAGAATTGTCAATTAAGACTTCTGAATTAGATTTATTCAATTAAAATGGTTTTTTTTAATAAAAACAGTGTTATATAATGACATTATTTCTATTGCAGTTTGTCGAAAACATTTCGTTATTGACTCTTCTTAAAATACAACGATATGATTATGAAAAGCGTTATAGCGTCCGTAGAAATTCAGTTTGTAAATTTCGAGCTTGAAAGAAACCAGATTCATTTAAGTATTATTCACTGAAGAGTCAATTTTAGACTATAACTTTTAACGTATTCTGATGGAGAAAGAACCTAATTTCTGTTGGACCGGGAACAGGTATATCGTACATTGTTAGAATTATCCATGTGAGAAATAATTAACTCAGATGCTAAAGCATATATTTTAAAATAGCAATATGCCACAGGGCGCTCCGTGGCTGAGTGGTCAAAGGCATCACTGCTAATCGCTTGAGAGCGTAGGAGTGTGGGTTCGATTCCCACCGTGGCCCTGGGTGTTTTCTTCGTTATTCTTCTGTGGTTGTACATCTATCATTGTGCTATTTGTCCTAATATCGACGAAGACTTACAAGTGGATCTCAAGAATCAAGCATACAAGTCTGAAAATATGTAATGTAATAAATAAATAAACAATATGCCACACAGTTGAGATTATGAAACTTAAAATTTTACTTTAAGTGGAACTATACAGCAATAATTTATATGTATGCTAACGTAACTAGAACTGAGAAGAACATGTTTCAATGAAAATTTATATACTAAATGCAGTTGATAGAGTGCTCTTCTGAGATAGGTACATAAAAAATATAATATAGAAATAAAAAATAGAAAATGTTCTTTTATATGAGATATATTAGATCTTATAATATGCGTTATCATGTGATATAAAAATATGATTTTTATTTTCAGTATTCTATAAATATAATCCTATTTTGTTGATCCCGTTTTGTTTCTAACTGGACTATATTCAGTATACTTTTCTGAGACTTTTGTTTTCTGTACACATTATGCTACGTATTAATATTTTTACTGAGTTTATTTAGTGGAACATTCATATATTTTAATATATGTTAGAGAAGCCGTTAAAATTATGTTTGTTCTTCATTAACATTCACTTATAAGCAAGCTGAATTTAGAATTCAGTATATTTAAATCAAATAAAAATAGGTTCCCGTTTGTGTTTTATTATTCTAGGTAATATATTTACTTAATCAATAATTTCAGTAAATGAATAAATTTGAAACAGCTTTTTGTGGGCTTACTATTGTCTATTGTGTAAATTTTCTTTCAATATTATGCACAGAATATTTGTTAACATTTTGTAACTTCTTACACAACTTTTATTTCTAATGCATGGTGAGATTAAGAAACATAAAATATTTTAAATTTAAATTAAGGAAATATTTTAGAGAATGAAAAGTATCTTTTTTTATTCTGGAAACAAAACTTAGTTTTAAAA